>VZSE01002604.1:0-64724 GCA_013398275.1 Promerops cafer | reverse complement strand
AAAAAAAAAAAAAAAAAAAGGAAAAAAACCCCAAAGAGTATTTTCTGTCCCTTTCATAAGGAAAAAATATCAACACTAGGTCCCCGCCAGCCCGAGCACCTGGGCAATCCTAAATGCTGCTGACAGTCTCTCCCGGGGACAGAAAGGGTTGTTACACCTTAAAACCTTCTTTTAAAAAGGAGCTAAAGGGAAAAAAAGTGCCTTTAAAGGGAGCTGATAAACACCCAGCTACATCATTGGAAGGTGATTAGCTGTGTGTTAAAAAATAATACAATCATCAGATGTTTTTGTTAGTGTTTGAGATTTGGATACAGTCTAAATTTTCAGCTAGTGGGTTAGTGGGGAAGCCGGGAGAGGCTCGGGGCCCAAAGCAGGTGTGATGCAATTATTGGCAGGTATCTGCTGGGGTCAGCTTCTATGCAACATCTCTGGGGTGCTTAGATCTGCTTCATTTGTATGGGGAGAAAAAGAGAAATAGGAGTTCCAAGCACCAGTTTCCAAGGTAGCAGATTAAAATAAAATTACATTATTATCATCTCTTTTCTTAGCAGTGAGAAAACCAAGTCTGAAAAATAGAGGCTTTCAAAAATATATCTTTATATATCTATAAACACAGTGTTTTCTCTGATGGGTGAATGGCAGGGTGAGGAGATTACGGGTGAGATCGTCTCTTGTCTCGCTTGAATTTCGCAGAAGGAGGGAATCACTTTTTGGAAATATCAAAAATTAAAAGATCTCTGCATCTGTGCGGCCAGGGAGCCGGGGAGGAGGAAAGTCCCCCCCAGAACCTCCTGTCCCACCACCATCTCACAACCAGCTCCTCGCTCCCCATCCTTTCACACTTCAGTACATCGGTACAGCCTCTGGCCCCGGCAGCCCTGTCCGGCCGCCCACGCCGCTCGCTCCCCCACACACACACACGCACACACCGCACACGCGCACCGGTCACACGCAGCCACCCCGACACGGGGGCCCCCGCCTCTTCCCCCATCTGTATTTTGCCTTGCTCTGGATTTTCTTTTAACATGCAGGTGTTTCCCCAGGGCAGGGGAAGGGGGGGTTATAGTGGGGGAGATATGATGCGCAGAAAGCAATATGGCAAAAATAAATATTTTTGGAGCGTAAATTTAACCTTTTTTTTTCCTCCTTAAAATTCCATTAGCTTACAGTATTTTGTCAGTATAGCTTGTATATATATTATAGCTATCAAGGCAAGGGTGGTCCACAGGAGACAAGCTCTCCAGGGGACTGCAGTGCTATGTTTCTAATTTTTGTCCCCAAAAGACTATCTGGGCCACTTTGCACTGAAAACTTCACCCAAAAAAGCTCTCAAGGGGAGTATTTGCAACAGAGGGCTCAGCAATGACCCCACTGCTCCAGCTGGACCATTCCCCCTGCCCTAAACCTGCACATGTGACCGAAGCATCCTCTGCCCCCGCCTCAGCACCATAGGGCTGGGACCTCCACCTGCTGCACCCCCACCATGATCTCTCCTCCGGCAGTGGCAGAGGGGCCCTCTGCCCCTCTCTCCACACAGCTTGCCCTCCTCACCTACCAAAGCTAAGGGAAAAGATGACAGCACTGAAATCACTGCAAAACTATGGTGCATTTCAGGGGCACAAGCCTTGAACCAGATGGTTTAGGAGGTACACATGCGTCAACCAGGGTGGCTCTCAGAGGACCTTTTACCTCCCCACTGAGCCAAAGTTGCCCAGCCACTGCAGGTCCCTTCCTTTTTTTTTTTTTTCATTTTCTTCCTTCTTTTTCTTTATTTTTTTAACGTGGCCTCCAAAACAAAAGGAGAAAAAAGCGCCTGAGTTACTTGTAGTAATTTGCCTTTCGTGCAACTTGAATGTCCATGCAATTTAAAAACCGCTTGCGTGTCTCCGAAGAGCTAGATAGGGGTAGCCACGGGTCTGCTGCTTTGCACAGGGAACCCACCTGTGCCAGCATCCGCTATTATTATAATCATTATTATTATTACAACTATGCCTTTCCTTTCTGTTTTGCTTTTTTTTGTGTAAAGAGAATGTGACAGGCCGCAGGAGAAAACTGCCAAAGAGGACTAGTGATGGGAGGGAAAAGGGGAAGATGGGAGAGGAAGCGACTTTCTGCATCCCCAGGGTTCCTGGAGAGTATCCACCTTTTGCAGGTGCAGGGTGGCAGGAACCCCCACACCTCCTCACAGACTGCGGGGCACAAGAACCCCTGGGGAAGTGGAGAAACAGCATGACCCCCTCTCTCTGGGTGGACTCACAGCGTCTCACCTGTGACTGGTGCTGAGCTCTGGGTCAGCAAACGTCAGCCCATGGCCAAGCTCCCCAGGGATTGGAAGGTTCAGGACCAACTTCCCCATGCCCCCAGCAAGTTACCAGGTCGTGAGCAGGTTTTAGGGGAAGCACAGGGACCAGTGTGGACCCTCCTCTGCAGCTGGACAAGGGAAGGTTTCTGAGAGCATCTCCTCTGGTGTCTCATAGACTCAGCGCATGTCATTATCTCCTACGGGTCAGTTCAAACACACAGCAGATGGAGCTACTGGGATGAAGCTTCTTCCATGGGTTTTGCCAATTGCCTCTTTTTTCTCCAGATGGAAAACACCAGTCATGGTCCCACATTCAGTCCCAAATGGATGTCACCACTTGAGGCCATGATGCTGAAAGCTGGAAACACACCTCACTGCCGCCTTTGCTTTGGTCACCTTCCCTGCAATGGGACATGCATCCTGTCTGACGTGACTTTGTGGCTCTCTTTTGTAGGTGCGTGGCTTTGGTTCCTCTATGTGTGTTTGGCTTGTGTTGAGTTTTTAGGGGTTTTGTTGGTGTTTTTTTGTTGTTTTCTGTTTTCCTCCAAAGTTCCAACCCTTCCCCCCCCCAATTCACTTCCCTCTCCCACAATGCACTTCCTCGCACTCCTTCTCGGATCAGCTCCAAGTCCTTCTCCAAAATTCAAGAATCACCCGCAAGTGCCAGCTCATCTCTTCTGGCCGGAGCCAAGCATGACCCTGGAGACAAAGTTGACAATGGCTGCAGCTGGCTGGTCTGGGTCTAGCTCAGCAAAGAGATGGCAGATGTTGTCTGTGGTGCTCCCTTGCTTCCTGGCCACAAAGCCGAAGAGCCTGTGTGGGGAGAAGGCAAGAGCCTCAGTATTGCTCCTGCAAGGATTACCACCACCCTTTTCCAACATGGTCTTGTCTCACTTCCTCTCTTTAACATCCACCTCTCACAACACAGAGGGATACATCCCAAACCAGCCTGCATGAAGGCCCCTCTCCTCCTCCCTTTGCTGCAGTTTCTTTGAAGGCCAGGTTTCAATCATTTCGTGACCAAACCGCCCTTGCTGTGAACATCTCTGCCACCATTCCCAAGTCAGTCCCAAAGAAGGGACCTTCCAAATGATCACAGCATTGCCTTGGTTTGGCCTCTTGAAGCCAGAGGTGAGATGGGCTGGCCATTGGGGTAGACCCTCTTAAGAGATGAAGGCCATCCAAGGACACAGGAAGCTGAGTGAGACCATCTGGTTATTTCTGTGTGTCTCTCCCCTGATGAATAAAATGTCCCTTTTATTTTTTTAATTAGAATGTGCAAACTCAAGTTATAAATACAGGGGGAACAGAATGTGAGACAGGCCCAGGCTACGGCATTTCTAATTGGGGAGGGGAAATATCCCAGCAGCTGGACATCCTAATAAAAACCCCTTCGCTCACACAACGGCTAAAATTAGTGGGAGCTGGCCCCTGGAAATGGGCTCAGCCAATAGCTCTGTGCTCCCATGGGTCAAGACAAGGAAGGACATGAAGAAAGGGAAGAGATGACCAGTAGCTCACATGCCATCAGCATAACCCCAGCTCTGCTCCATGAGCTGGTTCTCAGTGACTCTGTCAGGAGGGTTTCCAGTTTGGTCAGTTCAGCAAGAGCCATACCTTGTCTGACCAGGAATTTGGGGCTGAAAGATGCATCCAGAGTCCCCAAGACTATGGTCTCATGCTTGGGTGAAACACTCCTGCAGAGAGGAGCTGAGCCCTTCTCACACAGCCAGGATGCCCTGCACAGGGCATCTCCCAGCCAATGCCCAAACACCGGCAGAAGCCACCTTGACAGCAGCTGGGAGGAATCTGCTGGGAAGCACAGAAAGTACTTACTTGGCTGGGCCACTGCCATCAGTTTTAGTCCACCTGCAAGGAGAAGAAAAGGTGTGAGAGATGGTCCCTCCTGCACCCCACACAGAGACAGGGCCATGATGGGGGACACCACACCAATGCTGCAAGGCCAGCCTGGCTTTGCACAGGCTTGGCTTTATGGAAAAATGATGCACCTCTCCCTCAGCATGAAGGTGCTTGTAGACACCAAAAAGTCACCAGAAGAAGCTGGTACTGCACCACAGTATCCAAGGGGACCTTGCATTCCTGCTCTCTGCAAGAGCAGGGGAGAGAGCAAGCAAAGACCCTGCTCCAAGCATCCCAGGAGGCTAGAGGAGTGAAAGGACTGGGGGTCATACGCTCCCCCCAGGTTAGGGCACTCACTTTCGTTCCTGGGGGTCCAAGTCACAGAAGGTGACAGTATTGAGGGGGTAGTGTCTTCGGAAGAACAATCTGAAACACAAAGCGGGGAATGTCAGGGCCACGGAGCTCACCATTGTCCCACCACAACCCAGCTCCACCAGCCCAGGGGACACTGCCATAGGACTCGCACAGGATGTTCCAAGACTCAAGGACAAAGCCCAGCCATGTCCATGACCAGGTTGATGCCATCCCAGGGACATCACACACTTCCTGAATCACAGCCCTGTTGGCTTTGGGAATGACCCAGCACTGGCTTTTGGCCAGATGTGTCCATGGAGGCTCTTACTTCCTCTGGTTGTCCGTTAAGGTGATGCCTTGTGCAGAGACTTTGAAGTGAACAATGGTAGCTGTGGGCGTGGGGTCAGCCACCAGCGTCTCAGCAACAGCCTTTGAGATGGCCTGGGGGCCCGTCAGAGATTCCATTTCCACTGAATTGATGAAGAGGACGTTGCAGGCTGGAAAGGGAGACAGCAGACATGGGGTCAACCAGTACTCCAAGCCAAGTTCACCCCACGACAACTGCTCTCAACTCACCTGCACCCTGTTTGAGGAGGTCCGTGGCTGAATTGGTGGCTGACGCAGAGTCTTTCTTTTCCTCCATGGGATCTAGAAGACACAGGATGGTTACTGGTGCTCCCTGCTTGGAAACCCACCCCCTCCCTGTAGGCTGTGGGGACAGATGGAATGCCTTCTGGTCCTAGCTCTTACCTCGGTCAGGAATGACCAGCTTGCAGGGCAGGGCCAAGGGCGTGATGGAGTGCTGGTACACCAGCGCTGAGAGACAGCCTGGGGAGAGAAGGAAAACAGTCAGCACAGGGCCAGTGTTGCCAGATGAAGCATTGTTTGCACCTGCTGGGTTAATACAATGATCCTTTCACAAAATCATTGGGCTATGGAACCGCACAATCCAAAGTACGATAACTATTAACAAAGGAAAGGAATAAGAAACTCCAGCTTTCCCTGATTAGGTCATCATTGCTCTGGGTGGATGGAAACAGGCTTTTAGGTGGTTTTAGGGTTTCTTCACTAATGGTCCTAATGCCACATGTGGCAATTCCTCTCACTGCAACCACCATGTAGCCCTCCACGAGGGCTCAGGGAGGGGACAGAGGTGCCAGGGCCACTTTAGGAACAAAAAATGCAACAAAGGTCTTCATGCAGCTCCTCAGACATTGGTCATGGAATAAATGGAACAAGGGAAGCCCCAGCCCTTCACCCTCCCAGCAGCATCAGCTGTCCTACATGCGTGTGTAGAAAGATATGTACCTATGCATTCAGGCATAGAGTTTGTGTGCTCTCCTGAGTGTGCCTGAACACAGAGGCTCCAAATGCCCACAGGATTCAGTTACACACGGACAAGAGGCAGTAACAGGCTCTCCCAGACACCCGACAAAGTTCTGCTTTGACAGTATGGTGAAGGCAAGGCTCTCCCAATCCAACCCCACATGTGGAAAGCACGCTGGGGACACTTACCAAAATTAGGCTCGTTGGGACATCCTTTTAGTTTCACACCTCGTGAGCTAGTCTCGATGAGGAAGTGTCTCACCAGCTCGTTGGTCAAGTCTCCTGGGAAGAGATGAGATGTTCTCACACCAGAGCCACCCTCCTCCTATTACTGTGCAGTACCATTAAGGAACCACTGTTCCAGCTCAAGGGACAAGTCACTAACACTACACATACCGTCCTCAAATCTGTCCATTTGCACATGGTCAAGCCCAAGCCAAGCTCCCCCACAGTGTTGGTGGGCTGGAGAGGCTGTACCCATTTCATTATACCAGAGTGCAAGATGTAGGTGCTCCTGAGCCCTCCACAGCTCACTCAGGGCAGAGGCTGTCTGGTGCTTCCCTGTGCCCTGGGAGGCAGGGATCCTGCCACATCAGCACATACCCAAGGGCACGACTGGCTCAGCAGCCCCAGCTGCCCGCTCGCCCCAGCTGAACGATGGAAAGCATCTCAGCGTGGGAAGGAGAAGGGCACACAATACCTTTCTTGTTCTGCTGCATGACCGTGGGAGGCGGAGAAGCAACTTTCATGGCGAGGCCATAGGCTCCCCGGAAGGAGTGGCTGTCTCGGATGATGAAAGCCCCCGGCTCCCTGTCCTTCAGCAGGGCAATGGCTGCAGGAGAGAATGGCAGAGCTCAGAGATGCATAGTGAGAACCAACACACCCTCAAGACACCAGCAGGTGTGGGTTGGGACGGGGTGCCCCAGCTCCACATCTCATAGCCGGGCACCACAATGTTACCGCGTCTCCTGCCCGTCTGAGTGCGTTGCCAGGCACAGGCTCATCTCTCCCCACCTCCACCACCCTTGTGCAGGTATCTCCAGTTCCCACCCTGCCTATCTCTGAGCAACCAAGTACTGGAGAGCAAGCAGCAACCAAGGCCCAAACGATGGGACCATGCCCCTGAAGGCATCCTGTCGACTCCTTGTTCTCCCTACTCATTTTAGCCACGTTTCCAAGACACCTCTGAGCATTATCAACTCAAGATTCAGGTGTTTTGCACCCCGAACTGCTTACATAGATCCACTGCACACTGCAGGGACTGGAGCTCCTCTACCAAGAGGAAGATTTGAAGAGCCCACATCAAACAAACCTGCGGCTGAATGGGGCTTCAACCCCCATCTGCAACAGCCTGAGCAGTCATTATTCATATTCACTCTCAACCCAATCCATAAGGGAAATCCTTGCTAATCCCTGTAATCCCAGACACATCCCAACTCCCAACCCTGTGTCATCTACTTACCCTGCTCTCTGGAGATGTCTGGTTTGTACCAGTACTTGGAAGTATCCTGCACAAACTTGACATTGGCACGAGTCTCGGGACTGATGTCTACAGGAAAGGGAGGAAAAGACAAGAAAAAAGTTAAAAGATGCTGTATCTGAAACTCTACATCCAGGCAAAGCATTAATACATCCACCTCCTTTCAGATCCAGCACATTGCACTAACCTCAGCCCAGTTCCACATACCCAGACAGGCTGATCACTACCTGGAGTTTATGGGGCTGGTGGGCATCTAAAGTTAAATCCAAGCTCAAGGGCCCACGAAGGGCTGTGAGCCAGATGAGCCCACAGCAAGAGATGAAATGGCAATTCTTCATTTAAAAGAAGCTGGCCAGGTGAAATAAAAAGTGTTGGAGGAAAGAGGTATGTCTGGAGGTGCCGGAGAGATCCTGACTTCAGAGGATCTTCACTGCTCTCTAATGCTCAAGATTTGGATCACACTTCATAAAAATAAATTTCTTCCCTTATCTTTGCTATATGAAGAGGAACTGGACAGGTCAACCTCTCCTGGGCAAAGCAGCCCCAGCCCCAGCCTGACTGTACCTTGTTCAGTGCCCACCCACGGCACAGCCCCAGCAGGAGCTGGTCCTCTGGCTGTGAAGCTGTCATTTACTCAGGCAACATTTACAACCACCTGCTTTCCAAAAACAACCAGGCAAACAACCAAGAGAACTGGATAGCATCTCTGCTGGAGACATTTTATCAGCCCTCAGCAATCTGGTCACCTTCAGAGAGGCAGGGGGCTCACTCCCCTCTCCAAGCTGTTTGTTAATTGTTACGGGTTTTAATTGCTCATGCTTTCCCGCTGGGAAAGGTCCCTGGCCATAGGAGTCACGGGGCCAGGACAAGTGCCAGAGTGCCCACAAAGGGCTGCCTGCTCAGCAGAGAAACTGGCCCAGCAGCCGGAGCCACCGCTGCCCCATGGCTTTATTCCCCTGGTCCTATCAGCCCAATCTTGACGTCACCAAGGTGTCTGTAACCAGAGCTGGCAAAAGTGTTCCAGGCAGGATGGCACCTGGGGCACGGCACCATTTGAAATGAGGAGGCAGCGCCGCAGCGGGGTCCCACTGGGGTAAACCCCTCTGGGAATGGGGCCAAGAGGTCAGTGCATCCCCACGGCAGAGAAAAATCGCCTCCAGGAGCTTTGATCTCCTCATACACATCTCTGGAAGCTGTTTATGCCAGAGATGCTGGTCGGTGTTTTTCCTGTTTGGATTTGTCAGAAAGCGCAGGAAATGGCCCCAGCCCCAGCGGTGCCTTTGGTTTGCGGATGGACAGGAGGGGTAAATCGGGACATGGCTGCAATCCCTTTCCTGAGGGCCAGCAAGGAGGAGGAGGGGAGAGCCTTGAGTAGGGCAGGGGGACGCGGGGACCTCCAAGAGCATCCCTCACCTGGCATGGAGAACTTGGAGAAGTCCGGCAGAGTGTGGGAGAAGGCGACGGCGCTCCCACCACTGGGGCTGGACATGCCACTGGAGAGGGGTGAGGACACCTTGCCATTGACAGTGGCATAGTTGGGGAGGCTGTTGGAGCGGTCCCCAGCTGACATCCGGCGCTTCTCAGGCAGAGCAGGCTGCGACGTGGGGCTGCCCTGGCGGTAGGCAGCCGAGTCCGGGGAGGAGGAGTGTGGCGTGCTCGTGCCGGGGTAGTACGCTGGGGAGACAGGGAAGGACGGCGTGGAGGGAGGCTGGTAGCCAGAGGAGCTGCTCTGCCGAGACAGTGTCAGGTGCCTTTCCTCTGGGCTGGAGTAGCCATACAGGGGGCTGCCAGGGGATGTGGCTGCCACTGCTTGGTGCCTGGACAGACTGGGGCTCCCTGGTGGGGCCACCAGGTTGCCATGGGCCACCACAGCATGCCTGCCCAGCCCAGGGCTGCCAGGAGCGCCACTCATGCTGGGGTTGACGGCTCTTCGCCCGAAGCCGGGGCTGGGTGGTGTATTCGTAGCCACTGTCCGGTGCAGGCTGCGGGGGCTCCCTGGCAGGGTGTGGACCCCCACGACATTGACCTGTGGCTGTGGCCGAGCTTGGGGTTCTGGCTGGAGGCCAGCTCGGGCATCAGGGTAGTCGGGGCTGCTGTATGCCGAGCCCGGGACACCTCCCTGGACCATTGCAAAGGAAGATGGAGATGAGTTTTGGTAGCTGCTGTGAGCAGAGGGCATCTGCGAGCCAACAGGCGACCGGTACAAGGGCTCAGCTGAGGCATGGGGAGGTGTAACCGTGCCGTGGGGGCTGCCTTCTGATGGGTAGCTGCGAAGGGAGGCCCTGAGGAGAGACAAAGAAAGGTAGACCTCAGCTCCACTGCTCATTCCTCCTGCTGACTAGTACTGGCACCCTCCTGTATGTGGCACACAGAGAAACTGAGGCACAGAGCCAGTCAGCTACTTGGTCATTCAGAGGCAACCACGGGATGAACCCAGCCAGCTTCATGGAAGCAACTAGAGGCAGCTTTAGCTCCACCATGAATCCCAGTTCCATCTCAAAGTATGACTTTCTGGGGAACAGAGCCTTTTTCCAGCTCTGCTCCCAGCAAACACCTGATTTATTCTGCCCTGTCAGCCTGTGTGGTTGCAGAACACCTCGTGGGCAGGGTGAACGGGGACAGGAACAATGGCTCCATCTCACCCCAGAGGACTAGTGCTCGGCCTAACCCAGGGCTAGGGGTTAGCACAACCAATCCACCCTTCCACTCCAGGGGCCAGGTTCCCAGTGAGAGGTTTCTGAGGTCCAGTAACCACCAAGTAACCAGCACTGACCCAGATTTGTGTTCTCAGGGCACTGAAGTGTACAGTTGGCTGGGATACCCAAACCCTGCATGGAGAGATGACAGTCTTTGCAAAGGCAGTTTCAATGTGGGAACAACCACCATCCCTGGAGATGTTCAAGAAACAACTGGACATGGCACTTAGTGCTCTGGTTTAGTTAGCTTGGTGGTGTTCAGTCAAATGTTGGACTCTATGATCTTGGATGTCTTTTCCAACCTTAATGATTCTGGGACTCTGTGACTGTGATTCTAAGCCTGTGCACCAGGCAGGGTTCAGCCCCAGCCCCACCAGTCCCTGGGACCTGCACCCACTGCCTTACCCATCCATGCTGTGAATAGGGCTGCTGGTGGAGACAGGGCTGGGGGCGATGAAAGAATTGGAGAAAGTGCCATTCCTGGTGGGCACCTCTGGGCCCCCGGGCTGGGCAGCGGGCTGGGCAGCGGGCTGGGCAGCGGGCAGTGTCCCTCCCCTGCCCGTTGTGGCCGTGCGGGCCACTGACTCAACATAGCTCCTGGGCTCTGCAAAAGAGAAGTGGAAACAGATGAGCCTACAGCTTCCATGGGAAGGGGGCCACACCCTTCCCAGCATCCACATTTCACGCCAATGAAGGTGCTTGAGCTGACCTCCACCAGCTGAACATTTCCCCCTACCTCTTCCACCAGGGGTTGAGCAAAAACACATCTGGCTCAATTCAAGACCTTGAACTTCCTTCAAGAATGTTGAAGACCCCAGCCAAGGCACAGGGAGGGGAGTCACCCCTTTCCCTGAGGGGACTGGAACATGGGACCACAATCCCTTTGCCTGCGACAGCCCCCTCACCCTGCTCTGAGTCAGCATCCCTCCCACCCAGGATGCCACAGAGAGCACGTCCTGCTCCCTGTTCATCCACAGCCCCTAGAAATAGAGCCGGTGACTCTGCCCAGCCTGCAATGACTCACACGGGACTGATGGCAATGCTCTGTGGTCCCTGCCCTCTGCAGCCTACTCTGCCAGCCATCTCCAGCAGCAGACCAGAGGGCAACTCCAGCTATTTCCACTGCAGCATCCAACACCTTCACTCCCAGCACAGCCTGAAACCGGAGCCCATGAGCACGACCAAGAAAAGCAATTTTCCTTTAGAACCGCCAAGCTGTCCCGTGCCAGGAGCAAAAGGCTGGGCTGGCCATTACTAGCCATGGCAGACACCAGACCCAGTCCTCTCTCATACCTTTCCCCCCACTTCCTGTTCCACCCAGACTAGACCCCATCCCTATGACAGCCCCCACAGCCCACAGCCCCCACCAAACGCTGCACCAGAGGAAGGGGCTGCAGCTTCAGTCCCATTCCCGCAAGCCCCGCAGCCATGTCACACCTCAGCTTGCCCTATGCAAGATCCACTGGCATCAAATCCCATGGGCCGGGCAGCCTTGCTGGTCCCTGGCTCCAGACTGCCCAAAGCAGCTCTGCAGTAGTAATTAGCATGACAAACATTATTATTGTTATTATTAGTCATAACAGCTGGGCTCTGGCTCAGCCTGCTGGCAAGCTGGCCTGCTCACAGTCAGCAACGCCAATGCACAGCTCCACGTTCAGAGCTGGAGCACAGACATGCAAGGAAAAAGACTGTCATAGGTCCCACTCCTTCCCCTGCAGCATCTTTGTGCCCCATCTGTCTGTGGAGAGGGGAGAAGGAGTCCCTCCCTTGGGCTGATGTCCCTGGCCAACAACTCTAGGAAAGATCTGAGCCAAAACCGGACGATGGACCTCTACACAGGCTGGGTACCAGTATCTAAGGCAGGACATCCTGAGTGACAGGGATGAGACACTACCCAGGGCAGCTGCAAGAAATTCATCGCAGCTTAGGTAATTAAATTAATTTCACAGCTACTCACTTTTCCCCTTCCCAGCTCCCCAGCCCAGACTAAAATTAGCCAGACAGTACATATGAGTCAGCCTGCAAGAGGTTAAGACCATAGGGCTGTGAAAATGCCAGCCCCTCCTAAAAAGGCAGGAGCAGGGGGCATGGGGGCTGTGCCACAGTGAGGTGCGTGCCCATGGGCACAGGTTCCAGTATATTGATTCAATACAGGACAGGAGAAAAGAAAAGGAAAGAAAAGTTAGGAAGTTTCAGGCAGGATTTTTTTAGGTTGAAAAATATGATCTTGCTTCCTTGTGTTTTCTTGGAAGGGACTCTGGAGATGGGAAAATGGGTGGGAAAATAGAGAAGCTGTGAGTCACCAAGGAGATGGGCATTTGTTTGGGAATCCCAAATCCAGGCAGGGCTGCACTCTGGCCAGAAATCCCCAGCGCTGCATCTGTGTCAGGCTGTTTTAAAGCCTCCTCAGAGCTGACATCCACATCCTGAGCTCCCACACTGCCAAAGCGTCTTCCAACCCCACACACAGGGCAGCCATTCCAGCCGGGATAGGCTAGGCAGAGCACGGAGGGGCAGGGACTGCTGCTCCTGGAGTATGGCTCCTGGAATGTGTGGCTAAGTACAGAGGGTCCTAAGCCAGTGGTAAGCCAAAACACCAGTCCCTTCTCAGAACTGTAGATTCAATGCCCAAAAATATCATTTTAGAGAGGATGAAGCAGGGCAAGAGGCCCATGGTGGCCACTCAGCCTGGGCAGTGCAGGGTGACTGGACATCCTTGCTTGGGCATCAACCGTCATTCAAGGGGACAGAGATGCAGGACAGCTTGAGCTCCTGAGAGTTTAGTGGGAAGGAGAGGAGAGGCAATGTTTGAGTCTTTGGAGACTTAAAGCTGTACAGAAATGGTAAAGCTTGGGCGAACTTTTCGGGTAAAAGCCTGATTTTATCCCAGGTTTGCTTCCTTTGATGTATCCAAAAAGCCATCAATGAAAAATCAGTTCTGAAAGAACTTTTTTCAAGCAAACACTTTCTCCAGTATCACACATTTTGCACGTTTTGATTGTGTGCATTTTGAGAAACTTCCAAGGAGAAATGCTGATGGCTGCTAGGGCTAGAGGAAGCACCACACCCAACAAGAAGAGACACTCTTTCCCCAAAACTCAGCCTGAACATACAGTTCCTCATCCCAGCTCTGAGGACCCAAAAATTCATTAAAAGAGGAAGCAAAACCACCCAGCAACTGTTACCTAGCAGGCAGCACTCCAAGGAATCACAGCCACTCCCAAGGCCTCTGTCCCCCCACGAGATGTGCCATCACAGAGCCCACAGTGCCTGCGCCATCAGCACAGCCACACTTGAATTGACGTCCCAGCTCAGCCCCATCCTTGGCATCCCCGAAGTGGCACAGCCCAGAGACAGGGGACGTGGGGGGAGCTTGGGCAGCTGCCTGGCGGGTGGAAGATGTGCACCAGCTGCTGGTGCTGCACCACTGCCCAGCCGGCTGAGCTGGCAACACCCCGGTGGCCTCTGCGCCTGCTGACCTTTTGTGCTGCACTTTGCTTTATTTTCACTCTGAATGGCAACAGCAAAGCCAAAAGGGGAGGGAAGGAGACTAAAACTGGGGCTGTTGCTCCCAGATCCCCGGCAGGCTCATCCAAAGCTGGCCGTAGCGTGCCAGCATCCCCAGCGTGCCACTAGTAAGGATGCCACTCACTAACAAAGTCCCCACTGTCTCAGTCCCCACGGATGACTGCCACACAATGTGACAGACCTCCACGTCCAACTTGGACACTCAGAAATCCTACCACAAGGCATGCTGGGCCCCTCCTCTAAAGGGAGCAGGACAGAAAAGACTCAGGCTCCTACATCCCTGAGGGACAGCGCAAGGGAAGGCTGCTGGAACAGACACCTGGGCCTGCTCTGAGTGACAGTCCCAACAGTGAGGTTGTGTGAGGAAGAGAGATACAGAGAAAGAAAAGCCTTTCTTACCTTCTTCAGAGTCACCGCCCGCTTCCCCTTCTAGCTCTGAGAGATGGAGGGGCAGGGGAGTGATGGGAGTGGAAGAGGAGGAAGGGAGTGCGAGACAGAAGAAGAAATCAGAGTTAAGCAGCTCTGCCTTGCTCAGACAGGGGCACACAGAGCACAAAGGAGAGCCCCACACCTCCCAACACTGCTCCAAACTGAAACCCAGCCTCAAACACCCCCACATCACGTCAACATCCCAAAAATGATGTCCAGAACCCTAGAGGCTGGCTTCAGATGGGAAAGAGGGAACAGTGCAGCAGAGAGTAACCAAAGGGCTGCTCCAAGAAGCCCAGCAAGCACGAAAAAAGCATCAGCTCGCCCTTGAGGGCAGAGGGAGAAGGGTCTTGCAGTGTGAGCTGAATCAGCCTGTGGTCCCCAGGCTCAGATGGGTTTGAGGAGGTCACACTCAGCCCTGAGCTGGCTCAGAAAGGGGGAGCAGTAAGGTCTGGCTTGGCAGGCTACTCCAGGACACATCCACAGGACAGCAGGGCCTTTGCACTCAAGAGACTGCTGTCCAGGATGGAAAGAGCTCTGGATATTGTTCTGGCTGACAGGCTCAGCTCCCAGAGAGCAAACTGTCTCCAGCTGTCCTAGGGAGGAGAAGGAATGTAGGGGGTGGGAGAGGTAAGGATATGGGGCTGGGCAGGAAACGGGGCCACAGGGTTATCTACTAGCCTTCACTGCTGAAGACCCTACTGTGCTGAGCCCCCCAGAGCAGCACCAACATTCCCCACACTTCCAGTGTCCCCACAAAAGGCGACAAGGACCCTCACGGCCACCTGGCCCCAAAAGGGAGGTGGAAGTGCCTTCTCCAAACTAGGGACCCTTCTGGGGTATCCTCACAGATGCCCCCACAAAAAAATCTGCCTGCAGTCCCCATGTCCACACTCACCTCCCACTGGATGCAGCAGGATCTCAGCCGGGTTGTGGGGCTTCAGCCCCAGTGCTGAGAGCGGGGTCTTGGCCAGGCCAGGGGGAGAGCGCACTGTGGGCACAGTGGACACAGGAATGTTAGTGGAGGGGTGGGAGGTGAGGCTTCAGAAAGGCTGGAGCTGCCCATGGGTTCAGAGCCCCCATAACCCATCCCACCCACTGGCTGCAAGGGAGGGCCACTGAGAACATGAGATGCCCTCATATGAAGCAACACCCTGCAGAAGGATACTGATTCCCCTCTTCATTTTGGAGAGGACACAGGGTGGGAGGTGACTGGGAACAAGCACCCTGCCCCATTGCAAAGCTGGCAGGATGGAGAAAGGGGACAACTCCCATCAGGACAGGCCCAGACCCCATCTCCCAGCACCATCCCCATAAAGTCCCACCATAAAGGCATGAAGCCCCTTTCATTTCCCCAATGTGAGCAGCCATCCCAACCCAGCTCTCCCACACCTGAACTCCTTTCTGCCAATCCCCACATCTGGCCAAGCTGGAATCCAGCTGTCCCAGAGCAGCTCATCACCCCCACAAAAGAGACAGAAGGACTGCCAAAAAAACCCTGCCCTCCAGACCAGCTCAATGGGTGGATGAGGATGTTCACACAGAGGGGTGGCAATGAATATGTGCGTTCTGCACCCCTGTGCCCAGACATACACACCAGGAGGAGCTGCGTATGTGTGTACGGCTATGGTATGGATGGCGGTGGGGTTTCACAGGGCAGGGCAGATTGCCCAAAGCAGATTGCACCTCCTCTCCCCTCCTACCCACTGGGTTTGCCCCATCTTCCTGATGCTGTATTTTCCCATATGAAGGGAAACTTCAGGGCATCATCTTCATCAAGAGAGACCAAAGGGCACAAGCCTCCAGCAGTGTCTGAATTTCTCTGGCTGGTGGCACATGCACAGGGCCTGTGGCAAGGCTGGGAGGCAGTGGATGGTGGGAGGTCCAGAGGAAAAGCCAGACCCTTGCCCTGAGGCCAGGTCCACCCAGCAGCCTGGGGCTAGAGCAGCAGAGCAGCCAAGTTCCTGGGAAACTAAGATAGCAGCACCTTCCCCAGTGGGTGTCTGATTTCCTCAAATCCAGCTGATCCCAAGCCACAATGTCAGCTCACACCTCAGTTGGCTGATGAGCAGCAGGGTCCTGACAGGGCCAGGAATTCTTCCAGGACCACCAACCCCCAACAGAGGAGAATTGCTCCTGTATCCCCCAGGGCCACTTTGGCAAAGCCTGAAAGTTGCAACTTCAAGCTTCCCGACTTCCCTGGCTGGTGCTGGATAAGCACCACTGTCTCGGGGCCACGACCCCAGCCAGGCTGTTCCCATCACCTCTGCAAGTGACTCATCTCCCAAAGCCACTAACCCACTGCCAAAGGAGCTGCTGCTGCCCCAGGGCCAAGCTCTCAGTCCCCAGGAACAACAGGGCCATTTCCGAGCTGCCAAGCACCCCGGCAATGCTCCCTGCTCCCACACTCGTCTCTTCATCCCAAGAGACAGGGATCAAACATCAGAGGATTGCAGGGAAGGAAGAGCAACAGTACAGGAGAAAACAACCCCAAGCCCCGTAGGCTGAGCTGTGGGGGGCAGGTGGCTTCACTGCAACCAGGACATGGCATCAGAAGGGGCTGCGCTCAGCCCAAGCATCCCCAACCCTAGCACATCCCTCAGCCTTTAGCCTACGGAAGTGTTTTGGAGGGGATGGGGGGCTGCCATCTTTTTAATGGGTTTCCCAGTTCACTGGCTGCTCCACTGCACTGCTCTGGCACGAGTCGTGCTGTGCCAACGTGTGGCTGCTCCTCAGGGTTCGTCGCTCAAGCTGGTCACACAAACCCAGTCCACACAAACCCACCGCGACTGAGAAGTCATGTAAGTCAGAACAGAGACGCTGCGCTGGAGACAAGCTGAACGCAAAGAGCATGCATCCCAGCCTTTTTCCCCTCCTGTCTTTGAAACTGCAAGCAAGAAGTGACGTGGTGTGTGAGTGCACTCCTGATCTTCAGTCCCTCCTGCCTCCCTCCCACTCGCCTGCGACCGCAGTTTTGCTTCTCTTCATGCCATGCCAGTAGGAAAAATGGGAGATGCGGGACTGGGATGGGGTCAAAGCATGCCTCTCTCCTCATCCCACCTTGGGACCCCATCAAAAAACACCCCAGTGAGTGGAGGGTGGGAAAAAGCCAAGACGAGAGTGCCAAGCACGGCATGCTGAAGTAAGCGGGATGCTGACAGCAACATGGAGTGGCAGGATGTGGAGAAGAAAGGAGGATGGAGAGGAGGAATGGTTAACATGGCGGTGGGTGTCTGGAACCTGGAGCTGTCTGACCCTTGGCAAATTTCTGGCTTGCCCAGAGCCACCCACCGAGCCCCTCTGCCACCCAGAGCCATGGCACTTACAGGTGTTGGAGTAAGGGGTTTGTGGTGACACAGGGAAGGCTGGGGTGGGGGGAGAAATCTCACCGCCGCTGGAGGGTGGGCTGGTGGGGGAAGCACCCTCCATCTCCTCGAAGGCTTCCTTGTAGCTGTGGAGGTGAGGCTGGGGAGAGCAGGAGAAAGGGTCAGTCCCAATTCTATGATGGGCACAAACCTCTAGGACACGCCAAGGAGAGGGCAGAGGGGGCAAAGGGAAGGGTTTCACTTCCTCCCTGCTAACTACCACCACCACCACCACAAAAACCATCACTGATCCCCAGCTCTCTGGATGCTGTGAATGCTGACCAAGCCATCCCCCATCCCTGGAGGCATGTCTCCCCAGAACTCCTCTGCTCCAGCACACCTCTTTGGGCCTCCCTCCAGGGTTGGCTGCGATGGTGCTGACCACCTCAGGTGAGAGGACGGTGGGGCTGCGGGGCGAGCTGGGCTCTGGCGAGCTCTTCTCATAGTGGCTGTCGCTGGGGGTCCGCTTGCGGGCAGGGACAGCGCTCTCCTCCAGAGGCTTCTCCCGGGACTGCACCCCTGCAGGGCAAGCACAGGGTGGTAGAGGGGTGAGGAGCTGCCAGCTGAGATGGGGACCAGCAGGAGATGCTCCAGGCCTGACCTGAGAGGTCTCAGCTTCAGCACTCACCTGCAACAAACCCCCAGACCAGCATGGGTAGCTGGAGCAGATAGACCCTACAAGTGACCCCAGACCAGGTGATAAAGCAAGGCAGGGCTGTGACTAGTGGCTGAATTGCTGCACTAGTCCTCCCAAACACCGTTAGATTTTCAGGGACAACAACCTCCAGCAGTGGGTGCAAGGGGCAACAGCATCCTGGGATTAGTCCAGACAGCCCAGTCCAGCAGAGCAGGGAAGCAACAGGGCCTCCCAACAGCATCACAGTGGGAAAGAACCAAATCAACCAGCACAAGGACAGCTGTATTCAGCCTGCATCCCTGCTCCTACAGCCAGGTGTGGCTTCAACCACAGCAGTGGAAAAAGCCTGGTTTTGTGAATCCCCAAGGCAGAGGGAGCACTGGATCAAGAAGAAAGAACCCAAGAGAGGAATGGTGTAGGGAACCCTAATAAACCACTGCTGCTCTGTCCCCAGTGCAAAGCCTGTCTAAAAGGAGAGATCAGCATCTCCGCTCCATCTCCCCCAAACAGCCTTCCCAGGTCCCAGCAGTATGAGCCACCAATGTCCACAGCCTGGGGGGAAGACCAGAGCAACCAAGTCATCACAGGAGAGTGGGTTCCTTGGGCTGTGGAGATCCCCATTGGCTGGGATAAAGCCCAGGAACACAGACAAAGTTGGCACAGGGCAGGGCAGGTCAACTCTCCCAGCACCTGACAGTGCCCAAACACACTTTCTATCCCACTTTGCCTGGTTAAGAGCTTAATCTGGGCTCACAGACGATGGTGCCAGGTTCAGTGCACAGCGACTCCACAGAGTATCATGGGCACAGCTCAGAGCCCCGTGGGACTCACATTCCTACCCACTAGCAGAGGTGACAACACTGTCCCCTCTACTTTTCCCACAGAATCATTGAGCACTCATGCTCCCCTTGGTCAGCCCATTAGGGAAGAAAAGAGAAAAAGGAGGGGGAAAAAAAAAAGGAGAAAGGCCAGCATCACGCTCCAGGAAATGCACTTTTCAAACACCAACTCCTTTCCCACGGGCTGGCGGAGGAAAACCAGCCATCAGCTGCTTCCCCTCACTCCCCGGGGCTCCGCATGGGACTCACGCCTCACGCCCGCTGACCTCCCCTCTTCACTGCTCAGCACACACACCAGAGCTTTCCCGGCCCGGGGCAAGGGCTGCGAGGGCAGGAGGGAAGGAGGTGGCCTGGGCGCATTTCTAAATAATCAGCCCAGTGAATGGCAACAACAATAAAACCGCGGGCTCGGGGGGAGAGGCGGCCAGGCTGCGAGGCGGGGGACTCGAGCCAACGGGGCTGGCTCCAGCCGCGGAGGCGGCCTGGAAAATTCCACTAAGAGCAGCTTTGAAACACAACTCCCGATCCCTTCTGCAGGTGCTCACCGGCACAGGGGATGGCCATTAAAAAGACCCGTGGAGAGAACAGGGGGACACAGAGGGTCCATGGGAAGCTGTCTTGCAGGTATGGGCAGCACTGCATTGGGCCACCCCATGTCTTTTGTCCTGCTCTTCACTTTAAGGGACCGAAGCCCACAGCTGTGAGCACAGGGAAAAAGAAGATAGCAGGGGGAAAAAAAGCAAACTCTTACATTCCTTCCACTTTGTGCATTATGGGTTCTCCTGAATGCTGCAGAAGCATCACCAGGAGCATCCCTTGGCCCACTCCAAAGTGAGCTGTAGGGCCTGAGAACTTCAAGGAGGCAGGGACTGGCTCCTCCAGCTGTGCATGCCTGCCTTGCTTTGCATTTTCCATTTGGGAAGCACTAAAGGCAGCAGATGGATGGAGCCTGCACATCACACATCTGCAGCAAGGGACCCCCTCCCCTGCTCAATCCCCAGGGCTTCACATCGCCTAACCACAGGGTGCTGGAACTGGCCCATTGGGACACCCAGGAGCTCAGCAAGCTCTGGCTGCTCCACTCCCCAGACGTGGAAAGCGGCCGGGGCCACAGGGAGGGGAGGGAGGAGAAGGGGAAAAAGGGACTCATTGTTCAGGAGCGGAGAGTGGGAAACTTCACAGGCTGCCCGGAGCAAAGCCTGGAGGAAACCCAGGCTCTGAGCATGGCTCCCTCGACCCCCTGGGTGATTTATGAGATGGAAACTATGCTTGAAAAACAAACTCTCCTTTCCCTAGCTTGCTTTGCCCCCTCAGCAGACATACAGCCTCCCTTAGCCATGGTACTCTCACTGGACTCCCAAGGACGCCGTGGCTGGCTGCAGGATGGCAGATTCCTGTTCACAAAGGGGGAGCAGCAGCCTGCACCCCACTCCTCACCCTCTCAACCAACACCTGTGGCACTGTCACTCCTCCTGCTGCTCATTTAAGTACCCAACCTAGTACCAACCCACTGCCCTCAGACTCAGCGCAGCTCTAGGGCTGGGGAAGGGCAGGGAGCACAACAGCTGGGGAAGGAGGAAACAGGAACAATGGCAAACCCAGGTAATTTTGCAGCTGGGGAGCCAGGTTTTAGGCCAAATCAGGAGGCAGCTGCTTTTAGACCATGAGATGCCAGAACTACTGCCAGGCAAGAGCCAGGTGATATCCCCACAGTGAACAGGAGAGAACAAAGAAGCATCCCAAGGCCCTCGGGATGTGCACTCAGCAGTTAAAGCCAGACGGGGACACACAACACCCAGGGAAGAGAGATGCAAACTCACTCCCTGCCTGCATGAGGAACAGACATTGTCCTGTGCTGGTCCTCATCAGAGCCCAACTCATCCCATCCTGGCACAAACTGCTCCCCACATCCCACCTGACTACCACAAATGGGTACGATAAAATACCTTACTCTGTGCTGAGGACTGGGAGGGTTCAAACTTCTTTGGTCCTCCTGGGGAGAAACCCAAGGTGCCAGTGGGGAGAGAAAAGTCACACAGAAAGATGGTGACTCCCCAGCCCCACTCCATCTCCCACCTTCTCCTTGCCCTGGGACAAGTGGGTGCACAACAATCATCAAGCAGGTCACCAGCACATATCACCCAGGGCAGACTCACCTTCAAGGAGCAAAAGTCATACTGCAAAAAATCCAGCCTCAGCAGCCCACACCCCCTAGCTGCAGACCAAGATATGGGGATCCTTGAACTGATGTAGGAGAGACCCTCCTGGGCTGATAACCGGCTAAATCTGGTTCTGTGGAGCTGCACCCCAGCCCTTGCTTCCCAAGGAAGTGAGCCATGGTTAGGGCAAAGCTTGGAGGGGATGCAGCAAAGGTCCAGAACTGACCCAGCAATGAAAACCCCACCAGCAAGCAGTGCCAGGCTTGGATGAGATGCAAAACCAAGCGTGGGCAAGGGAGTCTGTACCCAGGGCCAGGGGCTTCCCCATCACTGGAGGAGCTCAGTGAGAGCCCTGACCATTACTCTGCTGAGAAAGGGGATCAATCCTGCATGGAAATGGTCTCCTGAGCTTCCCTCCATCCCACATCCATGCAACACACAGATCACTCAGCATGCATAGAGGCGGAAGGAAGAATGAGAGGGAAGGAGGGATGAAGGGGAAGGAGAGAGAGAAGATGGAAAAAGGAAGGAAGGATGAAAGGGGGGAAGAATGCAAGAGAGGGAAGGAGAAGGATGCATGGGGAACGTAGGAGAACAAGGAAGGAGGGGAAAGGAAGGAGGTGGAATGAACGAACCGGAGAAGGACCGCTGCTGGTTCAGAGGAGGACGGGGGACTTTGGTGCTCTTGTTGAGTTCCCTGAGCTTGGCGTTGTACTCTGCCAGCATACCAGGACAGGGAGTGCAAGGAGGGTTGGAGGTCACAGAGGACAGACACAGTCCCCCACAGAGAGAGGAAGGGGCAGACAGGACAAATGTCACAAGATACAACAGAGGGGAGAGAAAGAGAAAGAAGAGAAAATATTAGCTGGGGTCCAACAGATGAGTCTGGGGTCATCTGGGGTCTCAAGGAGCTCAGTCTCTGCTTGGAGCTGCTTTTCTATTGGCCAACTTGCCTGGCTCCAGGCACCACATAAACCCATATGGGAAATCAATGGTGGCTCCTAGTCACATATAGCCTTGTGCAACACCACAATTGCCCCATCACCATCCCCTGAGGGATGGCACCATGCAGGTCTGCTTCATCACAGAATGCTGAGGGCTGGGACAAGACAGGGTGACCCCAGATGCCTTGCTAGGAGATGAGAGGGACTTAAAGGATGAGAGGACCACCTCCCCTCTGTGGGGAGATGCTGGGCATGCCAGTGCTGCCCTGTGCCATCTCTTCCTCTCCATCATCGGTGGGAAAAAGGAATGGGAGCATTCCCCCACCAAGAAAGGAGGAGGTGTGAGATGCTCCTCATCTCTGCGCCAGGACATGCAGGCTATTTATAGCAGCAGAGAATGTAAACAAACACGTCCATGCCCCACTGTCCCTGCTAGCAGTCCCCTCCCAACACTGGCTTCAGGACACCTCGTTCCCGCCAGAGGTCAGGCCACCCGCCTGCGCTGTCCCCACCTCAGCACAGAAGGCCCAGCTCCAACAGAGACAGGTGGCTACAGGCTGTGGACCATCCCCCAGATGCCTCTC
Source organism: Promerops cafer (assembly GCA_013398275.1). NCBI lineage: Eukaryota > Metazoa > Chordata > Aves > Passeriformes > Nectariniidae > Promerops > Promerops cafer. The sequence goes on along the minus strand of VZSE01002604.1, from coordinate 42,221 downwards.
TCCTCCCTGGGAAACCCAGTGGCTACAAGGGGATGACAGTGACCCCAGCCCAGCCCTGAGGACCTCACTCAAGGGTTGGGGGGATGGATTTTTCTGGAAAACACCATTAAAAATCAATTTCCCACACACTGCAAATACTGTTCCTCCCCTCCATAGAACTGTCCACTTTTCCAGCCCATGTTAATACTTCATATGGGGCGGCAGGGGAGGGCAGGCATGTGCTGCTTATAATATTAAATCCAGACATACAGTGCAGTTTGGGCATCCATGTGTCCTTAGGTTTGTTTAAATTTTTTGCAAAAGCCCCATGACCCTCTGTGAATTTGATCTGGATCACAGAGGTCAGGTTCAGATGGATGCAAACTTCCTCCAACAACTCTAACAACCCTCCTCTCAATCCCATTCCTGCCACTGGCACCCCTCCTGCCCCCCACCCTGTGACTCAGTCCCCACTCCTGGGAGGTTGATGCTGTTGCATTTTTCCAGCCAAGCCTTTTCCCCCTCCCTCTAATGCCGGGCGAGTTTCTGGACTGAGCACAGAGTTGGAAGGGATGGAGCTGCCAAGCCCCAGCATCACGAGCTGGCCCACAGCCCCAAACCCTTTGCAAATGTCACTCCACAATTGAACAACTGCAGCCGAAGCAGAGGGGAGGGAGGGCACCAAGCTGCCACAGCGCCATGGCACCTTCTCTCTGGGTGGCTGGGACACTCTCGTGTCCCCAAAGCCCCTGCAAAGAGCTGCAGGAGGGCAGGGGATTGGTGGATGCAGCTTGCCCTCCACAGCACAGAGCTAATGCCTTCATCCAACCACAGCACCGACACTCAGCAGTGCACCCAGCCAAGCACCAAACCCCTCTGGCAGGGCTGGGAAATGTCTTCCCAGCCCCTGACCACTGCCCCACGGCTACATCCAGATTCAAACCACCCTGAGCCAAGCTGGGCAGAATTACACCTGACAGACAACAGCCTAGTCCCCACTCCAGCAGCACCCCAGCTGCCCAAGGAGGAGGTCTGAGCACTGAACCCAGCAATCCAGGGGGGAAGGCAGAGACTGGAATCAGGGATGAGCACCGCTACATCAAACACAAGCCAAGTTCTGCTGGGACCCTACACCAGATCATGCTCCAGGCAGGGAGAACACCATGTCCAAGTGGGGTCCAGGCAGGACAACCTCAGCAAGAGATGAAAACATTTTCCCAAGCTCTCCATATTCTCCCAGAAGAAAGATATTCCCCTGAGATCCAGCGACTGGCCCCACCACCAGGGATGGACCAGCCCTAACAGGACGGGGGGAGATCTGACACCCTCAGCCACCCCTTCCCACCTCTGGGAAATGCTGCTGCAGACAGCAAGCTGCAAAGGAGGATCTCAGCAAAGAAGAGCAGCACAGGCTGCTCCCCTGCGCTGCATGTCTCACGGCAGGTAGCTCAGTCCCAGGCCCAGATCCAGCACAGACAAAGAGTCTCCGCATCACTTATCCCCACCATGCATGCCACCCCTGTGTGCTCCAGCACCTCGGGACATGCGATCCTCCCCATCCCCCCCAAGGAACCAAAGGATCCTCCTACCTGCCACCCTGTGGGCCACCAGGCCCTCCAGATTCAAAGGCTCTTCTGCCGACCTCGACAGGTCTTCATAGCTCTCCGGTCCCTTCAGGGGCATCTGGTTTTGTGCTGCGATGGTGGGGGAAGGTGGGGAGGAGGTGAGTTGCTGCTGAGACCCCACAGGGCTGTAGCATGAGGTGCTGAGTGGCACAGTGCTCATCTGTGCGGTGGCCGGGGCATGGCTGTAGCTCCTGGGCTCTGGCAGCGGTGCCAGCTGGTAGCTGTAGGGTGAATAGGTTTCCCGATAATCATGCACCCCATAGTCCAGCTCTCTAGGAGAATAGGCTTTGCCCCCAGGCTCAGAGACCACGGGGCTCACAGACGTGCCGAAGGACCTCGGCTGGGCCACCTGTGGAGTTGGCCGGGCGTAGAGACCAGCAATGGGCTGGGTCGAAAGGGAGGAGGACAGGGGTCCGGCTGGCTTGTCCTGACGGGAGGTGGCAGGCACACTCTGCGACTTGTGAACAGCAGGTGCGAGGTCCAGCATGAGGACATCCAGGGCTTCGATGGACTGCTCGATCTCCCTGTGAGAGGGCGCCCGGGGGAATTCAGGCATGCTGTGGCTGTGTGGGGGCACCGTCTGCAGCGGGCTGGGCTGGGGGCTGCAGCTAGAGATGCTGGGGCTGTGGCTCTCCATGCCACCCTCCTGCAGCCGGGAAGGTGGCCGGCTTCCTCCTTGCTGTTGCCAGGAATTCAAGCCCCTCTGCACAGCCTCCCGGCTGCTGGTACTGCGAGCCGGGGCCTGAGGCAGCGCCGGGTTCACGTCGTACTTGGCAGTGTCCACTGCCGGGAAGGACCGGGAGCGGTAGGTTCCGGGGTGGTCGTAGGCATACAGGTAGGGCTGGGAGCTGGGCAGTGGCTGAGGCTGGAGCCACCCTGGGGCATGGGACCCCGGCAGGCGCTGTGGGTAGCCAGCTAGGTGCTCCTGAGTGGATGCCGTGGGCCGCAAGGAAGGCAGTGTGTCACGGAGGTGGTGGCCCATCAAGGTGTTCTGATTGTTGTAGGGGTAGCCACCATTGGAGAGTGGCTCACCATCGTACAGGCCCTCCTTCAGCAGCTTCTCAGCCCCATTGCAGCTCGAGGGGCCATTGGGCAGAGAGGACAGGCTGCCCACCCGGGGCGCCTCCTGGTAGCCGGTCTCACTGGCAGTGGTGGTGCCATCCAAGGAGGAGAGCGTGCCCAGGCTGCCCACACTGTGCCCATCTTGGTTGGGCAATTCATCATCCAAGATATCCGTCTCCCGCTCGGCCACCAGTGCTGCAGCATTCCCATTGACATGCACCTGAGCCGGCACCACATGGCGGCCCGTCATGGCGGGCAGGCGTGCCGGCACAGGGCCGGGCACGAGGTTGTGCATGGGCGGCGCACTCTCCAAGCCAAAGCCAACAAGGAGACGATCCAGCTCCTGCTTCTCCTCAGGACTCAGCACCGCCTGGCCACTTGGTGCCCCGGTCACCCCCGGCTCATCGGTCCGGTCGGTCTTGGTGGAGGCGGTCGAGTTGCCCGAGTCGCTGCTCACTGAGAGTGTGTGCTCGACGTGGTTGGGTGCTGCCGAGAGCGGGAGTCGGGCAGCATTGACAGCACCAGTGCTGCCGTGGAGGGAGTCTTTCTTCTTCACTTTAGCGTAGAGGCTCCCATCCAGGGGCCCTTGTGTGTGCCCAACCTCTGCAAGGGGAGAAACGAACACGAGATCCCAGATCAATTGCTGGCTCTCTGCACAGAGCTAATGGGTCCCATTAGCCGGTGATTTCGATTTCTTCCGTGTGCCAGAACACTTAATGACCAGCATCGATGTCTCCTCAGCACCCTCCACACTCCCACCGGCGCCACCATGCAGAGGCATCGCAGCCAGGTCCCCCCCAACCCCATGCCCCTATAGGCCCCCGATTTGCACGCAAGCACTGCCTGCTCCACTGGGATCCACCAAGTATCCCATGCACTACTTCCAGGCATCATTCCTGGCAATTCTCCTCCATGGTTGGCAAGGGCCGGGGCTACCCACACAGTCAGTGATCGTTGCTCCGCAAAGCTCATCCAGCGCCAAAGGGCCATGTGGCACCAGGGAGGCAAAAAGGGAGGGTGGAAGAGATGCACCACCGGCGGTAGGAGGATGGGTGGAGGCAATCAGTATGTGGCCTCGTAGCTCTTTGTGTCTCCAGCTGGATGGATGTACTCAGCCCACGGGTGAAGGACAGATGAACCCCAGACCCATGTTCCCTCTCCCTGCCCACTCTCCTCCCAGATGATGCATGGATCCAGTCAGACAGACATCCTTGACTTTTTTTTCCCTGGCTACAGACAGGCTCCCACCCTTTCTGCTCTTCCCTCCCTCAGGCCAGGTCAACCTGCCCTAGAGCTTCTGCACCAACAGCGCCACTGCCCAACCCTGAACATGCAGCATCTCCTCCCCAGGAAACTCCTGGCACCATGATTCAAGTCCAGTGTGGGAAGCTGGCTCTGCTCCACAGCCCCAAAAGGCTGGGGGGAAGCCAGGGCATGGCAGCATCACCACCAGTAATCCGGCACTCCAGTTCTGAGCCCCCCAGCTTCCATCACACCCCTCAGCACCAACACCACAACCAGCTGCACCCTTTAAACCTTTCCAAGTGGGGCAGACAGATTTTGGGGATACAGAGGGACCTTGGCCACTGACAGCAATGGAAACAGTTCCCAAGCTACATCTCCCCCTGCCAGAGCAGCACAGCACGGACAAGGCTGCAGACTCTTGTTTTTCCAGCTCCCTGACGAGGTTTCCTGGAAGGTCCCGCAAGCAATGTTAAACACTTTCTTTTGGAGGAAAAAATGACTCTTCCCTGGCAGGGGGCCAGGCAGCTGACTCAGGGACGGAAGACGGCCCTAACACGATAGTGTGAAATCAGAGCAGTCCTATCTGCAAGCAAAACACTTCTGAGCCGGGACAGCTTAACCAGTCCCACGCTGCCGCACCCGCACCCTGGCAGCTCCCACGCCAACAAACCCCCTCACCATGAAGCAGAGGAGGGCAATAACACTGAGTCCAAGTCTTACAAAGCCAGGGCCCTCTCCTTGTTGCTGATTTTCCACTCCTGAATCCCCACTGGCAGTATCCCAAGGAGACAGTTGAGCCCCAAAGCCTCACACTGGCTTGAAGATGTCTCAGGACCATGCAGCAAGGTCCTCTCTGGGTACTTGGTATGGGAAAGAGGGAGAATTTCTCCCAGAGACTCAGAGCTTCTTCATCCAGTTAGTAAAGCCAGGAGCCAGTAGCATTTGTCTCCACAACACGTCCCATACTGGGGAAAAGGGGAAGGGAGGGAGGGAAACTCTTTCCATGGAGGGAAAAAGAAAAAAGCAGCATATCCAGGGGCAGTGTCAATGCTGGACAGGCTGAGACACTGCTTGGAGAGAGGGGGAAAGGCGCAGCCCTCCTGTCTAAAGGCAGTGATGGGTGCTGGCTGGTCTTGAGAAACAGGGCAAAAGCCAGGATGGGGGCTGGGTGAACAACGGCAGAGGCATAGAAAGGAAAAGGGAATAAATAAATATAAATGTAAGCACGTGGTGCCAAGGGAGAAAATAGACAGAAAAGGCTTTAATTACTCTTTGGGCTTGGTACTGCCCCACAGCTAGAAGAAATGTCTCCAAGAGAGGTCAGGATGGGGCACAATGAAGTTCACGGCAGAGACAGAAAGCCCCAACTGCTATGTCTCACCTTCCCCAGAACCTCTGGCGAGGAGGGGACATGGGGGGCTGGTGGCCACCCCCTCGAGAGCAGTACCAGGGTAGTAAGCAAGGAACAGCCTGTGACAGCCCAGCCATCAGCCAAGCCCTTGTCCTATGGCTGCTCTGCCCCACACCTGATTGGTCATCCTGTCCTCAACCCCATGTACCTACTGGGCTCTGATACCATGAGACAAATCCTGCTATTCGCTGCCACTCCAAAGCCTCCTCCACTATCCCTGGGCCACACTGTCTCTCATATGACTACCTATTGTTTGTCACCTGAGAAGTTGAATATAAAATAAAACAAAATGAAATGAAACGATAATGGGACAGAACACCTTAGCCAAACCAGCCACCCTCAAAGCAGCAGGCTCACAGCACCCCATTTGCAAAGTGTCTGCAGCTCCCAGCAAGGTCAGATTTCATCCCTGAAGGTCGGAGTAGCTCCTGCCTGGCAGACTGTGCCATCCCATCGTGGGCTGGGTTTGCCCTGGGCTCAGCCCCGGACGCAGCTCTGCTCTGGCTCTATCTGCTCCAGCTGTATGGAGGGAGCTGCAGGAAGCACTGAGCCCAGTCTGGTCCCAGCCCTGCTGCCAGGCTCTCTGTCCTAGAGGAGAAATGCTCTGTCCTTTCCCTCTCCAGCACCCTGCGGCTACACCCAGTGAAAAAACTGATCCAGGGCAAGTGTGACAATACCGAGGGGGCGAGCTCACATCCCCAAAATCCCAGGCATCTGCCCCACATGCAGTGAGATGCAGCACACAGCATCGTGCACCAGCACAAATCCTGTCCACGGCTCTGCACCGGTGCAGAAGATAAGGCTGAGGCATCACCATGTCTCCCGCTGCCGTGCCCCCAGCAGCATCCCACCTGCTGCCTCCACTCCCCACTCAGAGCCCTGGCCCCAATGCACTTCTGGAGCATCAGCCCGCAGGGAAGACCCTGGGGTCCCAGGACCCTTTGCAGGATGTAGGGTGTGAGCAGAATCTCACAGGGAAGAGTTTAGCCTCCTTATCTCCAGTTTCAGCCTGTAACCAGATATGATGGCACGGAGCAACCCCAGCCCAAGCCATGGGTCATCACAACCATTAATTCACCGCCCAGCCCCCAGACCAAAGAAAAGTAAAGTCAGGACTTACCAAAAGGGACGGGGATTAAAAGATCCTAGGCGAAGGGAAGGAGCAGGCAGCAAAATCCCTTTCCTTCACCCTTCCAGCACCAGAGCCTTCCAGGGGCACCTGGTGTGGCGGCAGCTCCAACGGCGTCCACAGCCAGCCCCGTGTGTCCGTCCGTCCAGGACAGGAGCCGACAGCCTGGAGCTGGCTTGAGTTGGCGATTGTCCCTTTGGCTTTGCTTTCCCTCTCGCGGAGGGAGCTATTCCCTTCCCAGTGCCGTGTCCCACGGGGCCGCGAGAGGGGTACCCGGACGGCGGCGGGGCGCCGGAAGGGGTGGGGTACGGGGAACCCGGGGACACGGAGAGCTGGAGGGAAGGATGGAGGAGCCGAAGGTGGGAGAGGCCGGAGATGGGATGGAGGCGAGGAGGTGCGGCTGTGCTCCCCTCCGCCCCAGACCACACAGGGACCACAGGGAGGAGAGGGAGGGGAAGGGGAGCGGCGCGGGGAGGGCGGCGGGGCCGCCCAAGCTCCAGCCCCAGCCCGAGTTAACCTCAGTGAGGTGCGGAGAGGGTGGGAGCCATGGAGGGAGGACAGCCAGACAGACAGCTTCCAGCTATGAATATTAACTACTTCCTCCACAGGCAGGGCTGCGCCGCGTTAACTGTTTCCTAGGCAGGACAGACAGCCGGACAGCTGGACAGCCTGCCCACCTTGCACCGTGCACTGAGTATCACCCTGTTGGGTGACCCCTCATTTGAGACACCCAGCCCTACCCAGCTCCTGTATGCATGCGTCACACCTGTCCCCAAAGAGCAGCGACACATTCAGGGTGGGGATGTCCTTCCAAACCACACATGATGCTGAAACCCAGACGGGTCTGCAAATTCAAATGTCTTGCTAGAGACTTGAGTTTCTCCATCTGAAATAACTACACAGCTAAAGAGGGGTGGAAGGCAGCCACGGACAAGCCACCGACCCTGCCAGCCCATTTTCACAATCCCCTTGCCTGCCCTGCCAGCACCGCGGGCATAGCATGGACACACCAGCCCTGTTTTCGGGATGCACACACTGCCCTGCTCTGTGACAGGAGGTATGGCATGATCCCATCCACTCCAGAGCTGAGACCAAACTGCTCCACCCCAAGCAAAATCCATGCTGGGATGGTGCTGACAATTTGCTGGTCCAGGTGACAGCAAACCCACCCCACATCCAGGCCCCTGCCTGAACCCATGCTCAGGACTCCACTCCTCAATTGATCCAATATACTCAGCAAAACATGAGGCTCCCTCCACTCTAATCCCCCAAACCCGCGTTTTCCACACCCCCATGGATGACGGCAGGGGATGAGAGCAGTGTTTCCAGCCAGCCCCCTGACTCACAGCCCTGTTTGCTCCCAGATAATAGCACATGCCAAGCCAGCGTCCTTCCAAAACCTCCAAAGTTTGCTCATTTTTTTGTCCCAGCTGTGTCGGCTGCGGGAGGGCAGAGACAGAGCTCCCCACTCTTGCCGTGGGACAGCCCTAAGCACAGAACTGCTACAAGTTTTGACTTCAAGGACACTTTAAAGGCGGAAAAGAAGGGGCTGAGTTTCTACCAGCTGGTCTCTCTTTCCCTGCATCCCAGCCCTGTCTGGTTCCCAGTCCCAGCGGGAACAAACCCCCCCACCACCCTACATGACAACCCCAAATATCAGGTCAGAGGACAGATCCTGCCCTGGGAATAGCCACACTCTAGCCAAGCCCGTAGATGCTCCATCATTTCACCCATGGGAAATAACTAGAAGCAAGGAGGACATTCCCTGTGAATTCCCATACAGCCCACGCAGACCCTCACTGCCCTCCAGAATGCCCACCTCAACATACCCTTACCTTGCAGCAGATGGAGCAGAGAGCAGCAGAGAGGGGCAGAGTAAGGAAGGGGAAGTGGATTCCTTCAGCTTTAGTCAGCTGTTGAAGGCAAGAGGAGAGCCAGTGGCCCCCCTCCCGACCAAGCCTGGCCTAGGGATCGATCCAGCCGCAGAGAGCAGCAGCCCGCCAGCAGCTCCAGCAATGGATTTAACAGCTCTGGCCTGGCCCATTTGGCTCTCCATCTCTGCACAGCCTGGCCTGCCCTCCTGGGCAGCCTCAGCCCCTCGTGATAAGTGGGACAGGATTTGACCCCGCTAGGAAAGGTGCATCCCATGAGATGCTGGCCCTCCTGGGGGACAAACAGATGACAGCAACCCCATCGAGGGGCTTTCTCCTCCATGGAAAAGTGCAGGATCAGAATCCAGCTCCATTTGTGGGGCTCCAGGACCTCCTGACCTTTGCCACATGTGGATCAGGCTCTGATGTGACCTCCCCTTACTGTAAGGGTGGGATGCTCATCCCAGTCCCCACCCCAGCCAGCCCTGCTCTGCAAGTGGGGATGTGTGGGAAGACAGGGATGAGCTGCAGGGGAGCCTTATGCCAGAACCATGACTCAGGTGGGGATTTAGCAACTCTCTCGCAGATGTTGGATTTGGCCAGGCCCTGGCCACTTTCTTCCCAGCCTGGTAAAAAGACAGGTCAGGCAGTGCCAGCCCAGGGTGGGTCCAATGACCAGTGGTTACAGTGAGCTGCTGGGCTGGGGACACATGCCCAGCCCTTTCACATTTTCTCACATCACCCTGGGATGGCAAAGCTTGGGGTTCCCCCACAACAGTCACACATCCAGACCTTGAGGACAACTCATCCACTGACTCCATGCCAGCCCCAGCACCCTGCTCTCCATCAGCACTGGTTTTCTCAGCAAAACCAAACCAGGCCATAAATGATCTCCATACCGAGTTACAGCATCAGCAGTACCCCAAAATTTCTCTACAGTGATCTTCCAACCAGCTGCAAACCCAGCAATGCCACATCCAGCTGCCAGCCTCCTCCTGCCTCGCTGGAGCCAGCTTGGCACCCCAAGGAGAGCTACCACAGTGCTGGCAGCTGCAAAAACAGCCAGAGGATGAAACATGCCACCACCTCCCTTCAGCCTTCAAACACCCTCAGCCAACCAATGGCCATGGGGACTGCACCAGGAACCTGCCAAGCAGCCACCACTGACGCCAAAGCCCCTTCAAGGAGGAGGAAGGAGGGCAGGCAGAGCCACTTGCCTTCCCCAGGCTGTGCGGACATGGCTGAGGGGCAGAAGGAGAGGCTGTGGGGGTATCCCAGCACACCCCACTCTCCCTAAGGGCCACGGGGCACCCAAACATGGTGGGCAGCAGAGACCCTGCCTGAGTAAAGCAGGAGGGCGAGTTCGCTGATGGGGCCAGCCTGCCCCATGGAAGTGGCTCACAGAGTGTCTGTTGAATCCAGCTGCATCCCCTCAGCCAGAGTGCAAGATGTGGGGGTACAGATCCCCCTCTCATGCCCCCTGCTCTGGAAGAGCTTAGTCAACTGATGACCCCACTGCAAATGAGTTTCCCCTTCTCCAAGTCCCCACAGATAAGCACAGCAGAGGTGAGGGGAACACCAGGACAGGCACCATCCCCAGCCACCCGCCTGCCCCTCCAGCTTTGGGGTCCCACAGGACCATCCCACCCTGGCAGGCACCCCCCAGCCCTTACGGGTGCTCCATGCTGAGACAAAGCTGCTGGAGAAAGGGCATCCACCTCCACTGAGAGCGGCTGTGGCCAGCAGAGACATGGCATGGGGGGACCCACCGTTCGGCAGGCGATCCCGATCCCGCTGGCCCAGGCTGCAGCGACCGTCTGTGGGGAGCCTTCGCCGAGTGGCAGGACGGGCAGTGGCGGGGACAAGGAGCAGCGGCTGATCCCAGCCCGGCGTGGGTCCTGGTGCCAACCTCACCCCCCTCCGCCCCCGGACGCCGCTTGCTCACGCCTGGTGGTGCCAAAAATGTGGCGTGCAATTCCCTGACCAAATAAGGCAAGAACGACCATAAACAGGGACCCCCCTGCACAGCCGGACACCAGAGTCCCCATCCTGGCTTGGGACAGGCTGGAAAAGAGGAAAAGTGACAACAGAGAGGGAAAAAGGTGGGAGCCCCTCAAGCCCAGACTGACTCCCACCACACCACTGCTCAAAGTACCCCAAGGGACAGCCCCCTTATAGATGGGCTTCTTGCAGCTGCTTGTGCTGGCACGGGTCAGAGGGCAGCCTTCTGCCTGCGGCTTCACCCTTTCACAGTCCCAGCTCATCTCCAAACTGGGGCAGTGTTTACAAATTCAAGGTGCCCTCCTTCCCTATTGCCACAGAGGACAGCCCAGTCGGTGTATGGAGGTGCCTCCACAGCCCTGACACCTGCTAAGACCCCCAAGGGGGAATGGAGAGGAGCCCAGGGGTGCTTCTGCAGCCCTAATATTCACCAAGATCCCCATGAGAGTACAGAGTCCTGGGGTAGCCCTGCAGCCCCGTGAGGGGCTGGGGTGCAGAAACCTTGGCCCAGGGTCCAGAGAGGAACACATGCAATGAGGCACTCAGGTCTCTGCAGGCAGGAGGGGACTGCCAGGCAGTCTTGCCAGCTTGAAGCTGGACCCACTGCTCCCCAGCCTGCACATAGCCCACAGCTGAGCCTGCACATCACGAGTTGCCTGTTTACTGCCCTGTGCCAAGGTGAGTGCCCGTGCCAGCTCCACACAGCCGCCCCAAGTCTGGTTCCATGTGACCACCATAGCAGAGACACTGTCGCCTGCCCCAGGCACCCAGAGCCCCCACCCTCTACCGCGAGCACCGCCATCCACAGCTCCCACTCAAAGCAGCCGGTGACCTTCGGGGACATCAGGGACGGCAGCTGTCCCTGCTCCAGGGACGCCTCTCCAGATCTGGCCAAGAAAGCCCAGGCATCTGCTTGGCCACGGGTGGCCTTGCCTCCAGGACAGGGGCCCACCACCCTTCGACATACAAGTACTGCCCGTTCCTGCCAAGTGGGTGACAGCAGTCAGCTTGCTGCAACAAAATGAGTGCTCAAAGGGCTTTTCCCAGCTCTGAGAGATGCAGCAGACCCACGAAGGCCAGTAAGACATCCTCATCCCCTAGGGAGAACTAAGGCACATCTACATCCTGCCATGCTTGCAGCATGATGAAGTAGCTGGGATACCTAATGGGTCTGCAGACATGGGGTTTGGATTTTCTATAGCTCTGGGGCATAAACTAGGGCTGGACTCTGCTTGTGCAAACAGGACTTCGACAGCTAAGTGGTGAAAAGAAGAGCCTAAGCTCCCTGGCACTGTGGCAGAAGGCAAAGCCCACAAGATCTTGTTCTCCCATCCCATGGCCACACTGCTCCCATCAGCAGCCACCTGTCCCCAGCTCTGCTGCCCACCAGTGTCCCCTGTCCTGGGGTAGGGGGTATTTCCATGTGGACACTTTGGCCACTGACCACCTTGTGAGCCCTAACCTTTCTCCAGGTGTTTGCTGGGCAGGGGCGGCTCAGCCCAGGCCCCCTCTGCACTGTCCTCGCGCTGGATGTTGAAGTTCTCATAGGAGTCCCACCGGATGAGTGGGTCGGACGTGTTGTAGTCCACAGAAACACTGGGCCCGTTCTCCAGGTGCTCCATGCCTGGAAAGAGGCAGGATGGTCAGGCAGGGTCACAACGGAACCAGCAAGGGTGGAATGGGGGAATAGGTGGAGAAAAGTGCACGCAACGAAAAAAGTGCAGGAGCCATAGGGCAAGGCAGGAGACTCCTGTAGAAAAGGTAGCATCAAGAGATGGATGAGCACAAGATGCACATCAAGACTCACAAACAAGGGGTACAAGACTGCCTGGGGCTTTTGGGATTGCCTAGAGACCAGCACACAGACTGGCAGTGAGTGTGCATGGGTCTGGACTTTCTGAGCAAGGGAGTCCTTCATTCATAAACATTCCTTCTATCTCTCCTGGGCCAGCAAGGGCTTTGGAGAGCAGCCTCCTGGGGAAGAGAGCGAGAGACAGGGCATCCATGCATGCTCCTGGATCAGCCTTACTGCCCAGATGCCTGACGCTACCCTGGTGACAAAGGGACTGCAATGGGGCAGATGGAGGTCACAAGGGAGGGAGCAGGGGATACAGCTGAGGAGAAGGAAAGGAGACAGCATCCACCTCTAAATCCCCATGGCATTGAGCCAGCCATACCTTGGATCTTCTCGGGGCCATAGGAGAACACAAACTCCACCTTCCCATACTCAGGAAAGCGGTCATCTGGCAAGGAGAGAGCAGAATAAAGGGACCATCTCTATCCGTAACTCCAGTAGTAGCCAGTCACCCCAAACACACCTACAGACCAGCTTAAGGCTGGGAGCTGCTAGGGGATATCCCTGCATGGGGCAGTGCGTCTTAGCCCCCAAAACAGCCCCAAGGCAGCCCTTCTGCACCAGTAATGGTTTTGGCAATGAAAGGGATGATGATGCCACCACTTCCCAAGCAGCACCACACCCTGGAGAAGGGGTGCCCTTGTTTCAGCAGGGGTGGATCTGGGATGGGTGCTCAGATGTCCCCATGATGATACCAGGGGCAGGAGGATGAGGGAGTTTGATGCAGGGAAGTGCCAGGGTGCTTACCTCTGAAGGCCTCATCCAGATCCTCCTTGCCAAAGACGACATCAAGGTCGTGCACAGCACACGTGTGGAACTGCACACGGAAAATCACGTCACGAGTAGGGCTGCGAAACTTCTTGTGGTAGCACTTCAGCTGCAGAGGGGAACGGGGATGGGCCATCAGGATAAGCCCCCAGACCTGGGCAAGGGGGAGTCTGGGGGTCCTGAAGCAAGGCAACCACACAACCCCTGTCAGCTTCCTACGCCGGAGCTGAGCTGATGATCCTTACCAAGATATCACCCTTGAGCAGCAAGCCAGGCTCAATGGTGATGCAGATGCCCGTCTGGCTGTCTCCTTGCACATTGCTGCAGAGAGGAATAGCGGGAGGATGTGAGCTGTGGTGCAGAGACCCCCCCCCCCAGAAAACTCCTAGCACCACCCCAACCAGCCCTTCCACCCAAATCCAGGCAGAAAAGGTGCAAAGCAGAGAGCCTGCCCTCCCTGTGACTGAGGGGGGCAAGTCCATCACCTCAAGGGGCACCCATTCCCAGTGGAAAGAGGACAGGAAGGGGAAACCGAGGTATAGTACAGCAAGGGTGCAAAAACTGCTGGGTGGAAAGGTTTGCCCAGATTCCAAGTGCCGAGGCTGGGCTATCAGCCATCCACCCGGCTCCCATGGCTCAACTGGGGCTTAGGACACAGAGGGACAAATCTCTGGGAAGACTCTTCTCCCTGCCTCAGTTTCCCTGCAGGAAGCCCTCCCCTCCCAGTGCACCGCCGACAGGCTGCCGACGGGCGGTGGCGTCAGCAGCGAGGGACAAGGGAAGAAAGGAGTTGGATTTCACAGGCAAGATAAACCTGGAGTTTATTACAGGCATCCCATAAACAGTCTATTAAAAGCTGAAAGGCAAGGCCAGGATGGCAGTAAATCTCAGCTAACGGGAACCCATGGCTGTATAGAAGTGAGATCCTGGTCCTAGGGGTTGAGATGGGAATATCCCATAGGTGAAGTGCTCTGGTCCCTCCCGGGAGACCAGGAGTCAGGGGTCCCACTCAGACTGGGATGTGGCACTGGCAGAGTGTCTGAAAGGCTGGAGAAATCAACTCCTGCTTTCCTTTCGCCAGTGCCTGCTCCCAGGATCAACATCAGAAAAAAAATGTGGGCAGATTAAAAGAGAGGGAAAGGGGTTTTTTTTTAAGAAAGAAAGGATATTAGCTCAGCTGGTCTGAGCATGGTGCTAATTAAACCAAGGTTGTGAGTGCAATCCCCGTATGGGCCATGCCATTTACTTAAGAGTTGGACTCAATGATCCTTGTGGGTGTCTTCCAGCTAAGGATACTCTGTGATCTGTGAGGACTAATCCAGGCAGGAAGAGCAGTTCTTTAACCAGGAAAAGAAGAAATGCCTTCATCTCCCAGGATGCCTTCATCTCCCGGATGTCCCCATCCCTTTCCCCACTCCCTCCCGGGACACCCAGCCCCAGGCTCCGCACAGCCCCAGGCTCCCTCTGCTGATATGTGGAGTCACTACATCCCTCCCAGCAGAAGGGTCCAGTACGGCCCAGTATAGCCAGTTACCACTGCCGAAAAAAAGGAAGCCCGTTTTTTTTCCCCTGACTCCCAAACGGACTAAGCACAGAGCACAGGACCACAGAGGACTTGTCCTTGATCCTCTCCATCCTCCCCCGCTTGCCATGCCCCCCATGCTGGGCAGGAGGAAAGCCCCATGGAGAGGAGATAGTTACTAGATCCCCGAGGTGTAGACGGGCTGCATGGCCTGGTAGATTTTCAGGAAGGGCCGACAACCTGGAAGACATCAAGGCGGGAAGAAAAGGCACACTGCTGTTAGCCGGCTGGGCGGAGGGGCCAGGGGAGGGATTAGTCACGGGGGAGAAATCCAAACAGGGAGGGAGCCAAAGCAAACAGCCGCTCCCTGCCCCAGCCAGCCCGCACCGACCAAGGGCAACATCTGCAATGGGCAGAAAGGATGCTGTGGATGAGCTGAAAAAGGGCAAAGCCCTCACAGTTTGGGTCCCGTAGGACCTAGGGCAAGTGCTGGGCTCGGGATAGGGGTGGGATGATGATCTGGGAGATGAGCACCAGACAGGGTACTGCATCCCAAACCCCAGTCTGGTGCCATCCTTGGAAAAGCTGTCAGAAAAACATTGTCACCCTGCAGCTCAGGTTAGTGCTCAGCATCGGGAGGGTATCCTCTGAGGGCATCTCTGCCAGAAAAGGGCAGCACCCTGCTAATATGAGTAAACAGTCTCTGAGAGGGAAAGGGAAATTCAAATTGCCAAGGAAATGGTGGAAAATATCCCCCAAGGAGGACAAGCCTGGCCAGGCAGTGTGGGGTGGTGGTGTGGGGAGAAGCAGGCTGGGAAAGCAGCTGGGGACACCTACCGCCTTTCGACTCAAAGTTGGGGATGCCGTGCATGATGACGTGGTGGAGGAAGAGGGGCTTGTTGTTCATCTTGATGCTGCCAGAGAGGAGCCCACTGAAGTAATGGATGTACCTGGAGGGCAGACAGGCAGCTCAGGGGCAGAACCCGCAGAAGAACATCCACCTTGGACCCCTGCATCCAACCACCCTATAGGGAAAAACCCAGCCTGCAAAGGCGTGCCAGGACCCACCTCTTCTGGGATGGCTGTCCCACTGGCACCACCTTGTCCTCATAGAAGCGCTTCATGGCAAACCTGTCCAGAGCCTGGTCAGCACTGTGGGGATGAAAGGGCAGATGAGGTTGAAGGAAAGTATTGGCACCAGCACCCCCAGCACCACTGGGATGGAGGTCAGCAGTGGGCCCCAGGGCCACCCCAGGACCTCATGTCTCCCTCACCTGGCTGAGATGTTGCTGTAGTGCATGTAGGCAGCCACTACCACCCCCAGCCGGCCACGGTTCCCCTGCAGGCACACAGCAGAAGGGGTGTCATGGGGGAAGCAGGGCCTGTGAGCACCCAGGCACAAACATCCCACAGAGGCACACACTGATCCCTATAAGCATACACCAGCCCACAGATACCCCAACCCTTATTAGACACACACCAATCTACACATATGTGCTGACATCTATCCACACCCCAAACCATAAACCACCACATTCTCGACATCTCTCCGCCTCTGAGGCTGCTCAGCCTGATCCGTGCAGCCCCACAGAGCCCAGTGCCCCCAAAGCTGTGCCCCAGTGATGGGTCCTGTCCACCTTGTTGTGGAGCACCACCACATTGTGTGCCGCTGCGTTGAGCCACGTGTCCATGGCTTTGCAAATGCTGCAGATCTTCTCCAGTGCAGGGGTGTGCATGTCCGGCCATCCAAAATCCAGCACCTGAACAGGGGAACAAACAGCCTGGGGTCACAGGCACGCCCATGCAGAGTTCCCAGCCTGCCAGTGGGCAAAGCCCAGGGCATGTAAGCAGGGTAGGCATTACTGTATTGCTCTGACATGCAACCTCCCAACCCCAACCCTGCACCCCACTGCCCAGATCCCTGGCCCAGGGAGGCCACCATGGTCCCAGATCTCAGGCCCCTCACCCCAGGTTACTTGGCTCAGCTTCTGAGGGCTCCCCCATTATCAGAGGGATGAGGACAATGCCTTAATGAGGTCTCCAGGAGATTCCAAACAGCCAGTTTTGGGCTGAGAAGGGGGGGCTGGGAGGGCAATGGGAGTCAAACTGGAATACCACAAATACAGTGTGAAGTCTCACTGCTTTTCTCAGGGTTTTTCCCAGCTGGATAAAATAGAAAAGGTGGCTGTTTCTCCCCTAGACATCTTGTAGCAGGTAGCTGATCCTGCAGACAGGCCTGCCCTGAGGCCTCTGAGACCCCTGCTGCTTGTCACAGCTGTGACCCACCTTGGGGTGAAGTTTGTTGATATCACGTCTCCGCTCAGAGAGGTTGAAAAGCTTTAGGGAAGATGAAAAACACAGTGAGATCTTCCTCCCTTGCTGCCACTTCACCCCTTCCCCACCCCAAAGCCTTCCCAAATCCTGCTACGAGAGGCTTCCCCAGACACATTACCCCAAGTAACACCTTGCCATAGGGCAATACAATGACCAAAAACTCCCAGGGGGTCTGAAAGCGACTGGTAATCTTCAATGAAGAAAAAAGCTATCCAGCATATTGCAAAGACGCTCCCTCAACAGAGCCCAGATGGAGACAAGGATGCAGTATCCATCCCCTGCAAGCACCCACCCCCAGCAGCTGAGCACCCCAGCCCCTCCACCAGCCTGACAGGGACCTGGCTGTGCCCCTCACCACATAGTTGTTCCCATGCTTGGACTTGAGCATGTGGGCCACTTCACGGAGGTTGCTGGAGTAACTCTGCTCCTCGGCCACACTGGGGTAGGAGACAGCGATGATCCGCTCCGTGATGTACACCAGATCCAGCTCACAGCTGCTCTCCATGGCTGCAGTCAGGCTCATGCTTCTGGGCAAGGGAGGGGGGACCACTGTCAAGACACAGCACGGGGAGGGGACACGGGGACACTTCCCCACCCTGCAAGACAGGCTGGGACACATAGGGACACAGCTGCCTGCAGCCCTTCCCCTGCTCCCAGTCCTCTTGGGGTGTCTTGGGGACCCAGGTTAGGGATGGTGGGTCATAACTCCTGTGTCTTCTTCACTGGAGCATCTCCCAGGTATAGCACCTCTGGAGAAGCACGTCTCCGTGGGAGGGAGCTTCAGGCAGAGCAGAGATGGTCATCAGAAGGGGAAACTGAGGCAAGTACCTGGATGTTTTGCAGCGTGACTGCGCACTCCTGGGGGATTTTGTGCCATCCTAAAGAACCAGAGAAGAAAAACAAGTTACTGCCATGACCCAGCCACAGCCAGCACAGGGGTGTTGCTAGACCTGGGTGTGACGGTGCTGCCAAAACATCCCACCTCCACCACACTGCACTGAGTGTCCTAACATCCCCAAAATATCACAGTCTCCAAATCCCTCCAAGCATCCCACTGGCACAAGCAGCTTGACACATCCCACATGCAAAACCTAACTTTCAGAACCCCAGCTGGGACCAGCTGCCATGGGCACTGTGGGGTCGGTGCCTTGCTAAATGATCCCAGAGGACCTTCAGGGAGGATGCTGAGCAGGTAGACACAGTCTCAGGCATGTCACAAGTCCCTCTTGTCTCCATCAGGCTGCAGGCACACCTGGTGGGACAGAGCTGCTTTGGCCCTGCCCAAAGCAGGGGCAGGTTCGCTGCCCAACCGGCATCGAGGAGCCAGCCAGGCACGACAGTTTGCTTTGGCCCCAGCTCCACCGAGCCAAACGCCTGGAGGAAATGTTTGAGCTCTTGGAGCAGGAAACTTCTATTTATGCATGTTCTCCAGCCTCGAAAATTTCATCTGCAGCCGGCTTGCTCTGTGACTTTGTGACCTCAGCCGAAAAACAAAGCAGGGTTTCCAAAAAAAACCGCTGCGGAAAAACACACTCACACCTCATTAGTTTTAGTATCTCCAGCTAATAAGCAGAAGTCATTTAAAGTCTCATCTCACGCAGGCAACACGCCTGGAAGGATCAGAAATAAGAGAGGCATCCTGCAGCTGATTCCCAGGATGCCCCATTGGTCCCCAGAGCTGCAAGACTGCTGCTACTCTCCTCAGGGCTGCAGCATCCCACAACTAGCACACCAAAGGGCACATGAGGAGGTGGGAGAGTGGTTTCCCTGACATCCTTCACCTTCTGCCCACTCAGCACAGTCCCAGAGCTGCTCCCATGAACAGCCAGTGTCACCCTCCACCAGCCTTGCATGCCCCTCTCAAGGTCAGGTTGCCCTGCAGAGCACAGCCGGGCTCAGCAACCCTGAGGCCTGGGGACAATGTCACCCCTCCCAGCCAAAGCCATTCCAGAAGGCAGCAGCTTTGCCTCAGTGCCCAGAGGTGCTTGAACAGTAGTGACAAATCCCCCTCCAGTTTTTCCTCAGGGTGTCCCAAACTGCCCGCTCACCCCAGAAAACCTCCAGCATTGCTGAGGACAAATAAGGAGTTAAAATGCAACAAAAAGAGAGGTAAAACCTTTGCTGGGAAAACCAGGGTGCGTGGAGCAAGCCTGAACCTGAATATGGGCTCATCCCTGCATCACCCACCAGTGATCAGGATGGGATCCCCACCATGGCTTGTGCAGTGCCTCAAACGTTCGTAACAGAGATCTCTGGGGTCCCACACCCACACCCACTGGCCAGGGGAGCCCCATCAGTCCATGTCACACCATCCAACTGCAGCAGCTTCCCAAAACCACAGCCTTTCCCAACAGAGAGCTGACATGGGGAAACCAGCTATCACCCCCAGCTCCCACATGGGTAAACTGAGGCACAGGAGGACAAGCAAGGTGGGGACACCAGAGCCCCTCTCCCTCCCCATACCTGGATAGCAGTGAGCCCCTTGCTAATCCATTTCCACGCCATGGCGGGTCCACTCCTGGCACCCTCCAGACTCGGGGGAGTGGGTGCCCACAGCCAGGGGCCTCCAGTGTCCCCAGCCCCGGCGAGAGTCCTTGAGCTCTGTCCCGCTCCCCGGGCTCTGCCATCCTCCCCACCCCCTCAACCGCAGCCACGCTGCGTCTCTGCCGCCAGCCCCTGCACGAGGAAGAGTCAGCCTGCAATCAGCTGATAGGAGCAAGCACTTCTGTTATTAAACACTCCTGCCCGCCGCTGGGCTGGGAGACCTTGCAAACGTCCCCTATGGAGAGAGACTCCAGCCAAGCCAGTATAACCCAGTCCAGCCCAGCACAGGACAGGCTGGTCCCAGTCATGGTGGGTTGAAGATCCCTCTGCCAACCCCATCAGGAATATGCCTTCCAGTCCCAAGCTAGCTTGGCATGTCCCCAAGCTCCTGGCAGCATCCAAAACCTGCAGGTCCCTTCTGCTTGGAAAGGGTGAAGAAAGGCACAAGAAAGGCTTCAGAAATACCAGGAAACTTCCCTGAAAGAAAGCAAAGCCAGCAAAGGAGGCTTCTAACTGGATTTTTCTGAGGACGCTCTTTCTCAGGGTTGGAAACATGTCCTGGACAACCAAAGGGATTAGGCAAAGCCAGATCTCAGGTGAGGAAGGCTTTCATCCTCCTCCTCATGGGAACCATCATGCCTCCGTCCCTTGGGTCCCAGCCCCAACACACAGGGAGGCCAGCAAGCTGGCTGCAGGCGGGGGGGAAGCTGTCCGCGTTGACTTTGGCAGTGCATTTGTCTACACTGTCTTAGCAATTTCATGTCCACAGATTAAATAACAGATCCCCAGCTCCAAGACAGGAAAGCCAGCTTTGCAGCAAAAGCCCCAGCCCCCAGTATGCTGGGCTCCACCACCGCCTCTGCCACCAACCCTGGGAATCTCACTTGGCCTTTGGCATGGCCATCATCACCTTGGCTGGCAGGGAGAGAGGACTTCAGGGTCCCAGGTACGTTGGGAAACTACAGGAGCATTGCAGGCTGAGCGGTTTTGGCTGCAGGGGGTGCTTGCAGCAATGGGACAGGTATGAGTGACCTCCCAGGAGGTCCTTAGGCAGTGATCAGCCTCCGAGACTGGTTGCACTTACCAGGACTTCTACCTGCTTGGTGATGCTCTCCCCCAGGGATGGCTGCAGACATAGCAAGGAGAGGGTGAGAAACAGGCAAGCGAGAGAGGAGAGACTGAGAGAGGGACAAGGGACACACACACACACAGAGCGGGGCCAGGGTCAAAAGTTCCCCCTGGCTATTTCTGGTGCTTCCTAGGAAATGCACCAAGGTTCCGTTCCCTTCCCAGCCTGTCAACATGTCCTCTCTTCCTAAAGGTTGGGAATCCCCCAAAACCCAAGTGCAGAGCTGGGATACTCAGGTACCAAGGATGCTGCCATCCTGCCTCTCAGCTACCACCACTGGCACTGGACCACTGTTGCCAATGGGAAGCATTTGGCTGAACCTTGAGCTTGTTCTATGATGGGCACCTGGTGCCCCTCACATCTCTGGGATTCCAGATGGATCCTCCATGGTCAGACCCTACAGCTGGGAGGTAAACAACAGGGCAAGCCCAGTGCAGTCCCACACCCAGCCTGGCAACTGGCCACCAGCAGGACCAGTTCCCCAAGATAAGGGCCAGTGAAGGACCCCAGCAGGAGCAGAGTCAGGGTCTGAGATGCTCAAAACAGGGGAAAATTTGGTGACATGCCACTGGAGAGAGCTCTGAAAGGAGGCTGGGGACAGGAATTAACTTCCTGGGGTGGGTGAACGTGTCTGGACCCCAAATATAGGAAGCAGGAGACAGATACCTGTGTCTGGGAATGGTGGTTGTGGTGCCGGGGGGTGGCACAGCAAAAGGACCCATCTGGGTGGGTCCCCAGATGGGAGTCTTGAGACCAGGAGGATGGAGGTCACCCCCAAAACAAGGCTGCTCTACTCTTGGCAGCAGGGCCAGAGCAGGCATTTCCACCCATGAGGCAGGGAAAACCCTTTCAGTTTCCTCCAAAAGCCACAGTAACGGTCCCAGCTCAAAGCCAACATATTTTTGCTGTCGATAAGTGCCCAAAGAGGTTGGCAGGGGTGGGGGTTGCAGGCAGAGATTAAACCCAGGGCAGATAACCACCACGGGGCCCCAGGGCAGGCAGCATGTTCCACTCCTACTCCATGCCCTTGCTCACTTGGGCTCTTACACTGCCCTCATGAGCTTGCAGGTGGTCATCCCCTACACTCCCTTTTCAGGTGAGACCCCTGCCCAGCTATGGGCTGCCCAGCCCAGGGCCCCGTGTGAGGCACGGATATTGCGGCACTGCCAGGCTGCCGAGCCCAAGCTGAAACCCTGCCAGGGCCTCCTCTCCCCAGCGCCTGCCCCAGCAAGCCTTGGCACACGTCTGGAGCAAAAAGGAAGGGCTGCTGCACCAGCCCCGGGCTATGCCTGTCTCCCTGCTGCCACGTGCCTGCTCTGCCTGCTGCCATGGCATCACCAGGCTGGGGACGGGGCAGAGGAGCTGCTCTGCTGGCAAGATGCTGCCTGGTAGGCACCATCGTGTCATGCTTCCCAAACCTCTTGCTGGGCATGGCCCTGCTCCAGGTGAGATCCCAGTGCCCTGGTAACCCCAGAGCCCAGTCATGGCCTGGAGCAGTGTGGCAAAGGACTGGCTGTCTGCCCAGTACCCCCACACCCGCCCTCCCCAGGACAGGGTGAACGGAGATGATGCATCCAGCTGTTCTCCTGCTGTCCAGAGAGGACAGGGTGGGAACAGCCTGCGCCGCCCTGGCCCCAGCAGATTATTAAAGGCCCCCAGGACAGACAATAGTAGAGGGTGACAATAGCAAGAGCTGCAAATGCACGGCCTTGGGCGCCCCGAGCCAAAGGCACATCTGGTACAGCCATCTCCGGGTGTGCAAGAAACCGCCTCAGCTGTGGCCAGGGAGGGAAGGCCCTCTGCGCCGGGGACCCCAGAGGCCTGGATGGTCACGTCCTATCTGCCTGTCCCTCTCAGCAACCCTGCAAGCCCCTCTTCCCCAAAAGCTCCAGCTCCAGGAGTCGCACGATGGCTGGGCTGCTCAGCTGTGGGATGCCCTCCAGCCAGCAATGGTGGGGGGCACAGCACCAAAATGGGGGTGCCCTTACCCCAGCTCAGGACCTCTGTGGTTTTGAGGGTGGAAGATTCACGTCCTGAAGCCCTGGGACAGAGAAAGTCCCATACCCAGAGCACGATGCTCTAGCATCCCCAGAGCGCTGGCTGTCACCCATGGCTCACAGTGGAGGTGTCACTTACCAGCTCATAGTTGACAGTGGGGGAGCAGGGGGTCACAGCCTGCAAGGAAGCAGAAGAGAGCCAGGATTAGTCCCTGAACACCCTGTCCAACACAGGGCATGGGAAGAGGCTGGAATGCAGCATTCACCCCCCAACCATGCCACAGGGAATACAGCACCCACCCAAGCAAGTGACAGGGGCATCCATGGCCTTGCCACCCCAGGCAGGAGCATGGGCAGCATCCCAAAGTCAAGGCTGGCTTCCTGGGAGTGGGAGCAGGCTCAGGGCCATGGCAGCTTCATCCTTCGCCAGGGAGCCAGGACAGCCCCAGCCCCAGCCCCAGCCCGGGTGGGCATGGCGAGCACAGCACGGCGCAGCGCAGGGCGGGCGCCCGATGCCAAGAGCAGCTCCTGGAACAAACCCCAGCCCAGCCTCGTGAGCTCCTGCAGCCGCCAGCTGAACAGCCCGGCTATTGTTACCTTAATTACCAGCGGCAATTACTGACAATTAACCTTGGGTTTTGCGTGCACCCCAGTCCATCGGGAAGCAGCAGCACGCCAGGGTGGGAGAGGCAGCACCTCGTTGGTGCTGGGGCAGCACGCAGAGGCACTCCAGCTCTGTGTTGGCCCAGAGATGCCAACAGTAGTGGGAGGGTGTGATTTGGGGCATTTTGTCCTCTACAAATCCCACCAGGAGCAGTGACCCCCAGTAAGCCATCCCCCAGCCCATCCCAGGATGGAGCCAAGATAGCAAACACCACTCAGGGGCTGGTCCTCTACCACGGCAGCATGGGGACCCACTGCACCCCACTCTGCCTCTCCTGCCCCAGGCCATAAAAGAAGGATTTGCCCCAAGCACATCACTTGGAGCATCCATATCCCATCCCATCCCAGTCTCCGGAGCACGATGCCCAGCGCCTGCTCCCCTCCCCGGCTGCCAGCCTGTTCCCATCCCGTGTCACTGTTTTCTTCAGGGGTTCCTCCTCCTCCCGCTCCCTTCCCCTGCGCATTATTATTATGATTTTATTCTAATGCAGAAACGCTTCCATAAAAGGCCCTTTTCCCTGCCCCGCGGCGCTGGCCCCGCGCCAGCCTCCCTGGAATGTTCTCCGGCAGCAAGCCGCTGCTGCGGACGGAGCCGACGAGGGCTGTGCCGTACCGTGCCCCGCACACTGCCGTGCTCTTCCGCTGGGGATGCTCAGCAAGCGCCCCTGACCCCCGCCCAGCCAGAGATGGGGGAAATGCGCAACTCCCCCACAATGGGACACACTGGTCCCACAGCCAGGTAGGGTCCATGCCCAGTCCTCCTGTGCTGTAGGCATGAGGAAGTTTGCAGGCTACAAATGCACCTCTGGCTGGAAAAGGGAAAAAACTGGGATGCCTGTGGTTGTATTTCCCTGCCCTTAAGGACTCTCTGATATCTAATATGGACTTGTGCTGACCCAACATCACTCTTCCCATCCACAAGAGACAGCAACTCAGGCTGTATGGCACTCTCCCATCCCAGAAAGGCAGTTTTACAAGGACTGCAGGAATGTAAAGCTGTTTCCTTCTCTCAAGGTTGACTCAAACATGCCCCCAGTTCAAGGAGAAGAAGGAAGACCCTGCTTCAGTCAATGGACCCCTCACTAGGGAAGTCCAGTTCCTGACCTAGAGGTGCATGAGCACCCCTCCTGCCCCACGGGACCTGTGACAGTATCACTCCATACAGGACTGCAGCGACCCCCAGAACAGCCACCATCTCTGTCCTCGGGGATTCCTGCATCCCTCGGTGCAGGGAGGGGTGGGAAAGGCAGGGGGACCCGCACACCCCTGGTCCAGGCTTCGTTTTGCCGTGGCAGACACAGCGGCCTTTCTTCTCCCCCTCACCGGTGTTTGCATTCCTGCCGGCTGGCCCCCGCCGACGACCCCGCCGCCCAGCAGCCCTGCCCAGGAATGCGAGGAACGAGGCGCGGCCCCCCAGGTCGTAGCCCCATCCCTCCCAGCAGCCACATCCCAAGAGCTGCTGCCTTGAGACCTGACTTTTGCCAAGCAGAAAAATCAGTTTCCCAGCAAATGAGGCCCCATGGCCACGAGTGATAGGAGTCTCTGATGTCTCATAAAGGGTTGGGCACACCCTGCAGCCTTCCGCTGGAAAGCGATGACGGGCTCCCTCGCTCATCACCAGCTGTCACTATACCTACAGAAACTCGATACCCTTGACATGTCCAAGCCCAGAAATAAACACCTGGCTGGCAAACCTCTGACAGTCCCTGGCCACACCGCCATACTGCTCATGACATCCCTCTTCCACCCAACCCCTCCAGCTGCAGCTCAGGGACTGACCTCTGCACCACAGATCCCGACAGGACTTCAGCACCATTTCACAAGAACTGAGCGAGGCTGGAGGAATGCAGACATCCACCTCCTATCCAGGGATGAGACACCTCAGAGCCTTCTTCATGCTGCAACCACTACTCACACCTCCCTCCCTCCCTCCCTCAGCACCTCCTTCCTTTCCCTCCTCCTCCCTCAGTAAAACAACCCTTGCACCCATGGAATTGCCCAGGGCCA
The DNA here is from genome assembly GCA_013398275.1 of Promerops cafer. Lineage (NCBI taxonomy): Eukaryota > Metazoa > Chordata > Aves > Passeriformes > Nectariniidae > Promerops > Promerops cafer. The sequence goes on along the minus strand of VZSE01002604.1, from coordinate 17,079 downwards.
CTGCCAGGTCCTGCTCCAGCGGGGCATCCCCGTGGGTTGCAGCCCCAACCTGCAAGATGCCATCGGGGCTGGGGGAAAACAAACCTCCATGGAGGGGCCCTGCAATTCAGGAACGGGCTGGATCAGTGCAGTACTGGGCGCGCTGGGGTCTCCCCAGCTGGGCTGCTGGAGCCAGGCGAGCACTGGCCCACAGCCCACAGCATAGCCCGTCCGGCTGCCGGTGGGTGATCCAGGCCCATCTCTGACGCATATCCCTTCCTTTGGGTGGCGGTTTTTGTTTTTCCCTTCCCCAGGAGCTCCGATAAACATTCTGGAGCCGGACGATATCCGGGCTGGTGCTGACCCTTACTATGCCAGGAGCAGATGCAGCACCAGCCACCCTGGCCCTCACACAGACTCCTGCACACCAGAGATGCTTCCCACGGCCAGGCACTGAGATGCTGGCAAGCCAGCCCAGCTGGTGTGGTTGGAGCTGGAGACACGCTGTCAAAAGGGACACTGACATCCAGGACCCTCCCAAAGCAAACCAGCTTCATGGCCCCACTATTCAGAAAGAATGTAGACCCCAAAAGAGGGAATCAAGGCACCCTACTCCCTCCAGCCCTGGAAGTGGTTCCCCTGCCCAAGCCACTCTTTGGTCATGGAAACGCAGTTGTCAAAGAGGAATGGGACTCAGTGGCCACACTGGCATCCCACAGGACAATGCCTGGGCAGCATAAATGCCAGCTCAGCCAATGTGATCCCACCTCATGGGGTCCCACATCACCCCGTGAGGGACCACTTCCTCCCAAGCAAGTTAATCTCAGCTTTGTGCCATTTACATCCCAGCTGGGCTGCGAATCACTTCCCCATGCACCCCACGATTCTCTGCTCACCCCGAGACCCTGCCTCAAGCAAAGGGGATCCCAGGGACAGCCACAGGCCACAGCAACTTCCCCAGCCATTCCCAGAGCCCTTCACCAGTCTCTCCAGCCCAGCCACAGCCACCGAGCCCTGCTGAGCCCTCTCTTAGCCACAGTGAGGGGCAAAGTGTGAGCTGCCATGAGGCACCTCACAGCAGAAGACGCTTTTAGGGGACAGGTTGGGACCACTAAATTGGGGATGCTGGGGAAGGTTTTTCCCTCTCCAGCACCCCTGCTCCCCATTCCAGCTGCAGCGTCCTTCTCCCCTGCCAGGCATGAGGGACTATAGTGTCTGTGCTCTGGTCAACCCCCTGCCCTGCACAGGGGTCAGGTACCCTCTGCTCACACCATGTGCTGGCTGCTCCTGCCCTCACATTTTTTGCAGCTCTGGCAAAACTCCTGTTTATGCAACATGTCCCCGGCAGGAGGACGGCATGTTTCCATGCACACCCGCTCCCCCCTCACTGCAGCTCCACCCTGCCCAGCACAGCCCCGGTGTGTGAGGCACAGGGCAGCCACACAGAACCCCAGACCTCCAGCATGGGGGTCCCCGGGAGGGGGCAGCACCCCGTGCACCACACAGCCCCTCTCTGCCCCCACCAGTATCCAGGGGTGCTGCTTTTGGGACTTCTTCCATCGAGTGTGGGTAACTGGCAGATGCGCCGAAGGGCAGGGGAGCGGCTTGGCCAGCGGCTCAGGGTGAGTCAGACTGGGCTGATGCTGGGGCACGGAGGTCTCACTGCTCCCAGGCTTCCTTCCAAGCATCCCCAGCCCGCCCTGCAGCTGGGTCAGGGACTGTCACTGTGCAATCCCCTCCATGCCTGGATGCCTGGACAGCACCCATGCCAGGGCAGAGGCCATCAAGTCTACCCTGCCCCCACACTCCCCAAGAGATGCTGGGGGCACCAGGGAGAGTACCACAGGGCAAAGAGCCACTCAGGGATGTCCCCCACGCTGGGACAAATGCTATCTCCTCTGTCTCTCCCCTGGTATGTTGACGAGGAGCCGCCCTGTGGCCCATCCCCGCCAGGAAGGCGGCAGCAGGACCAGGACAGAGGTTACCCAGTACACACAGCCCTGGAAATCAGGGATGAAATGCCACAGGGGACACCAGCCATTCCACCCCACAGTGGCCGTGGGGGCCACCACTGGCACCCCAAGGCACCCTGGCACACAGCACTGGGTGATGGCCACCAGCAGCCCATGGCTGGCCTGGCCAGCAGCCCTGGCACAGGGATATAGGACAGGACAGGAAAAACAATGTACAGAGAAGCTTCAAGGGGTTGCAATGAAGGCAGCTGCACCAAAATAGCCCTGGTTTCAACCCAAATAAGGGCAGGTCCCGGCTCCGGGGTGGTTTCAGGAATCAGCCTCAGTGCTGCCAAGTGCAGATGAGGGGAAGGGAGAGAAGGTAGCATCCCTAACCCTGTTTGGGGGAAGAGGAGTGTTTTTGGGGGTCAGGAGGGGGACAGAGATGCCTCCACATAACCAGGACAGGGACTGTCCCTACTTTGCTTGCAGGCGCTGGTTCGGCACGGGGCCGGCCACAGGCAGGGATATGCTGTGCTCCAGTGCCTAAAAAGGCAACATCTGGAGGCAGCAGGTCTGGATCCAGCCCCACGGGCCAGCACGCGCCTGCCTGGCTCTGGCCCCACAGCCTCAGCCCTGCCCTGCTCCGCCACCAGGGCCACACACGTGTGCTGCCACCCCACTGCGGGGACACCCCTCCGCCCAGTCCCATGGGGACCTCACAACCAGCCTAAGGGAGAGCATGGGGTCACTGCCCCCCTCTGCACCAGTCTTCCTCAGAAAAAAGTACCAGGATCCCCCCACCCCCTCACCAACTCCCCAGAGCCAAACCAGACACCAGGATTGGCCAGGCAGCAGCTTCTGCACCAGGGATAGGCCGGGAACAGAGTCACACCAGGACTGGCTGGGACAGACTCTGCTGCACGGGGTTTCACCAGGACTGGTCCATGAAGAGGTTCTTACATAGGACTGGTCAATGCATGGATTCTTACATGAGATTGGGCAGCAACTGGATTCTCACCTGGGGTTGGTTTGTGCATGGATTCTCACCTGAGATTAGTAAATGCATGGGTTCTCACACAGGATTGGCCAGCACATGGATTCTTACATGGGATTAATCACTCCCCAGATTGTCCCATAAGACTGGTCAACCCATGGATTCTGACAGGTGATTGGTCAGAGCACTGACTCTCATGCAGGATTGGTCAGAGCAGTGATTCCCACACAGGATTGGCCAGCACACGGATTCTCACATGGGACTGATCAACAAATGGATTCTGACATGGGACTGGCTGGAGCACGGGCACTCCTGTGGGACTGGTCAGCACACCAGCCTGTCACCAGTCTGTGCCCCACCCTGAGCCCAGTGCAGGATCCTTCTGGTGGAGCATCAGGCAAACCCCTTTCTGTGCACTCAGACCCCGCTGCACACTTTTGGCTGCCTCCCAGCATCAGGGGCATCTGCCAGTGCCCATGGGTCTGGAACCAACCTCGAGGGGCGGCGAAGGTGCCAAAATAAGCCCTGGCTGCCCCGAGGGCTCTTAGTCCCCCCAGTACTGAACCCAGGGGCTCTACTTGTAAGACTAGGAACAGCTTAAGGCAGATGGAGACTGGAGTCAGTGCTGTGTCCTCACCCTGCAGGACAGAGCTGAAAACACTACAGTGAAACTGAAATGCTGAGCAGCACCTCCAAAACTGCTGTCCCCATCCGTAGTTTTGAGGAAATGAGGGAGTAGGAGGGAGAAGTGAAGAAAAAGATACTCCCCCCTGCCCACGAGCTGTGCTATGGGACTGCTCTTCTCTCTTGTGTCCCAAAACCCATCAGGGAAGCTCCAGTGCTGATCAGGGTCTGCCGGCACTGTGACCAGATGCCCCGGAGACAGGCTGCACAAGGCCAGGGACCAGACAGTGGCAAAGCAAGGGCAGGAGCAAATGGACCCCCCCTCCAACTTGGGACCCCAAATGGGAGCATGGGGGAACACAGCTCCAAGGCCCAGCACCTTGCCCGGAGCCAGCAAAATCACTAAGAGGCTTCGTTAGAGCGGGTGAGAGCTGGAGGCTCGTTTCCCACCGATACACTTTCCCTGCGGGTGGCTCCAGACCCCAGACAAGACACACGTTGTCTTGCCAGTGCCATCACGACGTAGGGACAAGAAGGGCCTGCTTGGTTGCCCCCCAGAACGGGGGGCAAGTGCCATGAGCACCCAGGGGACGCAGCCACTGTCACCCCACTGTCCCTGCCAGCTGTCCCCCAGCACACGCACTGGGGTCACCGGTCCCGCACCAGGGCCGACGCCAGCGCCGGGCGGGCTCAGGCGCCCGGGAACGGAGCACTTCTCTTTTTTTCCTTGTTTTCCCCTTAAACCCAAGCGGGCTGATGCCTCCCTCGCTCGGTCGTTTCCTCTCCCAGCAGCACAGCCCAAAAACATCTGCGCTGGGACCTGCCCTGACGGAGTTAACCCTCTGCGGGCCCGGCGGCGCCGAGGGGCCGGGGATCCCTGCCCGGGGGGGAGCGGGGGGGGCTGGCACCCGCCGGGGCTGCCTCGCCACTCATTAACCCGGAGTTTAACCATTGACGGTCCCGTCGGGGAAGGGGGTTAACCCGTGGGCTGCCAGGGTGTCACGGCCGAGGGGCAGCCCCCCACTGTGTTCCCCCCGCGGGAGTGACAGGCGCCCGGCATCACCTCCCCGGCTGCGGGGCGGGAGCGGGGTGCCGGGGGCGGACCCCGCTTTCCCGCGCAGTCCTGGCTCCACGGGGACGTGTCCCTACGCACTTCGGAGCGGGGGGGACGCAAACCCCAGCGCCTGTGTGTCCCGCTCCGCAGCACCCTGAGAGTCACCGGCCCTGGCGAAGCGAGGAGAGGGGCACGGGGGGCACGGCCCCTTCAGCGGCTCACAGGTCCCTGCCGGCAGCAAACCGGCCCTCACCCCCTGCCCAAGTCCTCCTCCCTGCCAGCACCGCATCGCCCTCTTCAAGCCCCCCCCCACCCCGAGACCCCTTCTGGTGACAGACAGCTGGGGACCCCCCCAACACGGGGGGGCAGCACCCCACCTCCCTCGCACCACCGCATCACCGCTCGGATATCATGCGTGGCCCCCGCCCCCTGGAGAGATGACACCCCCTCCAGCACCCCCCACTCCCGGGGGGCCTGGGGACCCCTGTGCCCTCACCGCCCGCCCGTACCTGGTTCATGACGCTCCCGAAATCCATCCGGGGTCTCGCCTGCCTACATCCGAGAGGGACGGCACCGCAGCCTCACCTGGCCCGGGGGGCGCGGGGGGCGGCCGGAGGGGCCGCGGGGGGCAGGCGGGAGCCCGGCGTCGCCCGGGCGGGCAGGCGTGAAGGCAGACTGCAGGCAGAGCCCCCCTCCCTCCCCGGGCCAAGCCTGGAGAAGGAAGGAAGGAAGGAGGGAGGGAGGGAGGAGGGAGGGGAGGGAAGAAGGGGGAGAGCCGAAGGGTTTCGCTCCCCAGAAGCGGGACCCTGGCGATGGAGGGGCGCAGGGAGGCCCCGCCGGCTCCCCGCTCCCCTCCGCACCCCCGGGGCGGCCGGGGGCTTGGGACCCCGGGGGTGCCGGCCCCTGCCCTGGGGAGCAATGGGGTCCCAGTCGACTTTTTCCACCGCTTCCCTCCCTCCTCTCGCTTCTTCTCTCTCTTTCTTCTCGTCTTCCCTCTCCCCAGCTGCACGGCGCGCTCCAAGTCCGGCCCCGCTCCGCTCCCCTCGCCTCCCCCAAAAACGCCCTTAAAGGCAACCGGGAGCCTGACTCGAGCAGCTGGCCCTGGGGTAGGGGTGCCGGCAGGTGGGCAGACCCCCCCCAAAAAAAAATTACCCCCCCCACACCTCCGCCACCTCCCCCTGCAAAACTCCTCGCACCCGGTGCCGAGGGGCCGCGGCGGGCGGCGGGGTGCCGCGGGGTCGGGGCCTTATCGCCCCGCGTGACGCCACCGGCGTCCCTGTGCCCTTGGCGGGGGGGTGGCAGGGACCGGTGTGTGGGGCCTTGCTTGGGGCCTGCCTGGCACCCCCTGGCACAACTTGGTGCCCCCCTGCCATATGCGGGACCAAGTGTCTTGGGTGTCCCACACCCCCACTGTTGGGGAGGATGTGAAGATTTATCAGCCCACCTCTCAACTAAAAATCAAAGCCAAAATACTGGAAAAGCCCCATCTGTCCCTCAGTACATAAAGTCATGCCAGTCCCAGCTTGCCTGTCCCAAACCTGAAGTGTGCCCAGCATCCCCCTGGCCTTCCTCTTGTGTCCCTTCCTCCTCCTTCCTTCTCTTCCTCCTCGGGGGGCTGCATGTCGATGAATGGAGCCCTGGTCTCCCTTGCTGCCCCTGCAGCCCCAGCCCTGCTGTACAAGCAAGTGCTCAGTGCCAGGAGACCCCACAGCAAAGAGGGGAAGCCCACCAGCAGCGGCCCAGAGAGTGGCGAGCTGGCCAGGAAGGCGGTGAGCCAGGCACCCGGCCCAGTGCTGTTGACATTTTCTCACCCAACGCCTCCCCGTTCCTGTTTGCATTTCCGTCCTGAAGCTGTGGGCTCAGCCAAAAGGCTGGAACTGGCTCTGCTGGAGCGGTGCAGGACCCCAAAACCCCTCCTACCTCACCACCCCTTCAAGAGTCACCAGGGAGGGGTCTGTGGTAAGGGGTTCTCCCATTTCCCACCTCCAAGTCCCCCTACGGGACACCACCCCTGTGAGTACACTCTAGTTCAAGGAGATCTTTCCCAATCCCTCCATGCCTCAGTTTCCACAGCAACCCAACAGTGCCATGGGATGGGAGCACCGAAAGGCACTGTGGACCCTTCCTGCTGCCAAGGACAGAGCGCCAGAGCCAAACATCTCTGGATGGCATCTCCTTATCCCCCTCCCAAGCAAGCACCAGCCAGCCCTTCTGCCCTCGCCAGCACCCAACAGCAGAGGGTCAGATCCCAACAGCCACCACTCTAGGGACAAAACCCCATGGCCAGGATCCACTGACACCCCTAAACAAGTCCCACGATCACCACAGCCCACAAAAACCAGGCATCCCAAAAAGATGGGAGTGCTGCAACAAGGATGGAGGGGCAACGAATATCCTGCACCAGCAGAGCACAGCATGGACCCCAGCCCGGCTCCAGCACAGACCCCTGCACATGCCCCAGAGCCCAAATTCCTCAGGAGGAAGCCACAGGATGGCTCCCAGGCCCTGGGAAACATCAGCAGAGGAAGAGCTGGGGCCAGATGGGAAAGTATCAGCAACTGAATGGGATGGAAATGAGTGGGTGAGCGAAGGGCACTGATAGCTCGTCCCTGTCCTGGTCCCCAGGGCAGTGACAGGAACTGTCCCTTGGGGACATGACGTGTCCCTTTCACAGGACACAGCCAGAGAAGTCCTGACAACATCCTTGAACTACAGCTGCCAAAGTATCTCCCAGAGCCATAGGGTCAAAGTGCCAGTGGGAGCAAGTCCAGCCATCTGCAAAGTTGCTCCAGTGACTCCCAGACCCCCAGACAAACCACCCCTCACGTGAAACAGCTCTGCTGTGACCCAAAACAAACACCCTTGAGCATCATTACCCCAGATATCAGTGGAAGGAAGGAGACCTGGGGACCAGGCACCCAGGTGCAGTTCATGTCCAGAGATCAAAGCACACAGGAGATAAGCCCCAGTGCAGGGTCTGTAGAGCCCCTCTTAAGCCAGACCTTTCAGCTGTTTTGGGATCACTGCCACCTCTTGGAGGGTCCTGGGAGTCCCCAGGGACCAACCACCCTTCCTAGGGCAGGTTTCAAGAGGATTGGTCATGGGGGATGCAAACTGGTCTGGGAAGGGAGAAAATCTGTGGGAAATTAGGCAGGCCTGGACCCTGCTCCCCACCATCACAGGGCTCTGGGAAGATGGATGCAGCCCTAGGAGCTGCCAAGGAGGGAGGCTTGTGGTCCCTGCTGCCTCATCTGACACCTCCCAAGCCCAGGCCAGTCCTGGCCAGTGCTCACCAGTGCAGCAAGCATGAGCAGTCTCAGCATCCCCTCTCCCCAGCCCATCCTCTCTGTGCAGCACCCCGAGGGTGCAGAGAAGGGCCCCAAGTCCTCCAAGCAGCCGAGCCGGCCCCCCACCGGAGCTGAGAGGCCGAATATTTGGGCAGTGACGTAAAGAAGGGGAAAAAGGAAAGAGGCAAGGAAAAAAAAAACCTCCAGGACCTGCTGCACAAATACAACCTGGCACAGCACCAGGGCAGGGCTGAGCCCCACAGCCCCCCATCCCTCCACCCCAGCTGGGCCCATGCCAGGGTCAAGGACATATTCCTGCACTATTCCTTCCCTCCCCCACCCCGCCCACTCTGTTGTGGAGACCAGGAGTGTTGCTAATTACCTGTGCCAAAGCACCGCGGGGGTGGCTTTGAACGGGGGCATCAGGGACAGGGACCTGGCGGGCAGCTCCCCTGTGACCAGTACGTCATCCCCTCGACAGCACGGGGAGCAAGCAGAGTGGCTGGGGCAGGGAGCAGGGACCGGACAGCCACAAGTCCCAGAGGAAGAGCCTCCTATAGCTGGGACATGGATGTCCCCTCCTTGCAGTCCCGTTCCTGGCACAGCCAGCGGGAGCCTGGAATACACGGCCTGGCCATACCCCCCAACACTGCCTGGGCCCCTGGCCATGGCACGGCTGGAGGGTGCTGATCACCAGGAGTCAGCCTTCCTGGAAGTGTCCAACTACTCCTTGCCTCAGTTTCCCTTCCTAGTTCTGACTTGATTTACAAGCAGGGGGTATCCCAGCATCAGCTGAGGGGTGGCACATCCCCTCACCACCACCACCACACCTTGCCACGGGTCCTACAGCCATCCAAGGGCCCGTCAATGCCACGGGCACTGGGAGCGATTGCTCTGGCCGGGACATGCCTCGCTGCCCAGCCCTGGCCCTGCTCCAGCCCCCGGTTTAATGATGGACAAACCTGCCCCCCCCGGAGTCCCATCACAGGGGGCACTTGAAAAACAAGCCAGTCCTGGCATGAGGCCAGCAGGGATGGATGGCGGTGAACTGGGAGCACATATATGTGACCACCTGCTTGTGTGCGAGCGTGCTCGCGCACACAGATGGATGTTCTTGCACACACATGCATTTCCCTGCAGCTCATGCACTTGTGCATGCATCTGTGAGCACACACAGTCACACACACACATACCCACGCACACCCGTGTTCACATACATATACAGGCACACACACACGTGGCCCAGCAGCCTGGCATGGCTCCAATGCACACTTTCAGCTCCCCAGGAAGAGACACTGGGGGGACAAACCCTAGATCCCTTGGCCCCATGCTATGTGATGTGCCTCAGTTTCCCCTCTTGGCACAGCCCAGCACCCCCACTCCCCCAGCACTGGTGGGCCCCTGTGTGGCAGGGGCGAGCAGGGCAGGCTGGAGCCCTGCCAGGCCCAGGGGCTGGCACAGGCGCCATTTCCCAGAACCAAGCACCAGCAATCGCCAGCCGATTCGGCAGCCAAACACCACAGCGCTCCCTGTGCCCCAGCCAAACCATCCGTCATGGGGCCAGCTCCCACTAAAGGAAGCAGCATAGTCCCCCATCTTTTCTCAGCCTCTCCAACCAGCATCATGGCAAAATCCGGCCACAGTCAGAGTGAAGGCATCCCAGGGGACGGGGACACTCCTAGGATATCCCTTGACTTGCTCAGAGCATCCTCAGTCAGGAGAGCAGTGTCACCACCAGATCCTGGCTGTGCCACTACTGCCACATGCCACCCACAACACAGGCTCACCCATGCCTGAATGCAGGCACAGAAATACTGCACCCCACACCATGTTCCCTGCCTCCTGCTGCCCCCAGGCAGGGCTTGGTGACTCAGTTTCCCCACTTTCCAAAGGAAGGTACACCCCCGCAGCTTTGGGCAGGCAGTTTTGGTGCAGAGGAGGAGGGAGGGGGCAGGCTGTGTGTGTCACATACATACCAGTGTCCATCCATCCAACCGTCCCTCTCAGAGAGAGGGAGGGAGGTTTGCTAAGCAAGGAAAAATCCCTGAGCAGAGGCACAGGGCGCAAGAAGGGCCTTACATGGGCATGGGAACAGTGTTGTGCTTCCCAGCTGATGAGTGTGCAGCTGCCCTGGCCCCTCCACAGCCACCCACGGGCACCAGGCATCTCACCAGCACCACCGCCAGCACAGGGCAATGGGTTCCACCACTGTTCCCCCACTGTCTTTCAGTCAGGATGGAAACTTGAGGGATGCAGGTCACTGCCAGGGCACAGGTCCTGCCCTCCCTGCTACAGCTCTGCCTGCTCACTGCCTTCTCATGGAGGGGGCACTCAAAAGCTCCCAAGTGTCCCCACATACACTCCAGTACTCCCCTCCCCTTATCCCCATCACACCCATGGTACCCCCTGGCACCCCACACTGATTACCAGCAGCACAACTCTTTACATCCCACCCACACCCCCATCTCTCTCCCCTCCCCTATACCTGGTCCATTTGAGGTTTGTAAGTGGGGGCTTTCCCCCAGCTGGGCCAGGATGCAGCTGGCTGGGAGCTGGCCATGCTAGGGGGCAGAACGAAGAGGTGGAGCAAGTCCCAGGGAGGTAAATATGGGGACCAAAGAGAAGACACTGCCAATAGCATGGTGGGGCAGACTCCAGGGCCAGGAGCCACCAGAGCCAGGGGACATCAGGAGCTTGGCACCATATCTAGAGCAGGAAGAGGAAGTATTGCAGAGTGCAGCTGCCAGCACTTTGGGGGTGAGTCCATCTTCCCTCTCCAAAGTATCCTGGAGGTGCAGGGGTTAAACGTGAGGGACTTCAGGTATACAAGAGGCCATTTTTGCTCCATGCCAAGCCCCCTCCCCACATGCACCCTCCCCGGAGACCCTACAATAACAATCCGGCGTGTGAGTCAGCTGGCCATTTGCCCGACCGGAGGAGCCCCTCCCTGGGCGCTGGCCCAAAGGAGCTCTGCGGAAGGCCCCTGGCCCTGGCCCCATGCACGCTCCCCCCCAGCAGCAAACCCCTCAGCTAGCTGGCCCCACCGAGGGGGCTCCAGCTTCCAGCGAGCGTGGGAAGGGTGATGGAGGCTAATGAAATGCAGCCGGCCGCAAAAGCAAGCCACGGGCTGCCTCTGCGCACAGTCTGTCCAGATGCTGGCAGCCTGGTATGAACCCCCTCTTGGTGTACGACCCCCTGACAGACATCAGAGAATCCCCACCGGGCTCACCCTCAGACACACGCACTTCCTGACACTCCCTCCTGCCTGGAAACCACTGGCAGATGCTCCCTGCCACCGCCTGCCGTACCAGGGGCATCCCCTCACTGCACGCCCCTCCCAGCTCTCCCCACAGCACCCCGGCAAGGCCACCTTCTCTGGCCTCAGCCTTCCTGGCATCTTTGGCACAGGCTGCCCGTGGTGACACAGGGTCCTGGGGTGGCCCAGAGTTGACACAGGGTCCTGGGGCTGGCACAGCTCCACTAAGCCTCCCAGTCACCCTCGCCCAGCCCGCTCAAGGCCCAGGGTACCCCATGGCCCCAATTCCCACAAGAGCCCAGCCGGGTCTCAGTGCCAGGGCTGCTGCCAGCGCCTGCCCTGCACTGCCACCCATACCATGGCACCCTGCAAAGCCCAACATGTGCCTGGCCCCTGCACAGCACCCCCCCTTTCCTCTCCCTCCCTGCCCAGCTGGGCACAGGCAATGGGCACGGGAACAGGCATGTCCCAGCCTACGCTGTCTGCCTGAGGCATGCCAGCCTCTTCCCGCCCAGGATGCCAGCCCCAGAGATAGCTGGCATACACGCCTCCCCAGGGATTGAGAACAGAAATCCTCCCCTGCCCCAGCAGCACAGTGATGGGCACCATGCCCACCTCCAGCTCCTCGGAGAACCTGGGTTGCTGTAGGGTCCCCCTCTGCCGGTGCAGCAGCTGGATAGACAGACACCACTGGGCATCCTCAGTTCCACTGTCTCCTGCCAGCAAGATCCGCCCCCGGCTGGGCATCGGCAGAGGTGCTCAGCCTGCGTGCATGCAGCTGGCAGCGCCCGGCCGTGGCGCATGGCACCCACGTGCAGCAGCACTCACCCTGGAAAAGGGCACCCCGCTCCAGGCACTGGGGCACAGATACCTGCTGGTCCGCTCTGAGAAGGGATGCACCCCAAAACCCAACCTTGTACACAGTCAGCACATGCTGTCAGTGACCAGGCAGCAGGATGGCAGTGTCAGCCTCACGCAGCGGTGACACCAGTTCCACTATGACCAGCCCAGAGCCACCAGCCCATTTGGGTGCCCACCCAGTGGGGTTAGCTGGCATGGACCATGGCATCCTCTCTCTGAGTCCCCAGCACCCCCAGGCAGGGTTGGGGACACGTCAGGGCACTGGCCTTACCTTGGCTTGGCACTTGGTGTGGCAGGAGAGCTTGCAGCCTGTGGGATGGAGAGGGGAGAGGGGGTTATTGGAGGCAGGACGGGGAGCAGTGCCGGAGGGGTATCTGCAGGCACCCCACATGCAGGGCAGGAAGGGGGGGCACCCGACACTGCAGGGCACAGAGCACCTCAGCACTGGGCACTGGCTGCTGGGACGTGCACACGTGTGCAGGGACGCCCACACCTCGCACCGTTGCGCACACATTCTGGGTGGCACCAGCACGGCACAGCAGCAGGCACACAAAATGTGGCTCTGGGGCACACATGGTGCCAATGTGCCAGTGAGTGTGCCCACGTCCATCCCCAGTGCCCGGGGTGAACAGCATGAAGGGAGACCATGCACACACAGGTCTCATGGGGCCTCTCATGGACACTGGCATGACTGAGAGCACCACAGGGTGCTGCCATTGCCTGTGCTCCCTCCCTCCTTCCTGTGCGCTGCTGTTGCACACTTTCACCCACACCCCCATGGAGGGCACGTGCTCATGGGCAGTGCAGGCGTGTTTGCCACTGCTGGGGACACGCACTTATACAGGGCACCACTACGCTGCCTGGGTCGCCCTGCAAAGGCACGTCCCATCCCCAGGGGACACAAGGGTCCCCATGCAGCATGGCCCAGGCCATGGCCGCACCCCAGTCCCTGCTCCCCTTGGGCCTGTTTCCTGCAGCACAGGAAGCCTCATTGTTCCCGTTTCCTCTGTCCGCCCCTCGCACGGGGCTCAGCGACACCACACACGTGCGAGGCCCCGCCTGTGACCCACTGGGTGCCATGGGCAGCAAGCACAGCTCAGGGGCTGAGCACCCACATGTGCGCACAGACCCGCACCCACGTGCACATACATGGTGGCTGCTGCACACTCACTGCACATGCATGAAGCTGACACACGGCCACGTACATGTGCGATACCTCAGTGTCTCCATGGGCCACCCTTGCCTCCCACCTTCCACTCACAAAGGCACCGCACGCATTCTCTCACAGCCACAGCTCTCCCTCTAACACACAGGCACACGTGTGTGCACGGATTGGCACAGGCACGTGTTCCCACATTCAGATCCTCATGCCTGCAGGCATACACACACATCCCCGATGTCCTGACTTCCCTGGCGTGTCCCCATGCACACACGTGCCCACGGCCCCAGCTCACCTCTGCAGGTGCTGCCCTGGCGCGTGATGGCCTGCCGGCAGATCCCACATGCCTTCACCTTCTTGAAGCTCGTCATCTTGAAGGTGTGTGCTGGAGGGGCCTCCAGGTCCTGGGGCTGGGAGGAACATGGGGTTTCATTAGCAGGAACAAGGTGGCACCAAGACCCAGACACTCAACTCAGACCTGCCTGTTTCCCCTGAGCGGTGGTTCATCCTCCACCCATGTCCCCCACACCCCTTCACTGTGGCTGTGTCCTCTGCAGCTGCGGTACAGGGTATGGGCTACAGGATACGGGGTACAGGCCAGGGGATGGGGGGGTAAGCGGTGGGAGATAGGGGGTACAGGGAAGGGGTGGGGGGAGGGGGGCACTGCCTCCACCCTTTTAAATAGTCTCTGCCGCCCCCTGGCGGTGCGTGCCTATGTGTAGTGTGTGTGCACACACGCATGCACATACGTGTGTGTTCACATACATTTGTGCACGTGCACACATATGTGTGCGTACGTGTGCGTGTGTGTGCACGCAGAGATTGTGTGCAGATGTGTATGTGTGCACATGTGTGTGTCCACACTGTTTGTGCCATGTGAGCAGTGTGTGTGTGTGCACATACACAGGTGTGCACAGGTGTGTACATGCATGTGTGCAGGGGTGTGTGCATGTGTGTGTGTGAGCACACACATGTGTGTGACCACATACATGTGTGTGCATGCACAGATGTGTGCACACTCGTGCCTCCCTGCGTTTCAGTACATCTCCATGTGTCCCTGTGAATGTGTGCCCGTGCACAAGTGTCTCTGTGAGCACGTGTGCGTGGGCACAATGGTGTATGTCTGCACACACAGGGGGTGAAGATGCTTGAATGCATATATGTGTGTGCAAACTTGTGTGCACATGAGCACATGTGAATGCACATAGATAAACGTGTAGATAATACATGCATGTATTTGCATGTGTGTGTTTGAGTACACAGATATGTGCACAAAAACCTATGTGCACACCCGAGTACGTGCGAGTGCTGCCAGCAGGGTGCCCATGGTGGGGGTGTCTAACTGTTATGCTGTGTTTTGGGGTACATGCCAGGCAGCGTGTTCTAAGGTGTCTCTTGGAGGGGTGTAAAGGGGGTACAGAGCCCCCTGAGGATGTGCAGCCGTGTCCACCCTGTCTGGCACAACCCACAGCAAGGAGAAGCTGGTGCCACGAGTGTGACTGAGTGCAGGATGGATCCAACCTGTGCAAGCATGTGTGTGTGTTCATGCATGGGGTTTGAGGACAGGGAGGGGTCTTGGCACAGCTGCAGGCAGCCAGTGCTCCTCCCAAACTCCCAGTTGACTGGTTTTGGGGGGGGGGCAACCCTTGGCAGCACACCAGCCCTGCCCACCCACCCGCTGCCAGATGAAGACGTGAGCCCCTGTAAATCCGCCTTTTCATGCCAAGACTAATGAGATTAAGCAGAGGCCCGGTGGCCCCCCCTTGCCTTGGCGCCCCGCTCTCCTCCAGCCCACTGCACCAGAGCTAAAAGGGATGGTGCCAAAGTGTCAGGGGGCTGGGTACGTCCCCACAAAATTCTCTGCCTCAGTTTCCCCAGGAGATGGGCTATGCACGTGCATTGCATGCCCGTGTGTGTGCAAACACCCCCAGGGTTGAGAGGGTGCTGTGCATGCAACAGGCAGAGCATGTGTCATGGCACGGCGTGTCCATGCACACCTGCAGGTGTGCACGTCCCCACCAGCCACAGCAGCAGCAGTGGCACGGGCACATTGTTCCCATATGCAGGTCCATGTGCCACCATGCACACACACACAGGTTTGTTCACGTGCGTGCAAACCCCTCTTCCCTGGGCACCTGCTCCCACAGGGCCACTCACAGGTGGTCCCTTGGCAGCCGCCAGAGCTGGTGCCACCCTACTGGGTGGGTGTGCACACACACGCACACGCACGCACACGTGTGTGTGCTCAGACGTGGCGTCACCCACCCAGCAGCCGTGGGAAAAGCTCCCCCAGGACAGGGGCTCCCACGCCACAGTTGCTGGGTGACAGCAAGACCTAATGATGCCATGAGCTCCTTTGCATATGCAAAGCAGCATCATTGCTGCAGGGTGCCCCGGGAAGAGGCCTTGTCTCCCGCTCCCAGGGACCCAGTGGGATGCCCAGGGATGCCGACACATCTCCCACGCACATACCCCCCCACTCTGCCCTGGCATCCATGGCTTCATTGACAGCAATTTTCCTCACTAGTGAAAGAGCTGGTCCTTTGATTCCCACCCCCCTCAGAATCCCTTCTGCTTGTCTCATTGCCAACACCATCACTGTGCCAGAGTGGGACCAACACAGCACCCAGCTTTATGCCCCCCCAGCACCCTGCTGCTGGAGGGGCACTCTGCTCACCCAGTGCCACTCTGCCAGCCAGGGAACCAGCCCATCCCACAAAACAGTCCAGTCCCAGCTCCATACTGGCAGCATCCCAAGCATCCATTTCCTGCCCCCAAGGCTGGAAACTGTTGTGGGGATGCAGGGGCATGAGCTGGAGGGCTTCTTGGGCATGTCGCCTGGATACCCACCCATAGGTACCCACCTCCAGGGACCAGCACCCACACGGTACAGGAACAGGGGTGCAAAGGCATCCCTAGCCATGGGCCCCCCAACACACAGACCAAAGGAGGGTGGAAGGGGACCAAGGTGTCCTGGGCTGGAAGAGACACCAGACAGAGATGCCAAATTAATCAAGAGCTGGGAGACCTGGGTTCATTGCCCAGCACTGCAGAGAGTGCAGTGGCGGGGGGCGGGGGAAACCTGTGACACCCAGTTCCCCTGAGGCTGCAAAGCCAGGGTGGGTGGAGGGCACCAGGACACCCGGCTGCAGTCGTGTAGGCTCAGGTCCACCCAGAGTTTTGCAAACCGCTGGGCCCCGGGACCCAGCTTGGTGACTGGGGAGGATGCAGAGTCCCAAACCCCCATAACTGGATCCCCCCAGTTTTCCGAGTTGCCCTTCCCTTCAGTGGAGTAGCAGAGCCTCTGCCCCAGGGAATAGTGGAGCCCCCGGCCAGTGATGCAGGCTGGGCGTTGTGGGGGATCAGCTTCCCACCCTCCCCAATCCCACAACCCTTCCACAGATCCTTCTACAGCCCAATGTCCCTGTCTCGCATCCCAGCCGGGTCCCCTCTTCGTGTACCCCCCAGCCTGCTGCCCACCGCCACTTCTCTCTCGGGCTGGGTCCCGCTCCGCTCCCCACAGTCCCCGGGGCGCCTCCCGGCCCCGCTCCCGGTCCGATACCCCCAGCCCCACCCCGATGTCCGACCGTCCCTAGCGGTCTCCGCTCCGTCCCGGTTCCCCCAGAGTTGGTCCTGGTACCGGTCCAGCCCCGCCAGTTCCCCCTGCTCCCAGTCAGCCCGTCCCGGTGCGAACGCCCCCGCTCCGTCCCGCTCCCCTCGCATCCAGTCCCATCCACCGCCCGCTCCCGAGACCAGCCCCGCTCCGCGACCCCGGCGCCGGGACCCCGCGGCGCTGCTGTCCTGCTCCCCCCGGTGCGAGTCGTACCCAGAGCAGGCAGGAGAGGCACAGCCCGGTCATGCTGCCCGCGGCGCGGCCCCGGCCGGCCGAGCCCCCCGGCCCCTCGCTCCG
>VZSE01002601.1:276-14065 GCA_013398275.1 Promerops cafer | reverse complement strand
GACACTATCTCCCAGGTTATCCACAACTGTGAAACATTTGCTACAATCAAGGAGGCTGAGCAGGTAAAGCCCCTGTGGTATGGTGGATGATGGTCAAAATATGGGAAGGCCCTGCAGATTGATTACACCACACTCCTGCTAACCTGCCAAGGCAAGTGGTCTGTTTTGACAGTGGCGGAAACAACCACTGGATTGCTGGAGACATACCCTATGCCTCACACCACTTCCCAGAACATCACCCTGGGCCCTGAAAAGCAAGTCCTGTGGTGACATGGCAGCCCTGCAAGAACTGAGTCGGACAGTGGGACTCATTTCAAAAATAGCCTCATAGACACCTGGGCCAAAGAACACAGCATTGAGTGGGTTAATCACATTCTGTATCATGCACCAGCCTCTGGAAAAATTGAACAATGTAATGGACTGTTAAAAACCACATTGAAAGCAATGGGTGGTGGGACCTTCAAACACTGGGATTTACATTCAGCAAA
This sequence comes from Promerops cafer, assembly GCA_013398275.1. NCBI lineage: Eukaryota > Metazoa > Chordata > Aves > Passeriformes > Nectariniidae > Promerops > Promerops cafer. The sequence goes on along the minus strand of VZSE01002601.1, from coordinate 13,577 downwards.
GGCTACCTGGATAGTTAACACTGGAGGCTCTACCAATCAAGCTGGCCCTGCCCAATCAGAACCCTTACATACCGTAGAAGGAGATAACATCCCCATGGTGCATATGAGGAATGTGTTAGGAAATACAGTTTGGATTAGTCCTGCCTCAAGCAAAGGCAAACCCATCTATGGGATTGTTTTTGCTCAAGGACCTGGATGCACTTAGTGGGTAATGCAGAGGGACAGTGAAATGTGTACCTCGGGGTGATTTGACTTTGTGTGAGAACAGCCTGTAATGTTGAATTGCATATGTAATTCTGGTTTCTGTATGACTCTGCCACTGTATGTTGTAAATACCAAGGACAATGAGTATGGACTGCTCCAGTTATACCATCCATGGACTAAATGAACTCTACAAACAACTTGGGGGGATGATCAGTGACTACTGAAATCATACCTGTGCCCGTGCATAGTTATATGTGTGTATATATATATATTATATAGTTGAAAGGTGTAAATCTGGGCATAATGTAGATGGTATAGAATAAGCGATGGATAATGTTATGGATTCAAAGCCAGGGGGTGGAGCTTTGGTGTTTAATATTTGATACCACCTACATCAGTGCTGGGAGGTGTGGTTTCATCAGGAAAGGCTGAAGGCCAGACGCTGGAAAGGGATCATCTTGCCTGGCTCTCTCCAGGGAGAAGGTATTGGGGACAGCCCAGCAGACCTAGCCCCTCTTTGCCACTGGCAGTCCCTTTCCCATTCCTCTGAGCTACAGCTTTTGTGGTTTGCTGCTGGAGGACAGCAATGGTGAGCCCAAGATGCCACTTCGAGAAAAAAAAGAGTGGTAGTGGCGTGTAGTGGAGCCCAGCCAAGCTACATGAAGCCCAAGCCACAACGAAGCCCAGCTGAGCTGAGTGGAGCCAAGCTGTAGCCGCAGCCACAAACCAACGCTGCAGCTGCCACCACCACGGGATTGGTTGCCATTTTTCCTTTGTTTGGAGATCATGTCAGGTGCTGTCTTTGGGTGATAAGGACAGTAGAACAGAACAGCATAGCCTTGGAGAAATAAAGGATGTAAGTTAGGCAAACAGAAGTTATGCTAAACAACAATATTGCGCTTACTCAAAAGCGGGGCTTGAGAAACAGCTACCTAAAAAGGACACCAGACATTGAAGACAGACCCCAAAGAACCATATAAGGACTAGGAGGTATGACAATGTAAAATAAAGTAATACATATAAAGCAAGTAAGTGGGGATAGCTAATGAGTATGTAATCAGTGTGTATAATAAAATCTCTGTTTACCTGACGCTCAGGGCACTCAATTAGGGGAAGGATACTCCGAGTAACCAGCACTGCAATAAAGAATGCCTGTGTTCTAATACTTAAAACTGTGTTAGAAAGTTTATGTCTGGCCTATTTCAGTATCATGGGAAGTGTTTTTCTTTCTTCCTGGTGGTAAATTCCTTTTTGTGGGTAAGGCACCTTTTTTTTATGTATTTCTTGGTATTGATGCCATTGTTATTTGTGATTTTAGTAAATTGTTATTTTAATTTATAATCTCTCCCTATTGTCTCTTCATTGTCTGAGGGGGCGGGGGAAAGGGAGTAGTTTATTTGGAGTTTAGTTTCCTTGTTGGTTGTGAAAGCCAGCAGAAGCCCTTAGGTTTTATTTGTTTCTGTTCCCTGCAACCTTCTATCAGTGTTCTTAGATTATTTTTTAAAAATATACTTCTGTGGTTTTGCATATAGTTGTTGAGTGGAGTAATTTTCAGCTAAAGTAAAAATTCCTATGCTTTGCATCTTTAGAGTGCCTATTCATTTTTCTTTAAATATCTTCATATTCATTTTTCTTTAAATATATTCAAAATTTCAATTATGCTTTTGATTGCTTTCTTTGACAGGGCTGCGATAGAGGAGGCATATTCAAGATCAATGACAAAACTAGCCAAATCAGCAAGCAATTACACACAACTTGGGTAAGTGTGTAGAAGAGAGAAATAGTTTAACATGTTAAGCATCAAGTTTGATTCTGTTTTATTGATGATGTTTAAGGTAGCATAACTTTTCTACCTTTAATGATTCTTAGTTTTTCAGTTACTGTTCAGCTATGCAAAATATCATGCAGCTATGAAAAACAAGACTGTATAGTTCTTTATTCACAGTTAAAAAAAAACAACTCAAACCAAAAAGCCCAACACCATGGAGGAGTTGCCTGTTCCTCTGTGTTTAAGGTTGAGGTTTTTTCAGACATAATAAAGAATGTGATTTTCTATTCTGTGTTCCCAAGCCTATGGTGATTAATTTGAAGAAAGAACCTATGCTCTGCAAATGTGGCAGTGAATTTTTTTATTTTATCATTTCTACTTTTTCAAGTGTTTTCTCTGTCCTTGGACATGTTAAGAATGAGAGTTTTCAATAGATTTATTCCATAGCTTAATTAAAATTTTATACATAGGATATGTTTTTTAAAAAATTGAATGTTAATGGATTTTTTAAAATTAGAAATATTATGCCAACAGCTCAGACTTCTTACATGAGACTAAAGATGATTTTTATTTTTAGTAATCACAGCTAGAAATGTGGAGAGCTTTCCTCACTGGATAATCTGATACTAGTTGTTGCTGCTCTTCAAAGCTTCAAAGGTTCTGTATCTTCATGTTAGTTATAACACCAGTGCTTTAAAGGCTATACATAGTATTGATTTTTCAGCAACATTGACCTGGAAATTGAAGTAGGAGTGTATCTTTAGAATAGCTGGAGAAGTCCATGCAGTACAGAAATCTGAATCTGAAGAATGACCTCTCCCTCACCTTCCTTTACCATATGGTTAACCCTGTGACCGTAATGATGTAAGACAACTGAAAACTTAATTAGCCAAGTAACTTTTGGGTTCTTCTCACTATTCAAGTATGAACATAAAAATACCTGTACATGTTAAATTTTTTGAGCTGCTCTTGTATCATCTTTAGGAATATCATTTGTCATTATTGTGTTGCTGATGGAGAAGAATAAGTTAATTTTGCTGCATTTTACTCAATAGAGTCAACATGGGTAAAACATATAACTGAAAAATTAAGTAAGATGCCAAGTACATTTAAAACATTAAATAATATTTATAGCAGTTGCTGGGTTTTTTATTTGCTTCATTTTTAGGAACAGAGCTGAAATTCTGTAGACATATGAGTTACACTTTAGCACTATTTTGAAAAAAATATAATCAACAAAGAAAAAAACCCCACAGAATAATTAGGGTTGGAAGGGACCTCTGGAGATCATCCCATTCAACCCCCCTGCTAAGGCAAGGTCACCTAGAGCAGGTTACACAAGAACGCATCCAGGTGGATTTTGAATGTCTTGAGAGAGGGAGACTCCACAACCTCCCTGGGCAGCCTGTTCCAGTGCTCTGCCACTCTCAATGGAAAGAAGTTCTTCCTCATGTTGAGGTAGAACTTGTGTTTTAGTTTACGGCCATTGCTCCTTGTCCTGTCACTGGGAACCACTGAAATGAGTCTGGCACTATCCTCTTGGCACCTGCCTTTGAGATATTTATATGTATTGATGAGATGCCCTCTCAGTCTTCTCTAGACTAAACTGGCCCAGATCCTTCAGTCTCTCCTAAGAATGATGCTCCAGACCCCTCATCATCTTTGTGGCTTCCGCTGGACCCTCTCCAGTAGTTCCTTGTCTTTCTTGTACTGAGGAGCCCAGAACTGGACACAGTACTCCAGATATGGCCTCACTAGTGCTGAGTAGAGGGGCAGGATCACCTCCCTCACCCTGCTGGCCACACTCTTCCCAATGCACCCCATGATACCATTTTCCCTTCTGGCCGCAAGGGCATACTGCCGGCTCATGGTCAATTTGTCATCCACCAAGACTCCCACATCCTTCTCCACAGAGCTGTTCTCTAGTAGGTCAGCCCCTGACCTATACTGGTACTTGAGGTTATTCCTCTTCAGGTGCAGGACCCTACACTTGCCCATGTTGAACCTCGTTCGGTTTCTCTCCATCCAACTCTCCAGCCTATCAAGGTCTTGCTGAATGGCAGCACAGCCTTCAGATGTATCAGCCATTCCTCTGTTTTGTATCATCAGCAAACTTGCTGAGGGTACATTCTATCCCTTTGTCCAGGTCCTTGATAAACAAATTGAATAAGACTGGACCCAGTATTGATCCTTGGGGGACGCCACTGACTACAGGCCTCCAACTGGGTTCTACTCTGCTGATCACGACCCTCTGAGCTCTGCCATTCAGCCAGTTCTTGATCCACCTCACTGTCCATTCATCTAACTTAAGAGGATGTTATGGGAGACAGTGTCAAAAGCCTTGCTGAAGTCAAGGTAGACATCTACTGTTCTCCCCTCATCAGCCCATTCTGCCACAGAAGACTGTCAGATTGGTCAAGCATGATTTCCCCTCGGTGAATCCATGCTGACTACTTCTGATGGTTTTGTTTTCTTCTACATGCTTGGAGATGACCTCCAGAATGATCTATTCTATCACCTTTCTAGGGATGGAGGTGCGGCTGACTAGCCAGTAGTTTCCTTGGTCCTCCTTCTTGCCCCTTTTGAAAATGGGAGTAACACTGGGCTTCCTCCAGTCATCAGGCACCTCTTCGATTCTCCATAATTTTTCAAAGATGATGGAGAGTGGCAGAGCAACAACATCTGCCAGCTCCCTCAGCAGCTGTGGGTTCACCCCATCAAGGCCCATAGATTTATGGCTGTTAAGCCTGTTTAGCCGATCTCTAACCCAGCCCTCTATGACCAGGGGGAAGTCTTCCTTTCTCCAGCCTTCTTTTACCTCCAAGGCCTGGGATTCCTGAGGGCCATCCTCAGCAGTAAAGACTGAAGCAGAGGCATTCAGTAATTCCACCTTCTCTGTGTCTTCCATTGCCAGGACACCCATCTAATTCAGCAGCAAACCCACATTTTCCCTAATCTTCCTTTTACTGCTGATGTTCTTGTAGAAGCCCTTTTTGTTGTCCTTGATATCCCTTACCAGACTCAATTCCAAGTGGGAATTGGCCTTCCTCATTGCATCCCTGCATATCCTGATGATGTTCCTATAGTCCTTCCATGTGGCCCATCCCTTTTTCCATATCCCATAAAGTTCTTTCTTCCATTTGAGATTTGCTAGAAGTTCTCTGCTCACCCATGCAGGTCTCCTGCCCCTTTTGTCTGACTTCTTGCTCATGGGGATACACTGCTCTCGAGCTTGGAGGAAGTGGTACTTAAATATTGACCAGTTCTCTTGGACTCCTTCTCTAGAGCCCTATCCCATGCAATTCCTTGAAGCAGGTCCCTGAAGAGGTGGAGGCTAGGTCTCCAGAAGTTCAGGGTTCTAGTCCTGCTTACTGCTTTGCTTGCTCCATGCAGGATCCTGAGTTACACCATCTCATGGTTGCTACAGCCAAGACTGACGCCAACCTTCACGTCTTCAACCAGTCCCTCCTGGTTAGTACAAGTCCAGATGTTAGTATAAACCTAGATGAGCATTAAATTTTTTATTTTTTTTTGTCCCCTCAATCTAGGACATTTGCACCAGTTTGGGATGTTTTCAAAACCTCAACAGAAAAACTGGCAAGCTGTCACTGGGACCTCATGCAGAGATTACAAGAGCTAATAAAAGAAGTTCATAAGTATGGAGATGAACAAATCAAAACTTATAAAAAGGTTATTAATTATTTTTCTTATGCATGACCAATGACTTGCTAATGTTAAAATGGTTTGTTTTTTGACAATTATGTGATATTTGGCAGACTAAAGAAGATGTTTCAGGAACATTAGAAGCAGTGCAAAATATTCAAAGTATCACTCAGGCCTTGCAGAAATCAAAAGAAAACTACAATGCAAAGTGTGTGGAACAAGAACGCTTGAAAAAGGAAGGAGCAACACAGAGAGAAGTTGATAAGGTAGTTCTGTGACATCTTACTTAAATTTATTGTGTTGTCAATTTGTAACATTTACCTTGTACTAATGAAATGCTCAAAAAGGACTAAAAGTGGTTATGGCTATTTCATAATGTGCATGATGCTTTGAATGCCTGGTTATGTTTTGTTTGCACTTCCTTATCTAACTGCACTGCAGTTTTAATTCTTTATTTTGTAATTACCTGCATCATATGATAATTTTGTTCAGTGGCCTTTACAGAAATTGTATGTTTCAGCTTCTATTATGTTTTCAGATGCATTTTATTAATTAAATATGCAAACATTCAATGTCTTTGTTAATGAATTAATGAGTAGGAAGTTTTGTGTTGTCTCTTCAAGTGAGATAAAGCAGCTAATTATAGGAGTATTTGAAGTCTGTTTCATTGGGAAGAAAAACAAGTTAACATTACTTTCAATGATAATTTAAGAGGTTCCAGTAACATGGGCCAAAACTCCAAGGGATTGCATTTAGTACTCTCCTTGGGTCATGGGGGAGCTTGATCCATTTATAGAATCACAACATGTTTATGGTTAGAAGGGACTTTAGAGAAGATTTGGGTGTCCCACCCCTGGAAGTGTTCGAGGCCAGGTTGGATGGGGCTCTGAGCAATCTGGCCTAGTGGAAGGTGTCACTGCCCATGGCAGGAGGGTTGAAACTGGATGATCTTTAAGTTCCCTTCCAACCCAAACCATTCTACGACCTCTGGTGGTCATCTTGTCCAATCCCCCTGCTCAGGCAGGATCACCTAGAGCCTGCTGCCCTGGACCGTGACTAGATGGCCTTTGAAAATCTCCAAGGACAGAGGTTCCATAATCTCCCCGGACAAACTGTTCCAGTGCTTGGTCACCCTTACAGTAAAAAAAGTGTTTCCTGATGTTCAGGTGGAAGCTCCCGTGTCTCAGTCTGTGCCCATTGCCACATGTCCTGTCACTGAGCACCACTGAAAAGAACCTGTCTCTCCTCTTTGCACTCTCCCTTCAGGTATTTACATGCATTGGCAAGATCTCCCCAGAGCCTTCTCTTCTCCAGGATAACAGCCCCAGCTCTCTCAGCTTTTTCTCATGGGAGAGATGCTCCAGTCCCTTGATTATCTTTTTGGTCTGCTGCTGAACTCTCTCTAGTATGTCCATGTCTCTCTTTAAGTACATTAATAGCAAGAGGACGTCTAAAGAAAACATTGGACTGATACTTGTTGAAGATAGTCACCTGACTAATAGGGATGAAGAAAAAGTGGACGTATTCAGTGCTTCCCCCATCTGCCAGTCTTTAATAATACTGATGGGTGACTGGGCAGCCCAAGATCTGAGTCAGAGGACCATGACTGTGGGAACAGTGCCTTTCCATTTGTGGACACTGAAATTGTGAGGGACCAGCTGTATCAGCTGAATGTTCATAAGTCCACAGTGCCTGATGGGATTCATCTCAGAAGGAGCTAGTGGATGTTACAGCAGGACCCCTCTCCATCATCTACCAAAGGTCTGGGGAGTCCGAGGAGGTGCCTGCTCACCAGAAGCTAGTCAACATTATTCCAATTTACAAAAAAGACAAGAGGGAAGACTTAGGGATCAACAGACCTGTTAGTCTAACCTCAGTATCTGGTAAAATTATGGGAAGATTGTACTGGGTACTATTGAAAGGCGTTTAAAGGACAATGAGATGAGGCACAGCCAACATGGGTTCACAAAGTGAAAGTTGTTTAACTAATTTGATCTCCTACAATAAGGTCACCCACCTAGTAGATAAAGGAAAGGCAGTTGATGTAGTTTTCCTGTGTGTAGTATAGGGACCTTATCTCCTCCCATAGTATGTAGGGGTTGTGTTTGGGCAGGACCAGGGCAGTTAGCAGGTCCTCTGGTGTTAACCATCCAAGTGGCTTCTGTTAATTTGCATCCCAATGCTTCCATGCCCCATTGCCCAGTGGTCTCAACATAGTCTTTAACAGTCTCAATCTTTCCAGAGTGGGTAATAAGGGATGTTATATATCTATTCAGTATCATGTTTCTTTGCCCAGGAGTTTGAGGTTATTTCAGAAATGAGGCCCATAGTCTGATTCAATTCTTTCTGAGGTACCATGTCACCACAAAATGTGCCTTACAAGACCTGAGATGGTGTTTTAGGAAGTGGCATGGTTTACAAGGTGTGTTTCCAGCCAACCAATAGCTGCCTCCATCATGGGTGAGTATGTAGCTCTTGCCTTGGCGTGTTCATGGCAGTGGTCCAATATAGTCAATTTGCTAGGTGTAGCGGGTTGACCGCTGGCCAAATGCCAGTGCACTCACGAAAATCATCTACTCATCTTCCTCTGCTATAATTGGAGCAGAGGAGGGGTAAAAAAACAGTTAAAATAAAGCTCATGGGGTTGAGATAAGGATTAGGAGAAAAGGCTTCAAGGGCAAGACAGGCTCAAAACTTTAAAAGGTATAAAGAAAACTTTATTAACAAAATTAAAAGAAGAATGATAAGAACTAAAATAAACCTTTAGAACACCTTTCCTCCCCCTAGCCCCTCTTTCCTTCTCACTGACAATGCAAAGAGACAAAACCTGGGATATTCAGTCAGTTTATCACTTCTAAAAAGAATCCCTCTTCAGTTCACTTAGGGAGAGGAGTCTCTTTTGCTAGGCCATAGAATTCTTCCCACGACTTACAGTTCTCCTGTGGTTTTAATTTCACGGCTAAACAGTCCGCCCGCTACCTGCTCACAGTGTGAAAGTCCCTTCCATCGACTTGGCAGTCTTCCCACAACTGCTATCGAGGGCCACTGCCTTATGGGGTACAATTTTTAAGGATGAACTGTTTTAGTCTAGAAGCAAAGTCCTCTTCTTCTATCTCTGAAAACAAAAGTTCTCTCTCTCTCTCTCTCTCTCTCTATCTCTGTTCAAGTTACATCACAGCTTTTTCAGCATCTATATTCTCCAGTTCTCACAGGCTGCAGGTGAATGCTGCATCCCCCCATACGCTTTATGAATTACAGGGAAATAGTCTGGTGTACTATAGTCTTCACCACTGTTTGCAGAAGAATTTCAGCTCCGAGGCCCGAAGCATCTCCTCTTCCTCCTCCCTCTCCACTGACCTTGGTGTTTCTATGTTGTTCTCCTCACATCTTCACCTTTTTCTTTTCTCTGATTCTGGAGAGAATTGGTGTCTGTAGGTTTGTCTGTTCTCAAACTATTAATTGAAAAGACTATAAAGTTTTGCAGTGCTGAAAAGGCTAATCTCGTCCAAGCTTTGCATCGAGGAATTGCCTCTCACTGTTGGTGACGTGATCTCTGCTGGGCAGCAGCCGCGGAACTGCTCGTGGTGTTGATTTCGGCCGCATAATTACTTGCGGCGCCAGGATGACTTCCCAGCGGCAGAAATCTCTGGCCGTGCTGGGGGGCTGCGCCGGGGCCCAGTACACCCCCCCCCCCCCCCCCCCCCCCCCCCCCGCCCCCGCGCCCGCCCGCAGCCCCGCCGCTCCCCGNCCCAGGCAGAATCTCAGCAGTTTCGCTGGTTTTTGCCAGGAAGCTCGGCCCGGGGCCGAGCAGTGGGGCAGAGCCTGGCCCATCCTGGGGCCCACCGGGCCCGCCAGCCACCTCTTCAAGGGCAGAAAGGAAAAAAGGGACTTCCCGCAGTTTCTTCTTTCTTAAATATGATCTCATAGAGGCGTTTCTAGCTTCTCTAATTGGCTTAGCAGTGTGCCAGTTCTCAGAGCTAGCCAGCAATTGGCTTTTGACAGGCACAGAGGAAGCTGTTAAGCAGCTTCTCTCAGAGAATTACTTCTGTAGCTGATTTATTCCTCTTCACCAAAAATTCAATTAATGCAAAACCAGGACACTAGGCCTCGCCATATCGGAAACCCAGCCACCGCCCTGTATTCCAGGGAGATTTCACTCGCGTAGTTTGCTTAATTGCAGCACGTTTCACATTCATGAATAACCTGTGTGGTGGCCTCCATGGTCAGGTCCACCCCTCGATCATGAGCCCATCTGTATGTTGCATCCCTTCCTGGATGTCCTGATGTTTCATAGGCCCATTGGGCTATAAATAGCTCACCCTTTTGCTCCCAGTCTAAGTCTACCTGACCTATTCCAATCTTAGCAGCCTTATCTGCCTGTTTGTTGTTCTGATGTTCTTCAGTGGCAGGACTTTTGGGCACTTGAACATCTACATGACGTACCTTCAGAGCCATGTTTTGTACCCGTGCAGTGATGTCCTGCCACAATGCAGCAGCCCAGATGGGTTTACTTTTGCACTGCCAATTGGTCTTCTTCCACTGCTGCAGCCACCCACATGGGGAATTAGCCACCATCCAGGAGTCAGTATAGAGTACAAGCCACTTTTGTCATTCAGCAGTCTCTAGGGCTAGTTGGATGGCTTTCACTTCTGCAAACTGACTCCACACAGCATCTTTCCACCTCCGATGGTTTTCTACCACAACAGGATCTATCAGTAAATAGAGCATAGCCTCTTTTGTCTTCCAATAACTTGTTATATGGTACTGCTTCTTGGAAGCAACATTATCAGTACATTATCCCTTCCTGGGCTGGTTGGTTTTCCCAGTCAAGCTTGCTGCATGATCAGTGCTACCCACTTACTCCACGTAGCGCTGGTTGCATGATGTGCCAAGGGGATGTTTCCTTTGAACAGCCAGTGTAGCATGGGCAGTCGCAGTGCCAAGAGGAGACATGCTTCTGTCCCAACAATTTCTGAGGTGGCTTGAACCCCCTCATCGGCTGCTAATATCTCTTTTTCAGTTGAAGTGTACTGGGATTCTGATCCTTAAAACCTCTGCTCCAAAACCTTAATGGTCGACCTCAGGTTTTTCCTGAGGTCCTTTGCCAGAGGCTCCAGGTGAGACCATGCTCCCCAGCAGCAGTGTAGAGTATATTTTGCATGGCTGGTCCTGTCCGAACAGGCCCAAGAGCTACCACACAAGCTATTTCCTGTTCGATCTGCTCAAAGGCCTGTTGTTGCTCAAGGCCCCACTCAAAATGGTTCTTCTTCCAGGCCACTCGATAGAGGGTGCTCACAAGCTGGCTATAACCTGGAATGTGCATTCTCCAGAACCCCACAAGGCCTAGGAAAGCTTGTGTTTCCTCCATGTTAGCCGGTAGAGACCTGGTTGCTATCTCGTTGACCACATCCATAGGAACGTGACAATGTCCATCCTGCCATTTTATTCCCTAAAACTGGATCTCCTATGCAGGTCCCTTGACCTTGCTTCTTGTTATGGTGAAACCAGCTTTCAGAAGAATCTGAATTATTCCTTTTCCATTCTCAAACACTTCTGATTTGTTGCCCCACACAATGATGTCACTGATGTATTGCAGATGTTTAGGGACATCACCGTGTTCCAGGGCAGTCTGGATCAGTCCATGGCAGATGGTTGGGCTGTGTTTCCACCCTTGGGGCAGTCAATTCCAGGTGTATTGGACACCCGTCCAAGTGAAAGCAAACTGGCCTGCATTCTGCTGCCAGAGGGATTGAGAAAAATGCATTAGCGATATCAACTGTGGCACCATTTGGCTGCCTTTGACTCCAGCTCATACTGAAGTTCCAACATGTCCAGTATGGCAGCACTCAGGTGGCATTACTTTGTTCGGGCCATGATAGTCTATTGTTACTCTCCATTCTCCATTAGGCTTTCCCACTGGCCATATGGGGCTATTAAAAGGCAAGTGAGTCTTCCTGATCACTCCTTGGCTCTCCAGCTGATGGATCAGCTCATGGATGGGGAGCCAGAGAGTCTCGGTGCAATATTGCTGGTGCACTGGCCTGGTAGCAATTGGCACCTGCTATTCTTCTGCTTGCAACAATCCCACAATGAAGAGATCTTCTGAGAGGCCAGGCAGGATAGACAACTATTTGATCTTGTCTGTATTCATAGTAGCTACACCAAAAGCCCATCGATACCCCTTTGGATCCTTGAATTACCCTCTCCTGAGGTAGTTGATGTCAAGGATACAAGGGGCCTCTGGGCCAGTCACAGTGGGGTGCTTTTTCCATTTGTCCCCTGTTAAACTCCCCTCAACCTCCAATACAGACAACTTCTGGCATATCCCTGTCACTCCAGAGATCCAGATGGGTTCTACACTCCAGTGCCTTGATGGCATCAGTGTGCACTGTGCACCAGTATGTTGCCTTTTTGAGCCCTAAAATCAAGAGCCAAACAAGGTTAGGTGATAAGAAGCAGTTACCGTTTTAATGAAGGTCTCTCCAGGTGCCCAGCACACCGAAAATGTGCAGAAGATGCACACATGACATAGGGCATGTGCAGTTTTATAAGTTTAGCAAATTAGCATAATTGACAAGAATCCCCATTTAGAAACACAGGTAATGAAGTAATTCCCTCTCTTGGTTCGACCCCTTCTGAAGCCTCCCTTCCTTGCTAGTTGTTTATGGGAAAGTGTCTTGGGAAGGTGACTTGTCCTTGATTCCCATAAGAAGTGAGATTAGAACTGGCCCTCAGGAAATTGTTTGTCTAATAGAAAAAGTACCAAAGTTAGGAAACTACATAACTATAATAACAGTGTACAGAGCTACAAATATATATGAAGAATATATAAAAAAGCAAAAATCATTTTGGCATCAGTATCTACTAAAACTTTGTACTTCTGTGGATCTGATGTGCCAGGCCATTGAATCCACACAGTCCAGTATGCCCAGCCATCCCTTTCTTCCTCCTGGCTGAAGACAGGGACTCTCTATTCCTGTTCCTGGTTAGAGTATTCACTGTCTGACCCTTGCAGTGTCAGACCGGAAGTCCCCTCACCAGGTTTAAAGGAAGTCATTTCAGTTCTTTTATGTCTGGGACATTGCTGATTGCCTTCTTGTCTCTCTGGGGCAACTACACTGAAAGTCTTCTTGGGTGATCCCTTCTCAACAGCTCTCTTCCTTCTCAGTTCATGGACACGGGCTTCCAGCTTTAAGGTGGGTTCACCATCCTATTTCCTCATGTCCTCCCCCCGGTCATGCAGAAAGAGCCAGAGTTCACCACATGGCCTGTGCTTGGGGCTTCCTTTCCCTCTGGCCAGGGCAGGAGAGGACTGATTTCTTGGGGTGCCCCTGACAGCTGAGGTGCTTGCCCAGGGGAATGAGGAAGGACAGAGATTTTCTTCAAAGTTTTGGAGCCAGGAAGACTCTCTGCGGCTGGTGTATCCATTTCTGGGTAATATATTGCTGCCAAGCTGCTGGAATATGATGCTGGGGCACTTTGAATCACCTTCCTCCACATGGCCATTGTGCAAGGGACATCCTCTGGATCTTTAGAGACATTAAAATTTTTTAGATCACTACAGATGACTTCCAGCACTGCTAATTCTCTCAAGTACTGGATACCTTCATCTGCAGTGGTCCACTTTCCTAGGGAGTTCACAAGATCTTCCTTAAATGGATATCTT
>VZSE01002599.1:270246-352332 GCA_013398275.1 Promerops cafer | reverse complement strand
GAGCGGGGCGCGCCGCGCTCCCCGCCCGCTCCCAGCCCTCGACGGGGCGGCTGCGAGCTCCCCGGGGAAAAAGAGGGGCAGATTGCAGCTTCCCTCTCCCGACCCCCTTCCTCTTCCTCCTCCTCTCTATTCCCTGGCTCAGCCGTGGGAAATGGGATAGGGGGCAGAGGACGAGGGGCTGCAAAAAGCTTCAGCTGCCCGCTGCTCTCCCGGGGAGCTGGATACCTGGCTCCATCTCTCCTCTCTCTTCCCTCCAGTGCCCTAGGGCTGGCAGGGGAAGCGCCGCACTCTCTCCTGCCACCGTGCGTGCGTGTTTGCAAACGGCTGCCGCTCCTCCTGGCTGCTGCTGCTGCTGCTGCTGCTTCCAGACCCACTTTCTCGCCCCCTCGCTCTGTGTCGGGAGAGGTACGTGTCGGATGCTTTTATACTGCCCTGCCTCCTTCCCCTGCTGTCCTCCCTCCCTGCTCCCCCCCTTTTCCTTCGCCCTCTCTGCAGCTCCTGCTCCAGCCTAGCGTGTGCCCCCCCACCCTGCTCCCCTCCTCCCCGTGCTGACCTGCTCCTCTCCATGCCCTGCTTTGCCAGGACACCCCACTGCTGCACCTGCACCCCATCCCACACACGGCTGCACCTTGCGTCCTGGCTGCCATCTCTGCTTGGCTGGGATGGATCTGCCCTGGAGTGACACGTCCCTTTCAGTTGGTCTGTGTGTCCCTGGTGGGACTCCACCAGGGTTTGACACTCCTTATTCTTCTTCTTGGTTGCTGACCTGTGTCATTACTCTGGAAAAAGCTTTCTCTCTCAGATAGGGGGCCCTCAAATTTAAAAGTAATGTGGTCTGAATATATGTGAAAATGAGGGTTGGATTATCACTTGCTGTAAGTCAGTATCTCAGTGTCCGGTCTGAGGGAGTTGGACCTCCTTGTGGGTGCTCAAGGTGCAGCTCAGTGTAACAAGGACAAACACAGCTCAAATCAACTTGAAGCATAAATAAAGCCACCTAACAAAAAATGGGAGTTTTGGAATCTTTGTTGTCGTTCTTGTGCAATTGGGAACATGATATGTAAAAATGAGGATACGTACAATCTGTGAGTATGTGACAGCTGGGAGGCTGAATTGGTCTAAAATGTCTAAAGTGGGGAAAAAGTATCCCCCAACCTGAAACATTTTCATCTGGAGACCAGTGTCCTCCATGGGGTTTCCTGCAGGGTAAGGGTGAGATGTTCTTCCAGAGTGCGGTGCCAGCTGGGACGAGGCACGTCATGGGAGCCTTAGCTCGCACTGTGCCCTGGAAAACTGGCACTTTTGGGGCATGAGGAGAATCAGAGTTCGCAGGAGGTTTCTTGTAGGTCTTGGAGCATCTGAGGGCTGTGGTCGTGAGCGAGTCAGAATGACGTCTCGTACCCTTCCAGTGATAACCACTGCCAATGATTGCGCAGGAATCAGGCAAGAATATGGTTAATATAATTGCACTAGGCTATCATTAAAGATGTGACCAAAAGCCACAAGCCCCAAACCTTCAGATTTAAGGATTTTTAAATCCACATTCATATTCCATGCTAGCACTGCAGTAGGAATGATCAGCACAGATGATTGTGCAGGGTAGGGACTCCCATGGGTCTGCCCTGAGTGCGTCAGTGGTACAGTGGGAGTTGGAATCACTTGTCAAAAAATACCCAGTGTGGCACCGATGCTCTCGGATCATACAGAGCTATTCAATACTGCAAAAAGCCTTAACAGCCTGTGGGACTGTCACGTGGCTTTTAAAAAATGTGGTGCCTTTTTTTTTTTTAACCCAAACATTCCTTGGGCTAATCAAAATATTGAGAAGATAAAAACACTGATTGTACTTCAGTTGCCATTGCTCGGCCTTGGCTCTCCTCCTGCCACCCTTGCTGTGATCCTGATGGCAGCGAGCAGAAGCAGGGCAGCTACAGGAGGCAGGCTTGGCAGCCAAGAGGCACAAGTGTCCTCCAGGTCTGCCAAAGTCTGACCATACCTAGTGGCTGTCAGTGAATCCCGGCTGTTGAAGAAAAGTGGAAACTTGGCGCGTGAGTTCTGTATTTCAGAGCTTAATAGTACAAATCGACAGCCAGAGCAAGACTGAAGGCTCATAATGCGAAACAGTCTGAGTGACAGTCTGGTTTAAAACACACACATGGATCTGCCGCCAGGCTCTGGGTAATGCAAGTTCTCCCTTGCCTTATGAAACTGAACCAAAAGACATCTTTAATCCAGATGAGATGGGCCCGTACTGGCGTGCGTCTCCTCGTGGCACATTAATGCATTGAGCTGTTGTGCAAAGCTAGGGAGGGACAGAGCAGTGCTGCACTCGGCTGCGAGTGGATGGCAGCGAGGAACCAAAGCCTCTTCCCACTGGAAAAAGGTGGTGTAAAAGCAGCACTTGGGAATGGCACTGCTGCCTGTGTGGCTGTCTGGGGCAGCCAGGCAGGAGTGTGCACACACTTGCTCTGGAGATGCCCCTTTAAATTCACAAACACTGTTCAGGCAGCAGATGACTTCATCAATGAATCCAGAGAGCTGAATCAAGACCTGTAGGGGAGATGGATTTGAAAGCAAAGGGGAAAATTCTTTTTTCCCAGCTGGGTGGACACTTGCTCAAGCAGCCACCATTTAGTCCCTGGAAGATGAAGTCAGGGTTCACCAGGAGGAGGAGATCCATAGCTAGCCTGAGTGGGATACTGCTCCTGGGATGTGGTTATGGGCACGCAACAGGGAGGTGGATCAGCAAGTGGGTCTGACAGTGGTGCTGGGGTAAGAGAGATGTGTTCCTGTGATAGCTCCTGCCCTGGGAAGGTTCACAGCTCACACCTCACCCCTCCACCTCCATCTTTTACCTTCCATTTCTCTTCCCTCCAGTGATAAAGGCAGACGCAGCCCCTGTGCGCTCCCAGCTTCTCGCCAGTGCCAGGGAGAATGCCCTGAGCCCAAGGCCTTTGATGACCACCCTAGTACCTGGTCAGGTGGTGTAGCTCAGCTCACGTGGTGGCAGTCAGTAAGCTGTGGGAGCTCCTCTGGTACCCTGCCTCTCGCACACCTCGCAGATCCCGTGTTCCTCATCGCCCAGCTTCAAGAGTGGGTAGTGGCTGTCCATGTTGCAGCTTCCACCACGGGGTGAGGACTCTCTCCTGGGAGGTGTTTCAGGAGCCTGTTGGCTACAGCTGTGACACTGCCAGAGGAAGGGCCCAGGGTGTCCCTTACACCAGCCTGCCAACAAAAATGCCACTGTACCACCTTCAGTGCTCCAGGCCAACAAACTCTGTCCAGGGCTGAATTTGTGATGTCCTTGCTGACATGTCCTGATGGTGATACTCCTGTCGCCTGCCGTGGCCATCACAGCTTATCACCCCATGTACTGTCCACCACACTGCCCAGGGCCAACCCCTCTTCATCCCTGTGCAGGCACCTACACTTGGAGTTGAGTCCTGAAAAGCAAAGTAGTGCCTAACGGAGACACAGCACATTGCAGAGGCTGGGTGGTCCTAGTGACTGAAATGAACATTTTGGTTCGTTTCATTGATTGTACCTGGTCAAGTGTGAAAAATCCTCACTTTGGATGAGTGCCACCAGGTGACAAACTTCAAGGCCAACGTGAAAATCACTGGATAAGAAGGGGAGAGAAAAAATAATCAGTATGACATAATATAAACCAACATATCTCACTTTATATGCTTTATCTCAGAAGTGAGAAGGACCACTGGGTTTTATGTCACAGTATCAAGACTCACTGGGGTCCTATAATGAAGCAGTCCCAGCAGTTATAAATGATTGGTATTTAGCTGATTGTCCACTTTACCCTTTTACAGCCCATCCTGGTATTGCTCCTGGACTGTGAAGGCATCCTGTCTGTAAGATCTGACAGCTTTTCAGAGAAGCCTTGCTGGTCCCCAGCCTGCACCCACTCCCAGGATGCCGTCGTTTCATCTTTAAGCCTGGGGGTTGCTTTAAATTTATCAGGGATGAAAACCTGGCTCCACTGAAGTCGTTGGCAAAGCTCCCATTGACTTCAGAGGAGCCAGGATTTCACCCTAAGACGCTTTGTAGATTATTGGTGAATGGAAAGCATACGTCTGGCTTCTCCAGGGTTATTATTGTTGGTGGTGACCTCTGCTCTGGCAAGAATTGAGCAAGGCTGGGTTGAGACAGATGGTTAAAGCTTTCCCTACCTCTTCCCCTGCTTCCTCACAGGGGCTTTGCTTTACAGCTCATCATCTTGGATGCTGCTTATCAAGGAATACCTTCCCGTCGCCTGCCGGTGGAATTTAATGCCTGTTTGCCCACATTCCCCTTCTCCCAACGCCAGCAGATCAGCAGATAGGAGACAGAATGGCTGATTAGCTTCTGGCTCCACCCTCTTAGCTATAAGCTGCAAATGTACACACAAGGGTCTTCTCTTCAAAAAAAAAAAAAAGGAAAGAAAAGAAAAGAAAAAAGAATAACATTCCCCTGCAGGCAACCTGTCTTTCTGTGACTCATGGTTCCTTTATCTCAATAAATTACTACTTGAATAGTAACCACCCTCTCTTTAAAAGAGCTGATTAGCTTAGAGTTCTCCATTTCCCTGCTTCTCCTAGACTGGTGCTTTTCTTCCCGTCTACATATTTTGCCACCAGCTGGGGTCAAGATTTCTGAATTCCGCAGTGCCTGTGTGACAGGCTGGAAATTCAGCAGCCACTTTATTAAAACTTGAAGCCAAACCGGAAATGTATAACAAGTCTGGATTATGGAATATGGAAATGGAGAAAACAGAAAAAACAGTCCAGTCTAGTTTCCCAACTGCTAGGTTGGGTTTTTTAATACCAAATTCTCTTTATTTTTCACTCTGCCACATTTCCACTTTTCAATATGCTGCACATTTTTGTACTGATGATGTGCAACTGCACTGGAGCATTTGCCAAGCTATGGCAGTAAGGGACTGTGGGAACCAGCACGCCGGGCCAGGTTTTTCAGAAGTGCCCTAAGACTCTAAATTCTGCTGACTTTCATGAGAGCTTGCCACAAGGCAATTTTTGCCTCTTTGGAGAAATAGAGTGAAACCAGCAAACGCCTTTCCTCTGAAGAGAGTTTTAGCACTGCAGAAGTGCCTGAGTTGGTGTTGTGGAGCTGAGTGTTTCAGAGTAAAGGCTCCAGCTCTGGATTGAGTTACCGTGGCTCCTGGTGGTTTTCTGGCAGCAGTGCCAGCCATGTGGCAGAACTGGCCCCCTGGCCCAGAGCAGGGAGGCAGCCCCCTGTTTTGGCAGCAGTGAGCCTTTAGATTGGCTCATCCACTACCTCGACTCAGCCAAATTTATCACTAAATCCAAATTATTACATAAAATAAATAAGGCTGCAGCTCACCCTCTGCATACGCAAGCTGTCTGCGGGTGCATGGCAGTACCCAAACAGGTCTGGTGGGAGCTAAGTACAGAG
This sequence comes from Promerops cafer, assembly GCA_013398275.1. Taxonomy (NCBI): domain Eukaryota; kingdom Metazoa; phylum Chordata; class Aves; order Passeriformes; family Nectariniidae; genus Promerops; species Promerops cafer. Next base: position 346,905 of record VZSE01002599.1, on the reverse strand, counting down.
GAAGGAGGTGATCCTGGCATAGCTGATGGCTGAAAAAGCTGTAAATTACCCTAAGGTGTTGTTTGACTGAGGCTTGAATTTCTTCATCGCTTCTGACAGGTCTTGTCCTATGTCCAGCTGTGTAGCAGCCAGTGTTTTTGAGAGTTAAAAAAAAAATAAAGAAATAAACAGAGCAATTCACAGTTTAAAAAAATAAAGAAATAAACAGAGCAATTCACACCTTCTGCACCTATGGTTTTCAATCCTTCACTTTTGCAAGGATCATATCACGTTATTGGCTTGCAATTGACTTTTTTCAAGACTGCTTTTGTCACTCTGGAGATCAGAAACTTAATAATAATAATAATAATAATAATAATAATCGAACCATAAGGCCAATTCAGACTGAATTTCAGCTCTGCATCAGGAACAGGAAAGGAGGATTTCACAGTTAATCCTGTCATGGTGGGTGAGACGAAGGCCTGTCTCCTAAAAGAAGAGTTTTACCTGTGTCCATTGCAGGAAGGTTTTCATTCCCAGAGGTGAAGAAAATGGAGCTCATTTCTGGGTGACTTCAGGTTTTAAGTGTCACCTGGCTTCACTTGGGTGACTTAACACACAGCCTGTGCAAAGGGACTTGAACTCCTGTTAGTGAGTTGCTGCACTGGCACAGGTAAGGATCTGCCTAGTCTAGTTATACCTCCTGGAAAGGGGATCAAAAGGCTTTATTTTGTTGGTTTTGCTCAGTCAGTTTCTCTGCTTGGTGGCCAGCACTTTGTATTTCCTAATATCTTCGTGCAGTGCTTTGTCAAGTCAAAATTATGCCACATCAGTGAAACATTTGGTTTTGAAACCTGCATATTCTAATACTCCAGTAATTAAATACTGAAGGGTTGAATTTACACTAAAGTTTCTCAGCCCAGTTTTGAGCCAGTGCTTTAGGAACCAAACAGTACTAATGATAAACATTCTCTTCCATCAAGCAAAAGTTTCCAGATAAGCACTGCGCACCACAAGCTGACGTAGGAGGAAAAATGCCACAATCCTATCATTAGAGAAGAGGTTCAACAAAGGTGGCAGAAACATGGAGAGAGAGGGCAGGTTCTTTCCCTGCCATTTGCCTCTTTCTCTAAGAGCCTTTGACACCCCAAATCTGAGCCTGATGACAAATGCTGTATGACAAATGCAGAGACATCTAAATGATCTGTGACCGGTCTTTTAAAACACACATTTTTCTGAAATGCAGGGAAAAAGCTTTTATGGGATGTAAATCTTTGAGCCTATTCTTGCTGTGTCCTTACAGCCAAACACCTTTACTGGGCACGTTGTCACAGCCCCTACAGAACAGAGTTACTACAGCAGGTGAAGAGATCATTTCAACTAACAAATGTGTTTAATGCTTTTTATTAAGTTGCTGAGGTGTCAAATTAATTCCTCCTGGACCAAGGATGGGCAGTTGGATTAGATGCTCCTTCCAGCAGGGTTGAGGTGCAGGCTGTTTTTGTGTCCTCCCTTAGTGCAGTGTTTCTCACAGCAGTGCCCACGTCTGCCATACCTCAGTACCTAAAACAATAACCACAACACTAAATAGTGAGGGACTCCCTGGGGAATGTCCCAGCTAGGAGAGGACAGGAATAACTGGGGAATGTGCCTTTAAAGGAGGGTGAGTTTAAGTCAAATGAGGCAACAGAGAAAGAAAACAGAATCGGGGACCTCTCATGTGAAGTATTTAATTCTAAGGAAACCGTTCTCTGCTACCTGGCTTCCAGTGTGCTGTCTGGCAAACAAATGTGCACATTGCTGGTGCTCTCAGGTGCAGTTTGGATAGCAACAGCTTCACCTACTGTCCACTGTGGAATGGTGGAAGTCTGAGTGGGCCTGAACGAGATGGTCAGAGCACAGAGAGAAGCTGCAGAAAGGTGCCCAGAGAGCCTTTGCAGAAACCTGACTGGTGCACGCCAGTAGATAGCAGGCAGGGAGCGCAGACACTCACTCACCAGGTGCTGGGGAGATCACACAAACATCTCTCCTGCTGCTGCCAGAGGAGAGGTTTTGGGCAGAGTGCTGTGGCTGGCTGGAGACACTGGTCTGGGCTGGCTGGAGGATCCTCTCTGCACGGCTGTGGTGGCTTTGCAACCATGCTCAGTGCTGGGAGGGAGGGAGACATGGAGGGAGAATGGTTTGAACGTGCAGCACTTCGGTACCTGCAGCTGAGGAAATCACTGCAGATCAAAGTACATGTTTATTCAAGGCAGCTGGGCTGTCTGTAGAAGATTTCCACTCCTCTAGTACCCTGCAGACAACAGCAAGTGTGAAACACAACAGCATGGAAAAAGCAATACCTGGAGCTCCACCTTGCTGACCCAGACAGTTACTTGCTGCTAATGAGCAACTAAGATTTTTCTTCTCTATTCATTAGTAACATCCCTGTGCAGTTGGAATGGGCTTCAGGAGGTGGTGCAATGCCACACAAATCCTCATGGAAGGGTTTAGAAAGACTGGTACAAAAAAGAGGCACACATCACTGTAAACAGCACAGCCCCTCTGATCAAGCCTTTATAAAGGTGTTCATTTTATGCAGTTATATCACCTAGCAGTTTATACATTTCTAGTGCATTTTTTTATACATAATGTCATTCTTTCAAAATGTGACATCTGTGGGCTTATTGTTGCTGTTGAGGCTGCTGGTGTTTTTTTCTGGATAGCCAACCAGTCTGTCCAGCTGGCAGGGCAGTTGGGCCAACATCTTGCAGATGTAGTCCCAGAGTCACCTTTTCACAAGATTAAAAACCCAGAGGCAGTTTCTAGACCTGGATCCACAAAACAGGTTGTTGATAAGATGGTTAGCTCAAGAAAATAGGAAATTTGTGGCTAGGCCCACTATAAAAGGAAATTTTTTCCCCATGATTTACAAATAAGTGAACTTCAGTGCAGGCAGGATCAGACCCTGTGTATGAAGAATATTTTTACTGTATATGGAGATGTATACAGTATGAGACATATAAGTAGAGAGATCTTTTTTAAACAAGAAACCACTTGAAACAGAATGAGAAAGGGAGAGAAGGAGGCTGGGAAAGCAAATTAACCCTTTTTTGACTTCTGGTTCTTAAACTCAAGTAACTTTTTAGGAGATTGCAGGAGGAGTTCTTCTGTAAAATACTACAATTTACAAGTGGGTTTAACTACAGTGTGTTGCTTTTCAACCACAGACAGACAGGAAAAGATCCAACTGACACCTGCTTCAGAGAACAAATGGGACACAAAAGATGAAACTCATTTCAAAGGGTCTATTTGTTTGTCTCTTGTCATGGATTAAATCAGGGGGGCTACTATTTCAGGATGGATTCTGCTCCCATTCCAGTCAATTGGAAAAAAAAGCCTATTTGAGTGAATAATGCAGAACCAGCTCCTTGGCAAAAAAAAGTCTTTGCTGAAGTTTTACTGATGATTCTGCAGTAAGGGGGGACATAGTACTTCTGAAATGCTCGATTTTGAAGCCAGATGTTTGAAATTTGAATATTCACACTTGCAGAACTTTAAACAGACCGATGAAAGTTTACTGAAAAACAATTGGGAATACAAGAATTTTTTTAAGAATGCAAAGTACCACAGTGCTTTTTAAAAATAGATTTTCAATTATTTGATTCAAGTCTAACTCAATTTACAAAATTCTTCCTGTCTAAAGCAATTTCTTCCTGTCTAAAGCAATTTGTGTGTGTGTGTAAGAACAGAGAAAAATTGCTGAAATTATGCTTTTTAGAAATTCAAACCAAAGGAAAAAAATGACTACCTCATTGCCAGTAGTTTCATTAAAGCACACAACGAGATGCCAAAGCAAAAACTTCAAATCCTGAATGTGCTTAACAGTTTGTGTGCAGGGGTTGTGTTTACAGAGCTCCCCTAAACACGTGCCCATTTTTGCACTTTCTGTTTTGGTCCCTGGGCGTGGGTGAGGTCCTGAGCCGCTCGGCTGCAACCCAGCACTGCCTGCCCAAAGCAAGAGAAAAAAAAAAAAAATCCCTGACAGGAACATTTTGGCAGCTCTTTGTTTCAAAGAGAGCAGAACTTTGTCTCCTGCTTGCTGTCCTTTGATTTTCGTGGATGTGGCGGTGGCCTAGGTTTCCAAATCCCTGTCCCTGCTAAGCAGCAAGCCAGAGTTCATCCTCACATACCTACCTGCCCCTAATCCCCTGGAGCTGTGGAGTTTGGTCCACACTTAAGCTTTTGGCTGTGTATTTAATCGCTGGGGGGCTGTGGGAGTTAGAGCCTGGACTCTTATCTCCTGGTCTGCTCTCCCCATGAGTCTCACAGTCGCTTTTTTCTTTTTTCCTTAAAGCCTTCAAACTTCCAGCTACTTAAGTGTACTGAATTAGTGGGATATTTTTTAAACATTGCTAATGATGACACGTATAGAGGAAATAATGAAGTCAAAGGAGCTCCAAAGCAGAAGGCAACACTGGTAGCTGCAGATTTTAACTCGCAGCTCCTCAGCTCGGAGCGCTCCAGCTTCAACAAAGAGGTCTGAAAGCTGCATTTGGGGGTGTCACTCCTGGTGGCACTTGTTGCTGCAGAGCACCCAGAGTCTGGAGGCCACCCCTGCCAGAGGAGGCTGCCGAAACTGGACTGCGTAGGCAGCAGAGAAGCAGCCAAACCCGAAACGTGTCACAGAGCAGTGGCCCCCCGCACACAGAAGGTGATGGTGCACAGGTGCTAACTCTGAATTTCCTGCCTTTTGTAGCGAGTATTGTGCCCCTTCCAACCACATTAAAATGCAATTAAGAAATAATTTCATGTTAAATGCTAGGTTTTAGAATGCATTTACTCACGTGCTTGAAATCTGATTTCTGCCTTTTTAACTCCCAATTGCTCCTCGAGGCTAAAGGACACAGGGGCTTTACATCAGCTTAACTCTTCTAGTTTGAAACTGGCATGACCCGGGTGTAGCTGCCCCCTCCCTGCAGGTAGGGATGATGCAAAGAATGTGTTTTTCAATCTGCAGGAATTATCGATACCAGTATAAAGCACCTTTTGCTGTTAACCTCCCTTTCGTTAGGGTTTTCACTAATTTAACAGTTTCAACTAAAAAAACCCATACCCCCGACTGAAATAGATAGAGAATGTATGTGTAAACCAGACACAGGATATAAAAGGACTGGAAGGCATGGTCACTCCTGCTTAATAACACAATTAGAGACATTAGGTGTGAAGGGATCAATTGGATGTGTGTGAAATTCAAACTGCTGACTGTAGATTCATAAACAAAAGTAGCAATGGTTAAAGGTGCTGCGTCTGCAACCTGCCCCAAGAATCCCAAGCAAACTCACCTATGTTATATTACTGCCTGAAAAACTGATTATAACTGGACACTGGCTGGGGGGAAATTGAATCTGTAAATATTTAAATTGCTCTGGTTTGTCTCCTTGTGGTTATCAAACCTACAGTATCTTTACAAATGAGTTAAGTACGGCAGCTTTAATTCTGTCTCTAGTAAACACAGGGTAATCCTCTCAGAAGCAGTAGGTCTACAGACAGTTCTGGTTTGAGTGGAGCAGTGGTTACATCTGTAATGGCATCTACTTATTGTAGGAACCAGTATCAAATCAAATAGTTGATACAATCCTCAAAGAAATAGAGGACTTGCAAGAATAACATAAAAAGAGATTTGCTACCTCTCCAGTCCACTGACATTCTTTGATTGTTTCAGCAAAATACCAGACAACGCGTACCTGGCCTTGCAGAGAGACTCCTGCTAGAGCTGATGACCTGAACCAAACAATCAGGGCTGAAAGGGCAAAATTCTGCCACTGACTGAAAATGATTTAAACAGTAAATTTTTTTAAAAAGTAGACTAATCAGAAAAATTCACACACACACATACACACACACATATATGTATATCTAAACCTAAGAAGTGATTGCTAAATTTAGCAGGTAACCCAAAACTGGCAAAGCTAAACAAAGCTGAAGGAAAGTAGGAACTTTACCACGTGAGGAGGGACCTAGATGAAAAGGAAGGAAGGGAGCAGACATACAAGTGGGTTGAAGACAGTCTAGTAAAACAGCAACTGGTTTGCACAAAGGGAAATTACCTCTTCCATCCTATCGGACAGAGAGAATGCAGCATCATTAACTGACATGAATTCTGGAAGCAAAAAGGACCATGCTTTTAAATAAATAATGCCTAACATTGTAGAAATGAGTAGTGGGATTCACACAGAAAAGTGCTGAAACCAGAAGAACAAAAAATTTCTCTGCAAACCTAAGCATTCTTATGTGACCAAAATCTCTCCCCTGTATAGCATAATATTAGCAAAATCAGTGGCTTTCCATCTGGTTTTTAATGTGCAATGCTGCGTTTGTTTCAAATGGATCCGTGTGCAGTTCCTGAGCCTACTGACATTACTTCTGCTTTCTGCAGCTGCCCCACAGATTCATAAACTGCAGGCTGAAAATCTCCTTTCTAAAGGATTTCAACCCTTGGAGCTCAGGACACAGTGGTCTCAAGACCAATTAAAAAAAAAAAACAACTAATGATGGGAATGGAAAGATTCTTCATTGGACTTAATTATCTAGGGCAAGGAGAAAACATCCCTTTCATCCAGGAATTGCATAATTGTCTACTATGGGCTACAGTCTCTGCTTTAAAATGAGTGACAAAACTCATACTGAAATAAACAGAAGAAGGATTTGACCCATGAGGGTTCAGATATTTCGAAGCATCTGATTTGCTGATTGCTGTCAAAAAAGAACATGGGAAAAACAATTCAGTACTTAGACAAAGTACTTGCAATGACTGATAAGTCTCTCCCCCAAAAAACCCAAACCAAGCAAGAAACCTGGGCTGATGCTGCCTGTCTGCACAGTGCACGTGTATTTGTGAGAGTAAGCTTCCTTGTTGCCCAAGTGGAAGTCCAGGCCATACAGAGAAAATAAGTTTTGTATGTAATTTGGGGGTTTCCTTGAGCTCAGGAATGTATTTATTTATGTATTATTTAATAGAGGAATAGTATAGGAAATAATCAGCACTCGAAAGACTGGTCAAGGCTATCATTACAAATAAAGAAACCAGGATAAAAGACCAATGTATTAGACTGACAAACTGGATTTTAAATTAAATTTTAGCTGGAATGAGTTTCTAAAGCTATTTTTAGCCTCAACCATGTGAGAAGCACATGGCTCTATAAATACATTCCCCTCAAGAATAAGTTAATGGGGGTGGAGTGTGTGGAAGGAAACAACCTAAACAATTCATTTAAAGTTAATAACTGAGTCAAGAATTTTATAGCTTTGTTTTTGAAGCATTTGTCATTAAAGCGTGATTCACTTTTGCAATTACATCCATTCACAGACCAGCAGTGCACGGGACAGTGGGCCTCTCTCAGCCTCCCTGGGCCCCCCTGGAGCTCAGCAAGAGGGGAATTGCTCAGCATTTTGGTGCAGCTGTGCTAGGCTCTGGCTCTGAAATGCCCCACAAAGGAACCTGCCTTTTCCTCTGCTCTTACAGACAGGGCTTTGGGAGAATCAGCCTGCATGAAACCCTCCAGGCATCGTTTTGGAAAACTGCACACAAGCAGAACAGTAAAGCAAATAACAGTCACAAAATAATGCCCAGACATTTTCACCAAATATACAGGGAGGGACCCACTGAATGCCCTAAACACATTTGGTCTTCCACAAGAAGAGAGCACTTCCAAGGGGAAGGATTTGTGCAACAGAGTCTGTTTTCCCAGCTACGTCAGCAGACCTCACATAAAGGCCATAGCTCCTCTGCAAACCTCCTCTCCTCTGGGTAGAGATAAAGATGACAAAGGGCTTGAGCAATTAAAGAGCATCGTTGTGTCCTCAGTCTTCAAGCATTTCAGTCAGGGGATGCTCCTTAGCTTTAGAAACGAAATAAAGAGGCAAAAATTAGAGAGAGATAAATGGGGCTGTGGGGCTTGTTTATTCTGGTTCATCCCCTGACCCAAGAGGTCACAGGCCAGTTGCTTTGGTGCTGCAGCTCCGCGGGTCTGAAGGTTGATGAGCAAATCCAGTCCTGGTTGGAGAGCAGACACGGAGGACTTGGCTGCTTCTTCAGGAAAGGGGCATTTCGCTTGTTTTGTTAAGTCACCATAGACATCAAATTGCTGTTGTCATGGTGAATTTGGCTCCCAGTCTGGAGGTGACCCTCTGAGGGATCTCCAAGACCATCTGTGGCCAACAGGGTCATGGAGCAAGAGAAGCTGGACCTCTGTGCTGATGAAGGGTCTGGAGGAGTTAGCTGTCTGTTCCAGTTTTGCAGATTTATTATTTATTTTTGGCATGTTGGATGGGAGCTGTAAAGGTTTCTCCCTCATTTTTCATGACTGCTTTGTTACGTGGGATTTTCTCTGGTACATGATCCACATAAAGGCTAAAGTAAATGCAGAAATCCAGAAAAGAGACTCCATTAGCTGAAATGGTAATGAATTGTAGTTTTTGGCATGTTGAAGCCTGGGTTTCACCTCCCTGTTTTATATGTTCGTGTGTGTATCTCTGACTATGGACTTCATTTTCTTAAACTGTACAGAGAAGTTTATCTTTGGTTACTTCTACTGTGGACTACTGGCTTTGCCTCTTTTCAACCTACAGATCAAAGACATTATGTAAAAACAGTGCAATTATGACTAAAATAAACACTTTAAACTCTGTTACTGTGATTTCATCCAGATTTTTTTTCCCCCTAGGTTTGTATTAACACTCATGTGACTCAATCAGCATTGGTAGCAATAAAATACACATGATAATCCCCTGCTGATCCATCATTTGTACCCAGAAGACTTAACTGGTGCAACTTGTATTTTATTTCCTTTTTCCAGCCTGTCAAAAGTACATGCCCTTATGAAATGTACATGTGATACTTAGAAATCAAACGAACAGCTAATTAATTACATCCCACCTCCTCATATGGAAAATGGATCTAAACTAGCATCTAAAACACAATGTGTTTGCTTTAAATAGCCAAATGCTGAGGGACCAGAGAGATCTGTGGGGAATTTTTGGCACCATATGAAGATTCTTTCAGCCCTCGAATCCCCCACCCTTGAATTCTGTGGTGGGTTAGTACGGAAAGGATATAAAAATGTGGAATTTTTTTTAAAGGCTTTTCTCTTTGTTTTCTATTCTCCTTGGCTGCGCTCTTATATTTTAATACCATATAATAGTAAGGAACAAGGAGGGTCATTCAAAAATATTTTTTAATCTTTATTAGAAACAGAACTGCCTTTTGATGCTGCTGGACCACATTTACCTACAAAGCCCTAAAATGGCTGAAAGAACTGCAACCATAGCTTCTACTTATGGGTTTTGAGGGGTGCCCACACAAGTCTGAATGACTGCTGGCAGTGGGGAATACCAGGCTCTCACTAAGTTTGTACGTGGTGCTGACCACTTCAGTATTGAGGCATTTCCCTGGGGTCCAAAATTAGATACCAGCGTTGCTCTTTTGCTTTGGAAACAAAAAAGATGCTTTGCTTAGGCCTGACTTTTTTCCACTTAACCCCCCTGTCATTAAGGCATATTTGACTTTAATTTCCTACAATGGGACAGTGTGACAAATTTAAGAGTTTTCGTGAAAGAGGAGAGGATTGCTCATGTATTAATAGCTATGAAGTGGAACAACAGCAAGAAATGGAGTGAACCTCAGTCTTGACTGTGATGGGAGTTAGCTGCCTTTCTTCCAAGAGCACATGTACATTTGGGCTTCTTTATGGTTCTACACCTTGCCCTTTCAGACTTCATTCTAGCACCTGCACCAGAAGAGGAAATCTAAAAGTCCAAAAAAAAGCTTCTGGAAGGAAAAAGAAAGGTACAGGGAATATGAGGGTTTAGAATAGAAGGTTTCACAGTTCAAAAGTATGAAGGCTGCCCCATCCTATTCCACTAGTGGGGGTGGATGCCTGTTTGCTTTTCCTTCCTCCCACATGCTGTACAATTCCAGCATCTATTGCCATTTGCACAAATGAACAACAGAGCCTCCAATCACTGGAATTCATGGATTTCTTCCACCTGCGGTCATTTCTATTTCTTGCCCAGTTTGTAAAGCATAATCCAACCCCCCAGCTTCCCTGCCATGGACAAGATCTCACATTTCCATAAAAAAGAAGTCAAACTTGCTGCTAATACTTATTCAGACTGGTCAGTCAATCCCAGTGCCTCCCTTAGGCACACAGGCACAGCTCCTGGGAACTGAACTGCTGGCATCAACTCATATCCCATATGGAATGTGACATCAGACTATTAGGAACATTAACATAAACTAGCAGTCATATCTAAAAAAAAGTAAACAAGAATTAAAGAAAACCATAAAAATTAGAAATGTGCAATTTTAAAAGGAGGAGAATGTGAACGTTGACATACCAAAAAAAAAAAAAAAAAAAAAAAAAAAAAAAGAAAAAAAAAAAAAAAAAAAAAAAAAAAAAAAAAAAAAAAAAGAGCAGTACGAAAAAAATGGCAATTTGCCTTGTATAATGCAGGAAAATGTCTGGGCTTCTCTGTTCTTATTTTTGATCTTGAAAAAACATTCTCAGATGATTAGAGAAAAAAAAATCCCTTGTATAGAGTAAAAATGCCATTTTGAAATACCACGAAACATTCTCATTAGACCACATGCATGCTACCTCACGCTCTTTGATGAAGTTACAATAGGATTTTTTTCTCCTAAAGAATGGGGAAAATGCAACTCCAGTAAATACTATGTTCCTACCAAAATAAATGGATCAACAGCATGTCACCCTGAATTATCTTGAGAAAAATATCCAGCAGAAGTTACAGCAACATCACGGATACACAGACCAAGTATCTTAAACCAGCCAAAGTATCTATTATTGCTTGTTTTTATCTTTCTTTAAAGGGAAGCTATGTTTGACCTCTAAGGAAGGTCAACAACTTAGTCATTGTACTTGAGACAAAGCTACTCTGTGCACAGGAAATGAAAGCTAAAGAGAAGCACTTTGAGAAGAAAGATGTTTTACTCTCTTAAATAAATGAGACCTGAAAAATTCAATATTGTTTTCATCCTGACCAAGCCTTCTGGTTGGATGCTAAGTGATGTTCATTGGGTAAAGACAGGAAATCCAGGAGCCTTCCTGCCTTTGCAAGACAAGAGTCGTAGCAGGGCAAATCTGCTTGGAAGATGGTAAAAGAAAAAAGTCCATACAGGGAGGGCTCTCACAATCACAATCTTTCGTTAGAAAGCCAAATCCACTTGCTTGAGAAATGAACACATTGAGGCATTTTGATTAAAAAAACCCCATTCACTTCCAATTCTTGGACACTGCTTAGAAAAGGACAGCTCGGCTCTCCTAGAAGGCTGCAACTGGAAGAACAAGGAACTTCTGAGAGAGCCCCTAACATGAATCCAAACACACCAAAAGAGAAAGAAAAACAACAAACCAGGCAAGAAGGGATGTGTCACCATCACACACGATAAGCACTGTGCCCTGGTGCTATCTCACCAGTACTGCTCTGCCAGCTTGTGCCTCTGTCCTTACTTTTGGTGCCACACACAGGAGCTACAAGAGGTCTGGTTGAACTTGGAGGTCCCTTGGTAAAAATGCTGTGCTTTTATTCAGGTCTGAGTTGACTTGTGCTGATCAGAAGGAAGGACAGACTGTAGCTCACAGAAAGCAAGGAAAGGTACAGCAGGAATGTGCAGCATTAGGACTACAGAGGGAACCCAGCTTCACCAAAAAGCTCAGAAAAGGGATGCTCTTCACCAGTTCTGGAAAGACATGACTCTTTTAATAATGATGGGCTGGCAAAGGCTGTAAATTACTAGCTACAAGCTTTTTCAGAAAGGAAAGTATGGCATTTCCAGTGATAAATGCAAAGACTGCAGCCCTGCCCTGGGTATGGTGGGTGGGTGTCTGCTTTACCATCAATCTCAGGATCATTCAGATAAAAACAATCTTGGAGTGCTCCTAGTGAGAGGAACATGGGCAAGTGTGTAAGTGTGCACTACCTCTTTGCAGAGCTTGACAACACATCTTTCCAGTATTTGTACCAACAAGCAAGAACCTCCATAAAAGTGGCTGGATTGTCACCAGTGCAGTGTTGCAGCTTCTCCTGTGGTTAATGTGCTTGTGGAGAAGTCCAAGAGGGTAAGGCAATCCCTCTGACTCCCTACCTGTCATATATCCCCACCTGTGGGGCTGGTTGGTGCTCATTTTTGGCAGTTTACCAGCTCAGTGATGACTCAGTGGGATGTTTTCCAAGAGCACCCCAGTGATTTACAGATTGTGTTGCATTTTCAGATGTCACATAGAACTTGGGAGCCTGTATTAATTAGTAATGCAAATGGTAGATCATTAAGGTAGGGGACCTGTGGAAAAATCAAGCACAGTCATGTGATGAAGCTATCCTAATCCCCATTCACAAGGAAAACTATTTTAGTTTGTACAGATAACTCAATCCTGGCATTTTTTACCATTTGAATACCTGAGAAATACTTTCTTACCTAAAAAGAAGAACAATATGAACTGCTCAGTCTTGAAGGATTTAAGAGCTTCAAGAACGCATGAGTGACCCTTTCCAGTCAAACATCACCATTTATCCATCAGATCTTCAGTGATGTTTTTACTCTGATTTCCACAGGGCCTTGTTCCTCCTCTTAAAATTGACAGAGCTGCCCTAAAACCTGGCCTCTTGTCAGGTAATTGGTGTAACTGGCAACCTTCAGGATATTCACTACAGATGATGAGGCATTTCAGAGGGAGAAGAAGCAATTAAGTTTCAAGTTCAAAATCAGATACTTCTGCCTTTTTCCAACTTGTAGGAAAATGGGGAAAAATTGTCGTAAGCAGGCAAATTTTCACTGAAGTCTACACAGTGGCTGAGAACAGAGTGGTCTGGCTAATGAGAACAACTGATTACAGAGATTTAACACAAACAGATTTTAGGAGGTCTGAGATTGGATTTAATCTGTCCCTTGTGCATGCATTGACAAAGCCCACAGCCTGTATGTGGGCCAAGGCTGTCACAGTCACTGCTTCCAGGATGTAAACTGTTAGCTGCACTCTTTGTTCTCAGATGTATGACCTTGCATTTTGCTGGTTTAAAACACATGTTCAGAGGAGTCCACTTTGCCAAGCATTGCAGTTTGCCTCGCAGACTTGACCTGTCTTGTTTATTTACCACTGTGGCATATCTGCAACTTTTCCAGCAGCTGATTTATTTATTTTTTTCTTCCAAATCCTTGCTAACAATAATGAATAGCCTGCGGGCAAGAACAAATCATTGCAGGACCTTGATAAAAATACCCTCCTGATACCTCTCCATTATAAGGATTTACTCCCTTAATATGTGCTGCATCTTGGGTAGTGACATGTAAAAATTATTTTGTACCACTATTTTTATGATCAAAACTATACTGACTGGTGTCATTTATGTCACCATTTCTTGAACTTAATGTTAGCTCCTTCGTGCACCTGATTTTCTTGCAGTTGTTAGAACTGACATCAGGTTCACTGGCCTGTATTTCCTTGGGAAGCCTGAGATAAAGGGGTCACCTCCTTCATCCTTCTAAAATAGCAAAGCATTTGCTCAGTTCTAGTTCTCTGGAATTTCCCATGTACCTTATGAGGTAAGAGGGTCCCCAAGAGATGTTGATATAAAGTAGAGCATGCTCTAAACAAGAGAAAAAATCTCATCCTTGAGGCTTGGACACAATGCTCTAACACTTGGCTTCAGCTAGATCAGGATGGAAATGGATAATATTTGTTTCTGTGGATTAGTAATCTGCCCTGGTTTTGAATTGGATGTATCAGTTTTGAATCGGTTTTGAATCAGCTTCCTTAAATGCACACTGGATTTCTGCAATTTAAGTCCATCTAAAATCTCCAGTGGCAAATTGCTGAGTGGTGCTGACTTCAGCAGCAGCACGATGTGGCTGGATTGCCAAGCACTGCCTGGTTTCCACCTGCTACAGTAAATTTCCTGCACTTCCACTAAACTGTGCCCCAGCTTGCAAACAGCAGCACAACTGACTTGCAGGATTTTATGAGACCTCCCAAAGCAGGCAGTTTTACCTGGTCTTGAGTTTCATTAGGAAAGCTTTGCTCCAGCTTCAACTGTTTTTAAGGGTACCAGGGCATCACCTGTTAAAACTGGAGAAAATGATCCATCCTTCAGGAGAACACCACTGCATGGAGACATCACTAGGAGAAAGTCTTTGACAGCAGACATGTTTTTCTAACTTTCTGTAAACCTAATTTTAAAGGCTAACCTTTAAAATTATTTTACCTAATTTTACACAGAAAAGGAATTGTCTGCTGTTTCACACTTGTGTATTTTAAGGCTGTGCATACATGGAACCTTTTTAATGCGACAGGAGAGTGGCACTGAAGTCACAGAGTGCCTCTGAGGGCCTGACAGATAAACAGATAGCAAAAAAGGTGAGTTCCCAGGCAGTGAGAAGCAGCAGTCAGTAGACAGAGCTCTGAAGAACAGCATGAAGCATGCCCTGCAGTACCTGCAGCTATATCCAGTTGACATTTCTCCCCGAAACACCAGAGAGAAATTTATGCTATTGAAAATTGAGCCTGTCTTTGACATTAAAATCATCTGAAATAAAATCCTAAATTGTGAAGTAAAAAGGGTACTTAAACATTTATATCAAATTAAGACAAATCCAGCAATAAAGAGCTTTTTGGCTAATGATCCATCTTTAAGAGAGCCCCCATATATTTTCAGAAAACACATAGATTCAGCTGCTTTAGCTCATTCTTGTGGTGGGGGGAAGAAAAGAAAAAATACTTTGCTAGGAGTTAGAGATCCCTCTTGTCTTTTTTTGTTTTCTTTTTGTTAGGGTACCTCCTATCTGTTTGCTCAGGATATTATTTTCCTTTCATCAAGAAGTATGGTTTTCACAGATACTCTGTTTACATGGGCACAGGGTCAATCTCTGTGCATTTTCTTCCACCACTACTCACAACAGAAAGAAAAGAAAATTGCATAATCACAGAAGAGCTTTCACCACTACTTTTAGGGCTGATCCAACATCAGCAATCCTCTTTCAAGAATAACTCCCACTCTCAACACCACTGATGTAGAACTGGTCTTGATTCTTCATTAAACATCCAGAAGGCCAGATACCCTGCAGCAGTGTGTTGGGGTAGAGGAAGCTGAGCTCAGAGAGAAAGAGCTCCTTTTGATCATAGTTTCTTGCAGTTCTTGTGGACTCTGAAGGTTGGTTGCCCCAGATGAAGCCTCAAATGCACCTACAGAGACAGATTCCTAAGCTGGAGAGGCAGTACCACCTCCACATCTTCATTTTCACACCTATTTCTTTAAAGATTTATTCAGGAGGTCAAGGTCTTTGACTGATGCCTTTCTGTAAATCAGGGGCATTCTTGTTCAGTGATTATCCATTGCAATATCAAATTGACCAAAAGGTTTGGTGAACAAGAGTTTGTGAGGCATCCCAGTGGTTTAGAGAGAGATGGAGAGCTCCAGCTCTTACGGTTTGCTATAAATAAATTTATGCTTTAAAAAGTTCCTTCTGATCCTTATATGGAATTTCAGGACATATCCTATATACGCTTAAACTTTTTCATTGATGTTCCTCAGAACTGGACTGGACAGTGACCAGACCACTGAGATTCTTAGCACTTCATACAACACAAATTCGGGAGCACCAGATATGACACACAACAGGCACAATCCAGCAGTGGCCAGGCAGGGATAGCCAGCCTCTCTCTCCAAAGTGACAGCAGTGGTGTCCCAGCTGCACTTTCCCTCAGGTATGTTATTAGATCAGGAGTAGGAACCATGTGTAACAACTGCCTGGTTCAGCTGATTTTACTGTAATCACACCCCACATCTTCTCTGACCTAATTGGGTGCAAGCTGTCAGCAAAAATATGCTGGCTCTCTCCCACAGTATTAATTCTGTGAGCCATACAGATATTATTTCAAAAAGATGGAAACCAGTTAAAAAGAACATCTTTTGTCTCCATTAATAACAAAGGGTGGAATTCAATGCTATCTTGATGCATTTGCTGCCAGAAGAGTTCCTTCTAAAGCACAAAAAGCCACTGAAAATCAATGTGTTTCATTGACGTAGGCCAGAGAACTTTAAGAGGCTTTGCCATGTCCATAGAGACATGGGCAAATGCATCCATTTCCGTCCTTAGCCTGTGTCTTGGGCTGCAGCAAACAAGCACTGCAATTTATACCAGACATTGGAGAATATGAATATTTTCTTTACTACTCAGCTCTGGGAAAGGATAATTATTATAAGCAAAACCAGATGAAAATCTGAGAATATTTTATGATCCACTTTCATTAAAAAAACCCCCCAAAAATAAAAATCTCTATTAGCCTTAGAACAATGGGGCCAAATTCACACTTGGGGTAACATGACTGACATCAGTAGAGCAGTACAGTTAATTTGACTCATGGGATCTACTTGAAAATATAAAATACTGTCACAAGGATGGCAGCCAGATTCTGTGGAGAAAATCTTTCTATACCGACTAATTTGGCTTCAAAAAGACAGCGCAGCTGTACAAGGAGTAATCCAGTGGGCTGGATCTTCAAGTGCAACTCTGCTCACATCTGTACAATAAAGTTCAGTTATAACCACGTGAGAATTTGGCCAAGTGCCTTTTCCAGACCAAATGGGAGATCAGAGTATAAGTATTATCAGGCACCAAAATGATACTTGCATGACATTCATAAAAACAAAGAGAAAGATACTGCGAGGTAGAATTCAAGAACAACCAGGTAGCCAAAGATCTAAGTGAAATGGTGATATCCCTTGCTAATCCTTTCTTATCCTGCCTCCTCTCTCTCCCACCAAGTAGTCTCCTGAAGCATGTTAAGCTGCAGGGAAGATTGGAAAAAAAGCAGAAGGCTCTTTTGCTGTTTCTGTTGTCATTTATTTATTTTTAAACAGAAAATTCTTCTCCCTTGCAGTGATGACGTTTTAATGAATCCATCAATCACTGCAAACTCCAAACTAGAATCCTACATAAAAGAGACCTATTTGTAATACGTGACCTAAGCCCATACCTAGCAAAATTAGTTCTCAGGGAGACAATGCAGGTCTTTCATTGCTGTCTCCATGGAATCGTAGATGATTAAGCTGGACAGGGCCTTGTGGGTCCTCAAATCCAACCCTGTACACCTAGCATCACCTTATCCCTGCCTTGTTCCCCTGAGTGTGTTATCTAATCCTTTGCTGACTGATTGTGACCCACCCTACAACTTCTCTTCCATGGGCAAATTTACATTGTGTGTTGCCTAAGCAAGCTCTTGATTGCTCCTCTAGGTCTTCAGTTCCCCTGTATCAATGAGTTTTGGGGTGTTTGGAATCAGGCTATCTCTCCTCCCCTCAATTATTTTATGTCTTTCCAAAATTGCCTGTTATTTTTCCTGGTTTCTCACCCATTTGCTGTGTACATCTCAGTGCTGCAGGTTCTGTTTCATCACACCTCTGCCACCATGTTGGGCTCCTCAGGGCACATTCATAGTCAAATCTTTGACTTTATTTTGTTGCTGCCATAGGGAGTAAACTTCACTAAGTCATGACTCAATTTTTTGCTTCTCTTTTTAGGGCTAGCAGACTGATTACAATTTGCTTGCATTTCATTTGCACCATATCTCTCAGGCTGATGTTTCAGAGCTCTCACTTGATGCTTTCTTACCACAGAATTTCTTTTCCTTGCCACTTGTGCTGTGCCTACAAGATCTGAGCTTACTTCTTATCACAGACCGAGAGGACTACGTAAGTTGGGAGGTCAAGAAGATTCTCCCTGCCCACTCTTCTTCCTCAAGACTCCCCCCAGTGGCATCACTGAGATGCAAATCCATAAGATGATAATGAAAATAAAATTTGACTTCGAGAAGACCCTGGCTCCACATTCAAAACTTCCGAGCTCTCCACTCTTCAGTGACTGTTGTTTTGGCTGCTGGTGATTTAATCGTAGGTAGATGAGAAATATACTCTGCGTGCTGCATCCATGGGCAACTCCATGGACAAATACTCCTGCTGGCTTCAGAAGTATCAAAGAAAGCAGTTGCTGCTCCCTCGTGGTCACCAGCATCATCCCTGTTTTGAAAGTTACCATCACCTAAACTTTGCAGCAATTTACAATTTTCTATCTCCTGTCTGCCTACAGAGGTGCTTTTATCTATAGCTTGGTTAATTCAAAGCAAACCAAGGTAATGGAGACTTATTATTGAAATGGCTTAAGCCAAGCCATGTCTGCAGCCTCATGAGATGACTCGGCAAGACTCAGACCACAAGATTTGTTACAAACAGCAGTTTCTAAAGCAACTGGGCAATCCTGTACTCAATGATTCCCCTTCATCCTATTGTACTTTCTTTTTTACCACTTGGTAAAGTGTTTTCACTGATTACATCTCCTGTCAGTACTGTCTGGCATGACTGTGCAGACATTTCAAAACTTAGGTGGCCTTTCAGTTTTTAAAGAACAGATAGAGACCAGACCACTTATATTGTATACAAAGCTTAGATGTTATCACACAGCTGAACTCCTTCTGTGCTCACCATGGATGGCATCACACAGCAAATCTGCAATTATAAAGTAAATGGCAATTCCAAAACCTTTATAGAAATAAAACATCTTCATGTATTGGGACCAGCACAGCATGAATACTTTGTTGCCAGTATTCCTTTCTTCTTTTGGGGTCCACTGTCCCTTGCTATATTCACCACCAGGATATTCCTTTACCCATCTGTTAAAACCCAGCATGAAAATCAGACAGGGCTCTTGCACCCATTTCTCACTGTTTTACACTTGGAAGCTGGCTTTACTCACTGCAATCATCAGTCCTGGAAGGCAAGTATCACAAGTAGCCAAATGGAGCCTGCCCTCAGAGGAATCTGCTTTAGCTGCTTGCCTCTCAGCAGCTTCCTCACAGGGCTAGTTCTGAGGAAATATAACTTTTTTATTAGCTTATCATTTTCCATTGGGACTAGAAGAGTTTTGTGGAAAAAAATCCCAGAGCATCTGTAACTTGTCCTCTCTCTCTTGGGGTTGTTCTTCACCTGTTTCTGCAGCATCACTTGTCCTGAATAGACAATCCTTACTTCCACCAGTTTTCCTTATTTTCTTTGCCCTTGGTTCACATCTAACATTCGTACTCATGGAAGAACAAGGCATCTCTCTGCTTTTTGGTTCCACATTGTTCCACCCATGTTCCAAACCACCACGGAACCTGCCTGCTGCCATGGACACCCCTGTCCATGGACACCAGTGGTGTGGTGGGATCTCCTCTCCCTCTTGTGTGAAAGTCAGTCTGTCTTTTATTTTGCCTTTCATTCTCTGCTGTGGAGTCTCAGTCCTGGCTGTCTCCACTGTCTTGTCATTTGGTCTTTGGGGGGTAGTTTCCCTTCCTTTCTTCTTTGCCTCTGAATTGTCATCCTGCTCCAGTTGAATAAATCTGTTGCTCAGCTTCATCTCTCCCGCACTAGCTAATTTCATTCTCTCTCCTGCCCTTGGCTAGAGCTGTCCCATGGATATCTCCTTCCATCTCTTTGTTCTCAAGGCCACGTTCTTATTGAGAAGTTGTGTGCTAGTGTTTCTTCTGCTCTCTCCTGAGGGTATTCCTCAATCACATCTTTGAATTCCTGTCTGAACTTCAAGTTATGTCCACTTGTCATTTTAGCACTGGCATCATCTCCTCCATGAGTGTGCTCAAATTATGTTCCATATTTATGTACATTTCAACTTGTGCCACACCACCCTGATGTGAAACTGGGAGATTCTGCAACCATCTGTCATCCTGTGAACCCTTTCCTCTTTTGTCCCTTTCAAATTATTCTTCAGAAGAGTGTAACTGAATTAGGTACCAAAATTCCATGGATCCTTGCTAGGTGCATTGGTTTATAATACATGTTAGAGAAACAGGAGACTATCACAAGCTGTTAGGCAATAAAAATCCTGCAATATAATCTGTTGTGGTCGGACATTTTATTGAAATCCTGGATAGTCATTTGCAAAAAAAGCTGACATGCAGGGTTTGGATTTAATCTTCACATTTCCACTCAAACTGTGGCATTGTTTGAACACAACAGCTTTGGGATCCTGGCAAAAGAGTAAAACTGTCCAAGCTGTTCCACTTTGGTTTGAATTCTCTCTGTTTTTATTTATTTATTTCTAGCTTTGAAGCCTGTGTACTTTAAAAATCAATGAACATTATATTAACAAGCAGACGCTAATTACATTTTAACAAACTGGAAAGGCTTGGCTACAAATCTTTGAAAAGATAGATTCACATTTTAAAAAGCTTTCTAATCCAACTGGCATCACTGTTGTAAGACACTGACAAAGCCTGCACAGAATGGAAATGTTAAAGGAATCTGTTTACCAGAATTTTTTTTCTATGATTTATAATTAGTCTTCATCATTGTACTGTTTCATACACTAGGTCTGGTAAACAGAGTACTTGTGACTTTTACATGATTAATGGAGACATTCTGAGATGTAGAAATTAAAAGATCACGCAGATAATAGCAACATTTCACTCTTATAACTCTTCTCATCAGTTCAGCTTAATGTTTTACAAATTAGGATTGCTATCAGAGTTCTACAGAGGGATTGAAATGAGGCAAGGAACACTAAAGCGTCACATCTGCAATTGCTTAGCAGAAGAGAGGTAGATCAGAACTGGGTCTCTTGTATCCAGTTTAGAGCTCTAATTCTTAGGTTACAGTGGTTCATTGAGCAGATTTTAAAATATGGGTATTGGAGTGTGCAGTGGGAGTCAGAGAGTTTGTATCAGGATGTTCAGCACATCAGGAAATGCCAAAAGTGTAAATAGATGGGCCTGGAACTGTAAAAAATACCATGCCTCTTCTGGCCACTCTGAGAGCAGCTGTGTCCTTTCTGGAAAAGCAGCTCCCACATGAAAGTAGGAACCCCAGCAATGCACGGAACAGTTTCTGCACAGAGCAGGGAGCCAAGGCATCACGAGGTTTGTGTGGTAACAAGGGGAGAGCAGGACACAAGAGGACACAATCCTTGTGTCAGAGCAGGCTCCAGGAAACACTCAGGACAAGCTATGCTTTTGAAATGTCCCCACTGATTTCATCACTTCTGTGCATTCCAGAACAGCTGCTTGAGAGGTAAACAGACAAGGAACCCACTTCAGACGAAGCTAACTTGGCACACCAAAGCCAGCCTGTGCCAAGGAACACTTACTCACTGCTGTGTCATGGACCATGTGGGGTCACATCAGAACCCAACAGGCTCAGCAGGCCCCTCCATGCCCTGCTCTGAACTGGTGAGACAGAGATACCAAAGATCAGGGCAACAAACTTGATAGCACATCATGGCATGAGAGATCAGTTTGGTGCTCCAGGAACTGGAAGATACAAATACTCTGGTCCACTCAAGGGATAGCAGAGTTAGCTCATGTCCATAGCAAATTCCTTGAGACAATTTAATGGAAGCAATAGCAAAGCACCATTGCTCCATCACACACATCAGCATTTCTCCATTACTACAAGTACCTGGCTTGTGACAACTGATTTCCTAGACTTCTACAGAGCCTACAGAGCCCTGCTTTCCTGGCTACATCTTCTGGCTGAGCTGAATTGCCAGAAAGAAGCTCATCTGCTGCAGTGACCTACAGCCCAAGTCCTGCATCTGCAAAGATGAGGACAGACAGTCATGCCTGTCCTGGAGCCACATCAGGTATGCCTGGCAGAGCAGCACAGGCAGTTGTCACCTCAGCACAGGCAATCCCAGCATGGCATCCCAGCAGTGATGCCCAAAAAGGGCATCCCAGCCATCAGTGATTCTGTGCACTCTTGTCACCAAAACAATCTCTGAGTAATTTCCAGCATCAGCACATCTTGCTACAGCTGGTGGCTCAAGCAGCCCTGGCCATCCCTGCAGCACAAGCTATGGAATTTGGGTATATTGATGACAATTAACAGTTTTGGGCCTTAGCACAGCATCTGGCAGAACTGATTCTCTGAAAAGGTTCTATGAATAGAATACTAAGTATCAGGGTGACCTGCTTTGTCACCCTACCTACCCCTCCTTCTCTTCATAAACAAACTGGAGCAACACAGGTGGTGGGATGTCTATGTTTGCCTCCTTCAAAGTCACTATTTTGATATTAAAGAGCACGTTTTCCACTATACTACCTAGCTGGTTAAAAAAGATTTAACAACTCCTGTAATGCTTGCACAAAAAGTCTCTGTACACAACTGGATCTAGTCCAAGTCTCCAGGTCTACCACATCCCTCCAGATCCTGTGCCACTACACTTATGCTTTTCATTTGGTTAGCACGTGATAGATATAAATGGATTTATCTTTGCTTCCTCATTCCACTTGTCAGGGACATGCTACGTATGTGGAAA
The DNA here is from genome assembly GCA_013398275.1 of Promerops cafer. Classification (NCBI taxonomy): domain Eukaryota; kingdom Metazoa; phylum Chordata; class Aves; order Passeriformes; family Nectariniidae; genus Promerops; species Promerops cafer. The sequence goes on along the minus strand of VZSE01002599.1, from coordinate 324,569 downwards.
CACACTCCCCTCTTCTGTAAGTGCTGAGCAACCAGCCTGACTCAGACCCCAGACTCCTGTTCTGATGGTTTATTATTTTGTGTGGTCAGGTGGATGGTGGTTTTGGGACCATCTTAACAAGTCTGAAGCTCTGCCTCCCAGACAGATAAAGTGAGTTCTCATTATCTTGTGACTGATCTGCAGGGAGCACAAACCACCCTGGATGTGCGAGTAAATGAGGGAAACACCTAGATGGGGTTTTTGAAGGCATCTGGAGGCTAGAATATTCAGCTGTCAATAATGGCATGACATCTGCCATTTCTCAGCTGGTGGTGTGGTTTCTTTAAAATTTGGTCCTGATCTGTGTTTTAAATCGAAGAACAATTAAACTTCACACACAAATAAAAAGCAGATCATATATTAGAGAATCTCTATTGGATTTCGAAGCAGGCTAGAAAGTACATAAACACCTTTAGTACAGACTGCTTTTCTTACACCACTACCTTATTCCCTGTCTCAGCAGGACAGGGAAATATGCAACACACCTTCAACCAAACACATTTTGGGAAAAAAAAGAAAATAAAACCCAGCTGAAATCCTACCTTAAATCGATCCACTCCATATCTTGGTCCCCTGTGAAGAGCAGCAGCTGTGAAACAGTCCAGAGACACTCGTGTTCAAACCCCTCTGAAACAAATGCAGGCAGCTCACCTCACACTGACAGGTTCCTCTCACAATTGTCGTAGTTTTAAACCAGCAGTATTGACTTCAAAGCAAGACTTAACCTGATCTACTCTTGCATAAATGACAGAACAAGCCCATTCTTGGTTCAACAGCTTGGGCAGTTCAGATTAGGTTCAGCATAGAAATTTATCACCACCTACAGAAAACTTTTTTACTTGAAAAGGAAAGATTAAAGTCTGCAAGAGCTGATGAGAATACCAGGAAAAGCAGGCAGTGAGACAATGCCCAGAGAGCCAACTGTTGCACTCGGGTCCACTGCAGCTGCCTGTGTGCTTCCCCCAAACAGAGAACAGCAGAACAGAGAGAACAATAGAAAAAGACCAAAGCTGAGGGGGGAACCACCTTGACAAGTTTGATAAGCTCAGGAGATGAAGACTTTCTAAAAGATGAGGAAGGATAAAGGTGCAGGAAAGGGCAAACAATTCAGTGTCCCTGTCAAACAGAAACTCTAGAGTTTTCCCATATCATAAAGGTCAATCAAGATTTTACATAAGATAACAGGATGCAGCTTGCCCACAAAAATTTAGTGTAGTTATACTTACGTTTCCACTGGATTAAAATATGACAACCTGAGCATTTTTTTTAATTTATGGAAGGTAGCTCTTCAAAACCTTCTAAAGTGATTAGAGAGAACTATGTTTTCCAAGAACATGTGTGCCTGAAAGGGAGCACATTCTAGGAAATGCGTGATCCTGTGCTAGAGGTGCAAATTCCCTAATGGGTACTCTATCAGATTTTTTCAGACACGAGCTAAAATAGAGTCTTCAAATGCTCATCAACTCTAAATCTACCAAAATTGAAGTAAATCAGGAAAAACTCCACACTGTTAGAAAAGCAAGTGCCAGACTATAAACCTCATGGGGAAAATCTAAAAGACTGAAGTTTCTGGGAGTTTTATTATTGCACGAGTGGAGCAGAGGTTTCTCCCTAACTGTTCCCCAAGCCCAGGGGTAGTCAGTGTGTACTTTCTCTAGTGTGTAAGGGATGGAAGAAATCAGAAGAGAGCACACAATAAATCAACTGACAGGCTCTAAAAAATAGCTGTCCTGTCTCCTTAATATGAGTGAGAGTAATGTTCTGAGGGCAGGAAGAATTTGGCTTTAGACAGAAAACATTCCCCTTTTGGGGTACAGAAAGTGATCACTCTGTAGTTTAATCAATCTCAGGCCTCTCTTTGAGGGAAATAGTGTGTTGCCTGCAACAGTATGTGTAATAATGTTTGCTGAAATATAAACTATGGCTATATACCCCAAAATGGAAGGTCAGAAGTCAACTGAGGATCTGGCCACAGATGTTCTGCAATAGAGATCAAAAAGCAACGTATCAAATCCAGTACTTTTCCTCAAGGAACAGGTTGCAGAAATTTCTCAACCTATCTCCTCTCACAGTAAGTGCACTTGCCCTGCATGTAACAAAGCTGTGCACCACAAACTGCCAGGTTACTCAGAGATGAAGTTCATGTTTCCTAATTGCTCCTTGTTCTGTGCTCGAGTATTTAAATATTTATACAGTGAGTTTGCTCTTATCCACAAACACAGCTCCCCTGAACCACTGCAGTGCTTTTCAAGTCCATCTACCACAGTGAAGAATCACATGACACAACACTTAGTCCTCCCCCAGCCCTTGATAAACATTTCCTAAAGCCGACATTTGGTATTACGGAATGTGTTGTAATCAATTCTTAAAGTTATAGCACCACTGGATTTTTATTAACTTGCACAACAACAACAACAAAAATCCAACAAAAATGGGTCCTCATAATCAGTTAGCCTTGTTATATCCTGAAAGCTGCTTTAACAAGCAGGGAGTAATATAGTGTAATTGGTACTTCACAATTTATTTGTTCTGTTCTTAAATCTAACAATTGCAGCTGTGGGTTAAGTTTACACCACAGCTTTCAAGAGAACATGAAAGTGTGGTACATCTGTGCAACAGAAAGCTAAACATCTCTCATCTGATGTGTTTACAATGACATTTGATAGCGTGGAATCGTTTGGAGTTCATTCTTAAAGCTGCAGAACTGCTTTTCAACACTGGGGGAAAAAAAAAGGAAAAAGCCTCCAGTCTCCTTCCAGCAACTCAGCCCACACAACCCTGATGCTTGTGGCTGCTGGCATTGCAGGGACACTGCTGACTGGAACAATTCCTTCAGGTAGCTTTGAGCACTTGTCACTCGTGCAGTGGACAAGGGCATCTTCCACTTTAGGAGATACAAAAATTATTTGAAAAACAAACTACTCAAAAACCCCCCTGGACAGAACAACCCCTGATATGCATAAAACAGACAAAAATATTCCAAGAAATGTTATTTCATGGATGACTATAGCATGTATAGAAATGGTGGAGTTTTCTATTTAACAGGTGGCAGAACTGCTTATGGTATCTTGAACTTCACATTCTGCATAACTAACAGCTTCAGCATTATGTACTTGTTAGTGAATTTATGAGGCCCGTAAGTACTTCAAGAAACTTAGGAATGGGCCCATAAATGTCATCTGCAGTTTGTGAACTGCAAGTATCTGACTGTTTTGATCAAGGTTTTTATGGGAAAGTTAAATGTTTATTAAAATTATTTATTACTGCTTCACAAAAAGGGAACAAGCCTGCTGAAGAACTTATGTAGTGATAAGATATGATAGGTTGTAGGTCAAATGAGTTGGCAGAAAAGCATTTCTGTTTATGTCTAAGCCCAAATTTTTGTACAATTCGAAGTTTAGAGTGCATTTAGGTGACTGAGAAAAGGTCTGTGGAGAGGAGGAATTTTCCCTTTCCCAAAACCTGCTGTCAGAAATACAATGATCTCATCAGGCTACTTTTCTTGTTCTCAGCATTAGCCTTTTTCTAACACTTTCTGTCCTTGGAGAAATGCATGATAGTGCAACTTAGTTAAAGAGGTCACTTTCTGCTCATTCCTTTGTAGCAGTCCACACCGGCATCTTGATTTATGCTCTTTAACAGATCAAAGTCAGTCTCACTGATGAAGCTCAGCTATATTACACTGGAATCTATTAACTTTTTAAACTTTATTATTTCAGTCACAATTAAGACTATCTGAAGCCTCTTCATAAAAAAGGGCCATATCAAAAGCTGTATGTTAACAACTGGATCAATGGATGCATTCATTCTGCATCGAAAATACCTTAAGAAGGACAGATCTCCTGGGGAGGCAAATCTGTATCAATATTTCAGTCTCTTGAATACAGAAATTTGATACAACGTGATGCAACACCCAAGCTTCCCCTCCTTTCAATTAACTGAGAAATAAAAATTGTCCTTAGAAGGGAAGAAATGCATTTGTATTGTTTAGTTTTCAGGTTTTCCACCCTTTCATAGCATCATAATGTTCTCTTCATGGGTGGAAAACTTAATCTTCAAGTTCAAGCCTAGATTCTTCATACAGTTCAGGATGAGATGACTTGGAATACCGGGAATATTTCAGATGTAGAAAATCACCCAATTCATCCAGAGCATTCAAAACCTGTAAGACCATGATACTTTGTCAATTCTATTGGAAAAGAAAGGAAGTTCTAGTAACTTTACTGCAGAACAAGAAGATTATTTAAAAAAACAATTAAAGTAAGTTTAAAGGACAAATGGGCAAATTTTGCATTCATTCTACAACAGTGAACACCAGTGCACTTGTAGATGTACAACCACACATATGAGAAAGGAATTTACTCCTTCAGTAGGTTATGGTTTATTATTAAGTACATTAATTGAGCACAGATGAAAAAAAATGACTTTTCCCAAAAGCACAGAGAGGTAACAACCAAGATAAAAAGTTATCTTCACTTGTGCAAAAGGAACGTGCGAGGCTCTACTTCAGTATTCCTCCACAGCTCCCAAAGACTGGAGACTGCCAATGTATTTTCTTAGGTAGTACTCAGCTCACAGTGCTGAGCAGAGCCAGCATAAATAGTCTGAATAGTTTAAGATAATTTTAGTGAATGCCATTATTTTATATATCACAGGGACAAATAATTTTTGTTCATTAATACTGTAATGCAATTTGATGTGTCCCCAGGTCTCAGTGGATTCAAAAAGTAGCCAAGGAACTCTGTTCCATAGGGAAAGAGCTCAGTGTTTTGCAGCATCTGACCCCCATTCAAGAGCCAACTTTTTGGCATCAAAGAAGGAAACAGCAATTTTGATTTTGAGCCTGTTTCTGCTAAGCCACTAAAACAAGGTCATGAACAAACAGAAGTAATTTAGTAATGGTTTATGCAGAAAGATAGCTTCCAGGTCATTAAGGAAGTTATTCTTGGGAGCTTGCCCTTTCTTGGATCTTTTCTCTTTAGTTCCAGGCTGAGATACAAAAGGGAAACGTTTTCATTGTGCTTGTTACCTGTTGCTACCCTCGGTTTAGGCACAGTCACAAAGTGTTTTGTCCTAAAAGCTTTCTTTCTGCAAGTAATTAAACTCAGGGCATTTCCATTCGCCCATGCTGCAGGAGTGCCATAAGTACTGTGGCAAAAGCCCAGCACATTCAGTGGTGACTGGGGAGTGTCAGACCTTCCCTGGAAGCAGCAAGGTGCAGGTAGCAGCAAGTGAATGCCCAGTGGCTGCCCAAAAATGCAGTGAGCTTGACATTTGGGGGTGGGGGAAAGGAAGAAAATCAAAGCAGCAACCTCAAGAGATGAATCTTCAGATCAACTTCATTGTCTGTTACCAGTTACATGAGCCAAAATCCTCACAGTCAAAGAGCAAAAGCTGGTAAGGACCAACACAAGAACGTAGCTATGCTCTGTTCTGTGAAATACTACCTCTGTGGTATTGTACCTTGTTAATAACTACTGCACCTTTAAAAACAGCAGGAATTTTACACTGCACACATGCAAGGAAGGCTTTTGATGTTGTTTTAAAGCTATCTACACTGGTATGGAGCAGGGCAGGGCTCTAGCCTCCACATCCATGTACATCTCAGGATGCAAAAGGAGAGTCAGGAGCTCTCTGCAGGCCCAAGTGCTTGTTTGCATGAACCAGTGGCACATTTAACTCAAATGCCTTTCCACGATCAAGGATTTTTTGCTTTGACCATCAACACTCGTGCAAAGAGATGAAAAGAAAAGCCTGAAATTTATTGTTAGGCCTCTTTGTTTCATGCCTCTAAGTTGGCTTATTCTGAGAATGGAAGAACGTATCTCAAGCCAGGCCAAAAACACCTTCGGCAAAAAAAGGAAATGGAAAATTCAAAGAGTTTATTTTAAACACATTTCCATGCTGGAACGGAGGTTTATGATGGAAGTCTCAACATACTCTTAATGGTATTTCTGATATCAGAGAAAGATACAGAACTGAGACTGGCCAGACAGCACCAATTAAACTTGATTAGGTTCAAACAGTTCCAAATACTGTTTGCGATTTCCACCTGTACCCCCAAGGCTGTCTCATATACTTCTGCAATTCCAGAAACACATGGAAATATGGAATGGAAATATGGGTATGGAAAACTTGATTTTCAATTATTTCCATATAGTTTCAGGTTTCCTACTCTGATAGTTCTGACATAGCATTTAACTTTTGTCTTGCTGTGCTCTTCATGTAGTTTTTTATTAGTGATGACAGATCCGGTCACTATTCGAAATACAAGAACATAGGAAGTTAACTGTCCCATAATTTATTTTAGAAAATAAAACGTATAAGGCTCAAATGCCTTTAAAGATCAAGTGACAAGGCCAGGAAAACAAATGTAAAAATGAATTATTGAGATTCAAAGTAACAGAGGCACAGCTTCTCCCAGCCTCCTTTGCACCTGAAGTTAATTTGGGCAGGCCATCTGCAGTGCTTACCGTGTCTAACATCTCCCGTGTATGTGCAGCTGACACGCAAAACCGAGCCCTGGATTCTGCGATAGGAGTAGCTGGAAACCCAACCACGACCACGCCGATATTTTTTTCTAACATGCGTCTTGCAAAAGCCCTAAAAATGTAGAAGGAGGAAAAAAAAAAAATAACTATCCCCAATAAACCGAACACAGACAGAAAACATTCATACATAATGCAACAATAGGTAAGATCCTGTTTTCAATTGATTGAATATTCTCACTGATTTCCATAAAAGCCAGAATTTTACCAGCAGGACTGAGATTCTTTGCTGCTTAGTGGCTCATGAAGCCAAGTGTGTGTCAAATACTAGAAATGTGATGGCAGAGGGGGCTCTGCAAGGTAGACATGATTCATTTATGTCAATGAAAGTCTCTGAGTACAAATCAAACCATGTGGGCATTCACAGTCCCTAAGGATGGAAGAGGATGGGCTCGTGGAAGGTGTAAATTCTTGGCTCCTGAACATCAATAGGAATAAACCAATCTGTGTGATGGTTTATTTGCTCTCACGATTGCTCTGCCAGTTAGGAAGGCTTGTGTGGCATGTACGAGACCTGGAGCCCACAGCCACCCTAAGCTGCCTGCAAATACTCCCTACAGCTCTACTTATGCTACTACTGACTTCTGGTCTGTGTGTCCAAGTCAGTGCACAAATGCTGCTTGAGAGGAGCTGAATGGTAAAACATGCAAAGACCATTCAAAGATCAGATGGGGAAATAAAAGCATCCATCTAAACCAGTATCAAAGGCAATGTGTCTCTTTTAATAATTACAAATTAAAAACCAAAAAATTCAAATTCAAAATGCTATCAAAAGTATCACTCCAGACCATGTTAAAAAAGGAAAAGAGAAAAATTTTAAAATTCTGACATCTGGAACAACTCAAAATCAAACCTAGGGGTGAATTTAAAAAAAAAACAGAACTAAATAATGAATTCAAAATACAGTGTATGTTTCTCCTGGGAAGCACCTACCACAGAGAACATCATCTTCTGCAGTGTGTACCAAATAACCCACAAACTTGAATAGTGCTCGTTTTGCCAGCAAGTTTTTTTCAGTACTTACCCTATCTTACCAGGCATATAAAGGAGCAAGGGAACAACAGGAGAATCATCATTGCCATAAATGATGAAGCCCATTTCATGCAGTTTTCGTCTGAAGTACCTTGTGTTTTTCTCCAGCTGACGTACTCTTTGGAGCCCTGAAACGAGCCAGTCAGGAGAAAAGTCAGTGCAAAACTCATCACTGGAGTCTAGTCACAGGCAAGAACCAGGGCTAGGGGCAACACTTCAGCTGAAATGTAAATGCTGCTATTTGATTGAGAAGAAAAACAGTGAATGAGCTAAATGCAGCTACATTGATTATTATGGCATTTGTAGGATGGATGGCTGACACTCCTGTACTTGTGAGGTGCCTTCCCATGGGCAGAAACAGTCCCTGTCTGGGGATAGGCATGTGGACAATTCCCTGGACTTTGCTGTGCTAAATAAAGCCTCCTAGACAACACACACCTACAGAGAAGTAGTGCAGACAGGACATGGAAATCAAGCATGTTCTTTCTCAACATAACTATTATCTCTGCATTGGCCCTGGCCTCATTTAGTCATGGATCCACAAATGGGACCCCCAGCAAAACTAACAGAAGGGTTGAAAACAATTATTTTTAATAAAGGAAAAAGACAAAAAACAGCAGAGAAAAAATGTGCTTGAAAAGACATTTCAGCCATTTCTCTTGCAGTGCCACAAAGGAGGTGGTTTCTGGCAAGTGCAGTTGCTTCCTAACCCATCGCATAAAGAGGCAAGAAACACACTTTACATTACTGTAGTAGGAGGTATATCCTTTCACCACTCTACCTGCATTATATCTAATCAGTGAGCTGATCTATGTGCTGCTTTTCCACTGCTGTGAGATGCTGACAGGCATGGTGCCACCTCCTCCACACCCACATGCCTGCCCAGCTCCAGGCCAAGTTCACACAGCCAAATCGAGCCAGGTCTGCATCTGCCTGACCTCACCAGAAACAAAACTGCCAAGCCACTGTTAGGCAGATCGAGTCTCTAAACCTAATCGCTGTTCAGCAGCTTGTGTCAGCCCAGCAGAGGTGGTGAGAATATGTGGTAAGACTGGGATTTAGCAGGACACAGTTACACTCTTAACTTCCATTTTCCTGCTGTTCATCAGCCCATACTTTCAATATCACTTACATTATGTCACCAGACGTGAACACTGAAACCTCCAGTGCAACTCATTTCCTCTTTTCCCTTTGCCTTTGCACAGATGTGTTATGTTTTCACTCTCCATTTGTGTTTTCATTTTGCTTTACATTTCATTCTTCATTTACCACTTTCTGCTGTCACCATTCTCTGACTGGATGCCCACTTCCTAATTCCCCATCCTGCTCTGTGTAACCACAGTGGCCAGTAAGGCATTTGTAGCAGCTACATGCCACCTTTGGTAGATTTGTCCTCAGACCACATGCTGCCCCCACCACCTGCTCTGGCTTTTCTTCCTTTTCCCTCTTGGCTGAAGTGGAGATCACCACACCTTCATGAACATCTTTTACATTAATATTTCTGAACATGTGTAGGTTTGAACAAGATCTACTACTTCATTTGTTCTGTACCCTCCCGAGTCAAGGTTTTGTCAGTGTTCTGGCTGGGAAATTTATAGGGAAACCGGGATTGCTTCACAGTGTTCGGTGTTTTCCTTGAACAAATTAAAAGATCTCATAAAAACAGTCCATTTGTAACTTTATGCACAAAACTGCCCATGCAGACAACCTGTTACTTACAGTCTCAGTCATTTAGTTTAAAGCACTCAGTGGATGAGATCTGCTGGGTTAGAAAAGGCCACAAATAGTTTAACCATCTCTCTAATGCTGCTAAAGCAAAAACAGCTGTGCCAGGGCAAGGAAAACAAATGAAACACAAAAGCATCCTACTACAAAGCTTTCCAGTCACTAATAAAAACAATAGTCTGTGGTATTTCCAAAAATATTTTTGGTGTAGTAGATCTCAAAGAAACAGGAGGAAGTATTGAGGAGGAGGGAAGGGGAGATGATGGTAAGGACAGGGAGTTAGAGAATTACAGAATAATGTGGTTGAAGCCTAAAGAGAGACTTTTCCTCTTGTTACAAATTGTAAAGATGTTATTAGCACCTCCTCAATGTCCAAGTTAGGAGGAGGAGGGTGGGGGAGTAACCTGAACTGTGGGCTCAAAGCCACTGCTGTTTCTTGCTATCTTAGCAGCCCCTGAGCTAGTTTCCAAACTCTCCGTTGGAAAGCATTTGAAACTACTAGATTTTCAATTAGGGAAAGTTTTTCATAAATGCAGATGTTCTTGGCGAGTGCAGTTTAAGACTTGCTGCCGTCTCCTTTCTATTCATGTGTTTACCACAGAGCTGGGAACACAGTGTGAGCCACGCAGGATTGCAGGCTGTGCTGTTTGCTATTTATCAAACCATATGCGCAGGGCCCAGAGCTGAACAGTTTTGTCTCTATTTATTTTTGGTGCTGGAAATTTAGACTGCAGCTAAGGACATTTTAGAGCTGAAAGAGGAGGTTCAGGCAACCCCCCAAAAGTCAGACACCTCTTCCTTTTCTAATCTTCCCTTCCTGGTTCTACATCCTCAACCAGTTTGTGATGCGAGACCCCCCTTTCAAGGCTCCCTATGGAGCTCATTTCAAGCCAGCCAGTGCTGATGCAAAAGAGCCACTTGAATATTTTAGCAACATCCCAGAATACTAATTTCATTTGCAGGGATGCATTGAAGAGCCAAATAAAAGATCAGAGCACTCACATATATCTGGAGGGAAAAAGAGCACATTAGGAGACGATTGCTACACACACTGTATTTGTGGGTGGGTGGCTGGGAGGAACCTATTTCTTTACCAAATGTCAACACTTTCCTTTCTCATGTTAAGTTTTGTGGTCAAAGACCACAGACACACATCATATATGCAGACTCCTTATATGCTGTCCCAATAAGAGCAATAAAACAATTAAAACTTGTAGCTGTATTTCAACACTCTTTTTCATTCTTTTATGGGACCTTCCAATGTCAGATAAGGAGGCAGATCTGAGCAAAATGTTTATTTTTGTCTCACTGGTCTGATTTTCTCCCCCCCCCACCACTGCAGATTAAGAGTGATGAGTTCAGTTTAGAATCAGGTCTTAGTCCAAATTCACTGTGGGATGTTTAACTAAAAGCACCACATTTAGAAAGAATTTTCTTTGATTCCTGAGGCTGGGATCTTGCATCCTTTAATATTTATTGAGTGAAAATCAGCCGAGCAGGCCCTTGAGCTAAAAGTACACTGCTGCATCTATGAAAGTGTAAGAATTTACCTGTATGGGACTAATTAGAGGATCAGGTCCCTAGACAGTAAATATATGTATTACAAAATTCTTACTTTGAAAAATCCTTGAGGATTTACAGTCTATGCAAAGAGCTTACAGCACAGCATGCAGCATATCCAGAGAGTTATATTCCATGAAATATGTGAACCACAACACAGCATATGCTTGGAAAAAACAGCCTGGACAAGGAAAGCCAACCCTCCTCTATTTAAAACTAAGCACACTAATGCTCCAGAGAATTCAGCTAAGGCTGAGAACAACTTTATTAAGTGCTCTATATCTTCTAATTGGCTGAATTAAGAAGGGACAGAAAGAGAGAAATGTGAATGATAAACAATTCCCAAAATTCACAAGTTATCTTCATGCTGCTGGGAACACACACAGCTGGTTTATGGAGATTATTCTGAAATAAAGGATTCATTTCCTGGATGGTACAAGAAAAGCAGATTTACTGCATCAGCCATTCACCTTCTGTTGGCAAATTTAGAGTTTTCATTTGGTTGCACCACTTTAATAATATTTAGTTTACTGCAAAGTTCTAAGGTGTCAGCAATTCTGGGAAAAATGCTGATTATATTTTTATGTGACACATATCATTGCATACTGCTGGCTTTAGCTCATTAATTTATGCAGGCTTTTAGAAAGCTTTATAGCCCAAAATTATTATGGTTTAGTTGAAAGAAAAATACAAAAAGAAGGCAAGAGAGAGAGAGAAATAATAAAATGTAGTAGCTCATAATTTCTTTGAAGCAACAAGCTTTTTAAGAGAGCCACTTGGAGTAACAGACTTGGCAGAAGCTTTGTCACACACTTTCAGGGCACCTGACATCAGGAAGGCATCCTGACTACATGTCTGAGGGCCTGATCTTAGGCTGGCTTTACCTGGCACAGCTCTGTGCACTTCAATAGAACTTTGCTGCTCATGCCAGCTGAGGGCCTGGCAGCAAAAGAGGCAGTAAAACTATCAGCTCTCTAAATCAAAACTTTGTTTTCCTCTTCCAGAGATGTCTGCTTTTGCCTCCCACAAAATGCTCACAAGCAGAGAAGCTGTCTGCGTCCAATTCCTGCACAAACATTCCACCTTTGAACTCTTCCTGTAGGCTCCTACCCTTGGAAGTTGTGACTCAGTCTATTGAAAACAGGAATAAGCAACCTGGAATAAGCCTTTCATATCAAGATCTCAGGTGCAGGAGGTGAAGGAGAGCTATTTTTCCTGAACCCATGCCAGGAAAGATAACCCCACACCATACTGGTTTTTGGCATGCGGTGGACTCTTCAAGACACAAATCCACCTGCTTTAATCTTCTCCAGCTGTTGTTTCATAGGGTCTTTCTAGATAATTAGTTACACAATTGAGCTTTTATATATCAGTGTCAGTGTTCCTTGGATGGAGCACTCAACTCCCTGCCTTCCTCTACGAACAACTAGATAGGAAAAAGCAATCTTCCATAGGCTGAAAAAACCCTGGAAAACAATAGCTCTTTCCCACTAAACTATTGCAGATGGACAGATTTTCATTTTTTTTCCTCTGGTTCCATTATAAGAGTAACACATGTACTTCCATGTGCATTAAGTCACAAATAGAATGCTATAAAGCTGGGGTGCCTAAAGGAAATATGTTCTCAGATAAAACAATCTTCATAAAAAATAACTTTGCTGTGAATTGGGGAGAAGTGAAGACATTTACTTCTACAATCTAATGCTAACTAGAAATCTAGTAAATTCAACTTAATTCAGCTGGCTAAATAATCCCTTAAGGACATACTTTAACTGTGAACTGCTGCAAAACACTTTTCAGAGAAGATTGAGTGAAGAAATATGACAATTTCTGTTCAGAAGCAGTAAGGAGAAAAACTGTAAAGATTCAGTCATTTTTACTTTATTTCTCAAATGAGCCAGATCCACCTACCCAGCACCTTATCTATATTCAGATATCTATATTCAGTACAGGGACAGAGCAGCCAGCCTTGGCTGAGCCCTATTTACTCCCAGCACAGGTGATTAATCACAGAGCGGGTCCGTCCCGCCGCTGAAAAGCAGCCAGCGCCCAATGCGCTCCATCTGCATCCCATTAGGTGCTTCTGAGGTGCCAGGGATGCAAACGCCGCTAGGAACGGCACTTTCCTGCTTTGTGCTCGGCAGGCTGAGAACAGCGCTGGATTCCTCGGGCACCGCAGCGCCAGCAGCATCTGCAGCAGAGGAGGGATCCTCACTGCCTTCCGGCAGGAAAGACACCCTGGAAAGCAGACTGTATCATGGAGCTTGTTGCTGTCCCTGGGGAAAGCACAGCTTTCACCGCTGGGGACAGGCTACAGGTGCCTCTGCCACTGCCTCTGCCGGCAGTGATGCTTATGTCAGGATACAGGGAACATCTATCCATGATGGGCAGGGTCTGCTGGAGAGCTACAGCACTGGTTTAACTTTGAATATGAAATAACTTTGAATATGAAAAAAGTGACTGCAAATGAGGTAGAATTTGATTAATCCTCAGAGATCTTGCAAATCACTGCAAACACTCTTAGTCCAAAGCCCCTGCTCGTTCAGATCAACTGACCCTCCACGGATACATTTGATGTCCTGTGGCAGGTGGATCACATGGCAGGTGTCTCCACTAGACAGCATGTCTCACTCATTTTGAGCAAAGATACCAGAATTTAGTTCTGTTTAATCATCCACTGCTGGGAGAACACCTGTGACGTTCAGCTCAGACAAATAATAATTATGGCAGCATATTATCATCACTAATATCTTCACTGTTGCCATGACTTGGAGCCCTAGTCAAGGAGCAGGTGCTATGCAAACAGGGAATAAATGTGCTTAAGGGCTTGAAATGTAACCACACACTTACTGGGAATATTAACTTAAAATTAAGCCAGGGTTCACACATTCTTATTACTAAGGACCTAAGAGAAGCAATTCCCTCAGAATGACGCAGCAAAATGAGAATTTGAAAAAGACAGGTTTAAGCATGGCTGATTCTGCAAGCTGTTTTGAGCAGGTCCAAGGGGTCCCTTGCTAAGTCACTTGCAGATTTAAAGCTTACACTGATAGTTTCATGATCAGTCCAGTCTGGCACAGATTTATTTTGCTGCAAAACGGATTGTTCCTCTTGGCTCCAGCTGCTCAAGTCCTGACACTGGGACTCATGGAGCCATATGGCAGATTGGCTCTGGGAACCAGTTTGGGTGTAGGCTAGCCATTTTGTGGAAGGTTTGGTTATTTTTCAGCTACATCAGTGCTCTGATTCAGTTCATTGCATGGCTGCATGAACACTCACGCTGGCGTAGGGAGAAGGGGCACGAGAAAGGGGATAGGCAGGGGGAGGAGAAGCTGAGGACAAGACTACACTTCCTTGCACCAGTGTTGGTTTATGTCAGGTCATAGTGATGTGGAATTAAGGTTTCCGAATTTACAGAGGATCCTGACAAAGCAAAACTAATGTTTTCAAAAGACTGTTGAGGACAGATAGCAGAGGAAGATGTTGGAAAGTGATTTTAAGGACCTGGTCCTCCAGTTATACAAAAAATCTGAGTCTGATGGAAATATCTTAAAAAGGAACCTTTCAAAATCAATTTCTTTAATGCCAAACCAAAACAGAAAGCAGCATTCTGCCATTCCTCACAGTCTGAATGAGCTCAAATGCAAGAACTCAAGAGTTTGCTAAAAACACAAATGAAAACTAGTAGTTGCAAAAGATAAACCAATCAGCACAAATGACAAAGTAAATGAAAATTTTAAAGAAACACAATCTAAACAACGTCAGGAATTATCTTTTAACAAAACATCTACTAGTAGATTCCAGAGGACAAGTTTTTCAACTTTTCAGCATCCCATAAAAACATGAAAAATGCCCACTGCTGTTGGTGAATTATTGTTTACCATGCATTAAACAGAAATAATGTTTCCTTTACAAATGCTACAATTTGCTTTTTATACCAGTATAATCTATTATTAGTCATCAAAAAAATTGCTTTGGGCTTCCCAGCAGTCTTAACTCTGTCTGCCTAGTGGTTCTATTTTATACCTATCAAATTTAAGTGTAAAAATATGCTTTCAGTATTCTCATGCAGAAAGGGGGGAGGAAGAAAAGGCCTGAGGTCACAGCTGGAGGGGCTGTGTTGCATGCAAGTAAGTGTACTTGCAAATTTGTGCGGGGTCCAAAACACTCTGAGTCAACTCCAGTCTCATCATGGGATAAAACCACTAAGGCAGCTGCTGAGTTTCCTAAGGTATCTCCAGTGGTGTAATGAGAAAGCCACGAGGAAAACACATAAAAAATGTCTATATTATGAATTATAAAGAGTAAATTCCATGGGAACTTCTGCTTCCCATATTTCCTAATAAATGAGCAGAGACACATTTGAGATGAAAAGGCCACAAAGGCTTAAGAGGGATATATTTTTTTTTTTTTTTAAATAGACTACATGAGCTGTACTGTGGAACTTGCTGCCTTATGACATTACTAGAGGAAATACAGCTGCCAGAAGTTCATACACTTTTGAACAACTCTATTACAGGAACTATGAAAGTGTCTATGATGTTATGGTACTAAGAACAAATGTATTTTGTTCTACAAGATATCGATTTTCAGAGTTCTGTAAAACATTGCACCGAGAAAAACAGGACTTTTACTCCACTAAAGATTTGATTTCACATTTGCATCTTTTGTAGTCAGTTTCTGATTCTTTGGATATAGTTGCTCAAGAAATACTGGTAATACTGACCTCAACCTGTTCCTCTTTCCCAGGCAGGAACAATGCTGTATATCAGTTTTGCAGGAGCTACTACCTTCTCCTAATTTAGCATTTCTTGCCCTTCATTTTCTCGAGTCACCACAGAAAACATGGCAAAATAAATGAAACTGTAATAGCTGGCTGTGGGCTCTGCAATATCCTCCCAGTCACATTATCATGACATTAATGTCTTACAACTATCACAAATATTGATGTGAGACCTACCACATGTTTATGCCTTTCAGCGTGAAAAAGACACAGGCTGTGGGTAATTTCCAGCTGAACAGTTTAGGTTTCACAGAATTACTCTGAAGGTGCTAACCTGTTCCTTCCTTGTGATGAAGCAGTACTCCCTGGGCCCATAAACATCTGTTCATGTCCTGCAGTCATGCATCCCCTGTACTGATCCTATCCTGGAAATGCATATCCCGATTCCTTTCCCAAACAACCATATTTTTACTAATTGAAAATAAAAGAAGAAAATATGGAAGATCAATCAATTGGATACACATCAGGATACACAAGCAGTATCTGCACTTCTGGGCTCTGGCATTACCTACTATATAATTGCATCTGTGCTACTCTTTTCTAAATCAGCTGCTTAACAAATTAGTGGAGAATAACCAGCAAGAAATTAAAGGGACTGTAATAGTCTTATACTTGGGAAAATAAAGAAGACTAAAAAATATGCATTTTTCTGAGCAGCAACTTAAATGACCAAATCTATTAATCTGCCAAGGAGTCACAAAGTTCAGACATAAGAATATGCTGGGTTAACACATTTTTTGTCCCCTTATTTTGTCCTCTTTCCAACAAGCACCCTCTTATTCACGTGGAACTTTTCAACAAACTCTAATTTCATTATTTTCTAAAACATTCCCAGTGATTTTTGCAAGGCTCACTCCACTAGGAGAAATGACTTCTGGAGAACAAGCCATTGGTGGACATTGCCTTATAAAGGATTCCCCAAATTGGCCGGTGGGAAGAGAATGCCATTTGAAATAAAATGCAAAATAAACTCCTTCTGTGGATCCAAGAGGCTTCCAGAGACACAGGGTTGATACTGCCCTGCAGCAACTTCGATTTACTTGAAACTTCTCTGCTCCACAGCTCATGCTCTCACAAGAATGACTCGTGTGCAGGATTCACCACCTTCCATGACAGTGGACCAAAAGAACTCTGCCAAGGTCATTGTCCTTGGAATTAAAAATATCTAAGGAGAAACAGTGCTTTCTCCCTTCTGTTCCTTGCTCCTTTATAAGCCACCACCTTCCTCTCTCTGATGCCAAAGCAACACATGGTAGTGTGGTCCAGCGTAGCATTTTTTTCCTGTATTTTGGGCTGTGGGGGTTTTTTGTAGTTCACAAGACAGCCTAATGAAGGGAGGCCCACATGAAAGAAAACCCAAAAGACTAAAATAATGAGTCTGGCTCAGAAGGACAAGAAACATTTTTACACATCACAGCCAGCTTGCTAGCCTTTATGCAATGGTCTAAGTTGTGATATATGATTTATTAATTTGTTTTTCTACTCATTTGCATTTCATATTACCAGACAATTTAAAAAAACCTGACAGAATACTAGTTTATTTCATAACGGATTTGCAGAAGACTTAATAAGCTCTTATTTTGTGCAGAAATCCAAACACTGTGTCATTAAACAACACTACTTGTTGAAGAGAAAATGCTTCAAACTCTTAGCCCCAAGACAGACATGCCCATCTTAAAAGACTCCATCTTGAGCCCAGTTCTCCTCTTACCCTGCACTGAACTGAAGAGCATTTCTAACAGGCTTTGAAGGCCTGGAATGCTCTGCATGTTTCGTGTTTCACACGCGGCATCTGCGAGCGCCTGAGCCAGCGAGTCGCGGGCAGGCTCAGTGTCAGACCGCCCTCTCACGGCAAGCGCCAGGGCAGGAGCGGCGCCCGCACGCCGCGGCCCCAGGGTACGAGAAAGAGGTCAGAGACGGTCTCTTATCCCGAACGTGTGTAGGCATCAGCATATGCAACCGAGGCCTTCCGAATTTCAAGTTGGAAGCAGTTTTTATGCTCTGGCTTCTCCGCCAAAATGACAAAAGCATCGCTTCCTCATCAACTGCGCATCGCGCCGGAGTTTTGCTGCCTTTTGTCCTTGCACTCAGCAGAATTTGGCACTGGGACTGGATTCTCTGTCCCTCCTTCTGCACTCTGGGTCTTGTAAATTCTGGCCCCATCGAAGCACTGCGATGAATGTCTTAATAGCCTTGTATCTATCACGGTTTGAAACAGCCCTCTAGGGCACTGCAACAGAATAGTGCACAGCCGTATCTTACCTGATCTCATCTACCCTTTCTCTCTTCCATTCCCACCTTATCCCGGTCATATCTATCAGGGAGGACTAATACAGAATTAATTCTGTTAGTCTCAGACAAAGTAAGAGAAAATAGCACTGCTAAACCAGTGTAAAAGAGATTGCAATTCAGAGCAGAATCTTTATCTTCAGCTGCACATTAAAGAACATCATGGCTCTCAGGCATTACTGAAAAAAACTACACAAATTCACTTTTTCTCCATAGTGGGATTTAAGTCCTAGAACATCAAACACATATCAGCATTGCTTTGAAACAGTAACAAATAGGTATATCACAGTTGTTTTGTTGCTTGTTGTACAGAAAACATATTACACAGAGGACTGGACGGTAGCTACATCTGCAACTTCAAGAGATGAATAGAAATACATCTAATTTTTCATAAGGACACCAAGTAGTCAATTCTTTTGGGACAAAATGTAGTACAAAACTAGGCTCAGGACACCATAATTGATGCCTGAGTGAGGTAGGCATAATTATAATAATCTTCTCATACTATTATTTAACATACAATACCTGTTCTGAAATGCTGCACCATGCTTGAGTTGCTTGCCATTTTGAAGGTTTACACTTAAAAAGAAGCTAAACTGACAGCACGTAGCCCATAAATGAAGGCATGTCCTTATGAAACCTACTACAAAGTCAGACAATCTTCTCCAAGGGAAATCCATGTATTTCAATTTGTTGCTGCAAAGCAGGATGGGCTGGCAACTTTAGAGCCAGAACTCCAAAATATTTCCATCCCTGCTGCATGTAGATGAGTCTGGAAAAAACCTCAGGGTCGACAGCACTTAGAAGTATGACACTTTGGGTATTAATTTTACAATAAGAAGGATTTCTTTTGCACTGCCATTGCGATACTTCTTTGCTGCTGGATGATGTTTTGCTTGTGCATGTACCCAGAGAGAGACTCTGGTAGCAGCTGAAATAAGTGAAGGAAGGAAGGAAGGAGGCTTACCTTGTGTTGTCCCGTCCAGTCCCATGAGACATCTCATTGCCCTGATGATTTGCTCTGCCACGGGGGGACACATAGATGTGGCGTACACAGCACTGTGAGAATGAGTTCGTAAAAAGTCCACAAGGTCCTTACACAAGCAAAACAAAGCATGAATGAGCTTTGAGCTGGCCAAACAGCAGATCTCCCTCTTAACTACTGCAGGACTGGGAACGTGCAAAAGGAAGAGGACGTTTCACCAGCTACTGGATTGCATCTTGGCTGCCACTGTTAATACACGGCCTGAAGGAACATCAGGCAGGTGCAAATGCTTTACCATGTAAGTGGGGCAATTACAGCTGAAACAAAAGTCTGGAATAGAATAATGTTTACTTCTGTGCTAAGACTCATTATAAAGGAGCCAAAATAATTTCAAAACCAATGAACAGCTGTACTTAAAATAATGTTGCTCAGTTCCCCTCAGGTAATGAACAAAGGCTATATGACATGAGTATAGGTCCTCTGCCACATGACCTAGTCCAGGAAAAGCAACCTTACTAGGCTCTATCTTTGTCTATAAGCACATACATTTGCAATCAAAACTTTCAATCATGTCAGAGTTGGTATAATTCCTTTAACGTTTCCTAAGAACACAATAACTAAGAACACAATCTGTCCTCTTAGAAAAACCATTGATATACTGTAGGTATGTCTAAAACACCAGTAACTCCCCTGAATTCAGGCATGCAGTAGGAATTCAGATCTTACTAAGATCATCCTTGTTATAACAACTTATATCTCCTAGTGCAAAATAGCAGAGTAACAGTTACCACACTAAAAGTTGAGTGCATGTTAGTGAGAAAGGGATGAGGCCTGCTTGAAAATAGACTTTGATAAAAAAATATAATCAGAAAAGAAAATCCAGTGAGAGTAACACAAATGACTACTGAAATACTGTATCAGTCTACGCAGTAACTCCAGTGCTGAGGATAAAGATTTACCAAACCTTACACAGGTTGTGCATGGCCATATTGCAATTGTATCCCTAAGGGTTTGGTTAAAAGCTAAGAAGGCTTCTGGGTCCCAGATGATGCAGAATAAACAGCACCACTTTGAGTTTTTGGCTGCAGAAAGGAAGGTAAGTGGGTGAATGGGTGATCAGCCTTCCAAGGCTGAGAAGCCTGAGGCAAAGCTTAGTGGTACACACAGGCGTGAAAAGAGGGACCTGTTTTCACTTTAAGAACTTCCAAGGATTAGAGGATAAATTATGTTGGACTACTTTTCACAGGTCTAATCTTTCTATACTTTCTAGCTACATTACCCACATTGGTTTTGGTAAGAAATAAATGTACAGATACAAATTCAGCAAACCAAGGAAACAAAGAAAATTGATTCTTGATATATTATGACACTTGGTTTTAAGATCTCCAGGGGCAAATCCAAAAAAGACAGTAAGAAATACACAGTTTATACTTTGTTATAGCCCTTTTATTCTACTGTAGGGCTACCCTTATTAATGTTATCCTGACAACAACCATATGGGCTGTCTAAACAGGCTTCCCACTCATTCAGCAGACTGCTTAAGAAATACATTCAGCTGGGTATGAAAAGAGAAAATAATCAGCAACCATTTGATCTCCCTGTCAAGCAACAAAACCAATGACATTTGACAATGGTGCTGATTATGCTTTCTCTTCTCCACCCCCAGTTAAAGCAAGCTCAGCTCTACTTTTTGTTGACATCTGTTGCTGGCAAGAGATTGTTTTGTTAATGTATGCAGAGCAACTGAGGACACAGAATTTACTATTGCAAAAGGCCCCCAGTAACCTCTTTCTCCATTCTCCTAAAAAATGCAACTATGTCAATCCACAACTCTTTAGGAATTTTATTATCAGTGGGTGAAACTGTGGTTTTAATCTCCCAATATTGCTTCACACACTGTTTACAAATGTGAAACAAAGTAATGAGCAATCCGCATGCAAATTAATGTAGGGAAGGATATTAGCCAACCACAACATGTCCAAACATTTCCAAGACAAACAACAATCATCAGGGTGGCACAGAATAATCCAACTCAAGCAAATTACATAATATGAACATGAGACAAAAATAAGAAAGTCTGACTGTTTGATGTGCGTTTGGGATCCAGGCAAAAACGATGCTAACTTTAGAACAGCGCTCGTGTTAAGCACTCTGTTCAAAAAGATACTGAAATATATCATACATCATACAAAAGCAGTTCCCACACCCTTGATGTAAAATTGTTTATGATTTCCTCTTACCTTTTTGCCAGCTATGTATCCCCCAGCTGCGCCAAAGCTCTTTGTGAACGTTCCCATTAATATGTCAACGTCGTTGGGACTCATTCCGAAGTATTCCACAACTCCTCGGCCCGTTGCTCCCACTGCACCAATGCTGTGAGCTTCGTCCAAGTAGAGGTAGGCTTTGTATTTGTTCTTCAAGGAGACTATCTCTGGCAGGCGCACGATGGACCCTTCCATGCTGCACATGGAGAGAATCAGGAGTGAACAACAAACCCTGTACTCTTTCCCATACCGGCAGAAAATATAGTCATTAATTGCCTTATTCCACCAAAGTTCTTCTGGAATCTCAATTTTTACTTACAAGCCAAAGAAAACTCACAACCTATTCCCACTTGCAGGTGAGTACAAAACAGTTAAACAGTTTTAGAATTCAAAACCAGTCAAAAAGTCTTTGAATGTTTGTAAGTAGTCAACATGTCAGAGAAGAGAAGGAAAGGTGTAAAGCAAGGTGCAGGTACTGACCCTAAGCAGCACATTACACTTCATCTCTACAAAACAAATATTATAAAGAACTGCTATAATTCAGTCTGGTCCTTGCTTACTTCATCATCATCTACTGTGGCAATATTTGGGCATAACAGCTCTAGAGCAAATTCATCTGGTGCAGAGGAGTTGGGTCCAACATACACTGGAGATGGGCCATGCAAAACCCACAGCTGGTGCCATAAACTCTAAGCATTCCCAGTCTTTGCAGAATCTGGGATTAAAACAGGCAGCTGGAATCCAGTCCTGCCAATTTTTGCTTCAATATGTACTTCTTAGGAAATGTAGCCTGCTACCTAGTAATCAAAAGGAAAAAAAGTTTCCATTCCTTTTCTTTTTACTTTCTTACAGCCATGCAGAAAAACTAAATATTCGGAACTGGCACAGATTGCCCAGAGAAGCTGTGGGTGCCCCATACCTGGAAGCGTTCTAGGCCAGGCTGGATGGGTCTCTGAGAAACCTGCTCTAGTGGAAGATGCTCCTGTCCATGGCGGGGGGGGGTGGAACAAGATGAGCTTTCAGGTCCCTTCCAAGCCAAACCATTCCATGATTCTGTGATTAATGGTGTACTGAGATTTATAGAAATGAGAAGAGATGATCTTTTGCACTGTTGGCGGTCATGTCAGTAAATGGGAAGGCACAGAGGAGGTGTCCAGCAAAATGAATGCACAGGGAGATAAAAAAGAAATGCTCTCTGATCCCCTGAAGATGACATATGCAGAGTATTGCTGTTGTAGGCACACGGTCTGTGGTAACTGGGAGTGGGGCTGCGGCCCAGCCTCATCCCTAACGGGCTACAACTGTGCAGGACAGGTGCACAGTATTGAAGGTGGCGAGACATGGGGTGCCGAGTTGTACTGACCAATCACAGAGGGGCACAGAGGGCACACAGGTGTAACAGATGTAAGATGAGGGGTATAAAAGGTTGTACTGAAGAACAATCAAGTGCTGACGCTTGAAGCCTTCTTTGGTATCAGTTGTACCTCCATCATCATTCTGCCGAGACTTGAGTCTTGAAAACCTTTGTGAGATGACTACAGCTATGCTTGGATATGCTCAGATGCACTCAGTATTCATTTCATAATGAGTTAATCGTGTTCTCTTCCACTAGCTCTTGTAAGTAGGTCTTTAAAAGCTAAAAGCTTCCTATCAAACAAAGTCAGTGTGCCATGTGCCAGGAAAACCAGGGTCCTGTGGCTAAGGCCCACAGCTAAGGTGTATCCACTTGCAAATGCAACGAGTTTCAGATGACCAAAAACATGGAGTTTGGTCCCAAATAACAAATACAAAAGGGAAGTGCAATCAATGTCTTGGAAATTTTTCAACCCTGGACCAATGGCTTTCACAGGCTGCTTTGTTGCCACTTTACTTGTACCGTGCAGCTGGAAGTTTGGCACCACAAAAGGAGCACAATGTGCTTTTAGCACTCAGGAAATTTCTGACAATTTTAGTCCTTCTTCATCCTTTGGTCTCCTGAGTAAACCTGGAAACTGGTCTCCAGTTTTGAAGGAGACCTGCCCAAAGGAAAGTCTCCATTAGTGTAACAGCATGGGGGAGTAGCCATGGACAAGGGTTGCCTGTGCTGTTCACACTGGGAGGTTCAGAAAGCCTGGCTGTGTGTGCCTGGAGGCATATTTTTGGCTGTTGGTGACTGCTGGCAAATCCTGTCCTTCTGTCTTGCCCAGCCATAAAAGAGGCAGCTGAGGGACTGTGTGCTGGCACCATGCTCCCTTGCAGCAAAGAAGGGTGGGCTTCTACTGCAAGCTCCTGAGGACTGGGCTTTCTCACTTTTCCCAAATGGCACTTGGCAGCTGGGGGAGAAGCAACTTAAACCACCACAGCTATTTTCCTAGTGAATACAAGGGCAGAGTCCTCACATAGCCCAGAGTCAAACATTAGTCAGCTAAAATGACACCGAGCCACTGGGCGTGCTTGGATGTGCACCATCGTACACGCTGGGCTTGGCAGCTTTCAGCTGTGTGTGGTCGGCCTGCAGGGAGAGCCAAGGAGCACCTCTGCAAACTGCAATCCCACCCTCCAACTTCCAGCAACGCCTGGGCACACCAGCCAGGCAGAGAAGGATAGTTTTTCTACGTTTACATGGTCATCATCAGGCTCAGTGGCTAATGGAGATTCAGGCAGGAGAGACAGCACTGAACTTCAAAAAAAGTAAAAAAAATGGTAAATTAAAAACGCTGCGTATTTGTGCAATGGAAGGAAAGTTGTGCTGAATCCCAGAGTACATGGAGCTGGTACATGGCTGATGCAAGATTTAACCATTTAGAAGATTTAATGAAAACTTTTCTTTCTCATATGAGTAGGAGATTTCTCTTGGAACTCTAAGCTGCTTAGCAAGACAAGGCACTTGTATTCAGTTTCAGTTTTTATCTACTGCTCCTGAAAGATGCTGGCTGACATAAATGCAGTAGTTGACTAGGTCCTAATGTGGCCTTGAAGCGTCCATGGAACAGATGAAGTGCAGCTGGAGTTGCGTACGTGTTCTGTGCTGTGATTCCAGCAGGTCTCAGCCCTCCTGATGGCAGAGATGAGAACTCTTTTGCTGCCTGCTCTGGTCTTGGTCTCTATTTTGATCCTGGGAGATGGTTAGTGATATGCACACCACTCTCTCTAGAATTGCTTCAACATAAAGCTTACTTCACATAACCCCTTGGGTAGCCCAAATGGAAAGTTTACTGAATCCTTCAGTAAATGTTTATGTCAAGTGAGCTTAAACCAAAGAGCCAGAAGTGAACTGTACTGGTTCTGTCTCACTCTGGCTGGGCCTCTTAGCTTTGTGTACAAATTTATTGATCTGTTTCCAGATCTGCTCAAGCACACAGGGCATATAAAAACCCCCAGATGCAGATGAACTAAAGCTGGCTCTGCCCAGGCCGGGCGTTCTCATTACGTGGTATGACATCCTGTCTTGTAGCACAAATTCCTAGCTTGGAGGCAGGGATGGGAAGCTTCTAGATTGCAGCTGACCTTCATCTCCCTTGTGTGGTGGACAGGCACAAAAACTTGTGTTAGTACACACTTAGTTTGAATATACTTTCAGATGTGAGGAGATAATCCTAAATTTTTAGAACACTCCAGTTTGAAACTTGATTCAACCCCCACTGATGTTCTTCCTGATGCAGCTGTTGAACTGTGGACCCAGGTGCTTTGAGTGACGGGAGGTGTGTGCTTGTAATGGTCACTTCACTTGGAACACAGGCTCACCCTTGACTCGATATTGATGCTTTTTTGCCCAATTTATCTTGAAACTTCTTGGGAAAAGAGGTTTCTACATTCTACTGTGGTACCACATCCTTTTTTTTTTTTTTTTTTCTGTCAGGAAAACTAATTTACAAATATTCCACCTCTTATCTACTTCATCTCTAAACATGCCCTAGAGTACCACTATCTTTTCAACATTTGGAGAGTTATCTGTTCCCCTTTCAGGCTAGTTTGTAATTGGGAAAAATCCCTCCTTTCTTGGCCTGTTACTCACAAGACATATACATTCCACTTTAACAGTTACTTTAGGTACTGTTTTCTCACACAAACCTTGTACATTCATACAACAATCTCTGTTTTGTAGTTTAGAGCAATAATTTTCAGGAAATCTTTCAACTCTGCCCTCAAATACAACTCCATTTCAACACTAAAACGATAGAAATGTTAACCTTTAATGCTGGTCCTTGGCCAAAGACATTAAATGTTACCTCATTCTTTTCTGGAAGTCCAGTCACTTAATCCCAGGAAATAAAAAATAACCCTGCTAAATTTCCTACACCATTGGCATTGAATCCCAAGGAACTTCTAATGCACATGAAAAGGCATTGGACAATATCTAAATGATCAGAGCTATTTTCTTAGCCGGAAGGGAAAATACACAAATTAAATTGAAAGTAAGGAAAAAAAACAAATGAAAACTGATCTGTTTCGATCAATTTCTGATGCTTCATAACTTCTGCCCTGGGCCTTGGCCTATCTGACTCCTAAGTAAATATGCATGGAAGAGAGAAGAAGACTACCACAAACGATGTAAGAACACAGTAACTGATTAATCCTGAACTGGAAATGGTAGAAGCCAAGGAAAACATTAGTTGGAATTCAAGTAATAAAAATATGATTTAGCAAGTCAGTTTAACTAGTGCACTGGTCACTGCCAAAACTTGTTCATGCTTTTTGGAGTCAAGATTGATGGATAGATGGTCTCCCTCAGTTTGGAACACAAATGGAATATATTTGCTTCTAGGCTGGTCCAAGTTAAAAGCCAGCTTTCACTAGGAGTTATATTTACTTTTGATGATTTTTTTTCTTTTTAAGATAATAGAGACATTGAAAAGCAAACAAACATATACTTAATGCTATTTATTTGACATGTAGCTTGAGTGCTTCCCAAGTCAAGGGGCCAATTCTGCCTTCAGTTGTAACCAAGCAAAATCTGTGGTTTATGGTTTCAAACACAAGTCTGATTTCCAGAAATGCTCATGTTGGCTAACAATGACCCTTTTCAAATTTTGCCAGCTGGTAAGTCTAGACTTATGCACAGTGTAAACACTTTAAGATACTCCTAATGGAAACAGAAGGCAAATTTCTTTCCATACCATAAACTTCACCATACTAAGACTATGGTGTCCCATATAACAATATTTTTTTAAAGAAGGAAAGCTTAGTGTTTTCTTTTACATCTCTGGAAAAAGCTTTTCTGTAAAAATTTGCCAAGCCAAACTTTCAAATCAAGATATTTCAACTTGGAGAATGGCTCTGACCAAGTTATTTAAATTCTATATTTGCTGTCCCTGAAGCATAACTTAAGGAAAAAAAAAGCAGTATTAACTATGGTAAGAAGAATACATTAACTACACTCTAACTCCTCTTAAACCCTCTTGATGAATGTTAATTTGGCATTTGGCAAACCTTCAAGAAAACTATCATTAGCCAATATGGGGCTGGAAAATTTTAGTCTTTCAAAAACCCTGGGCCAAGAAAGGAAAGAACATACACACGAAAAGAGTAAGAGTATTTCTTCTCTGTCCTTCTCCAGCTTTTTGTTTTTTCATATGAAATGTTCTTAGCTACCAGCTGGGTCAGACTGCCCGGGCTGTGAGCCTGTCCCTGGCAGTGCTGCAGGGCCCGCCTGGCTGCGCGTGTCCCGGGCTGGCAGCGGTGGCACGGACACAGCGCGGTGGCACGTGGTGCCATTCGCCCTCAAGCCACAGCAGACTTGCTTTACAACCAAACCACGCTCTCCAGTTTCTGATCTGTTTGGACTGTGAAAACAACTAACTAACTAACTAACCAACCTAGCTACTGCTAGGGATAGTTTCCAACGGGAGACTGTTAGAGAGCTGAGCTTTGTTTTTCTTTTACTTTAAGCCTTTCAGAAGCACAGACACTCAGGGCATGAGTGGTCTTAACATTATTTAGCCTTTATGGAGCTGAAGGAACTTTATGGTTCATTTTAGTAGGTACTCTGAGGTTTAACGTGCTTTTATTTTGCATTCCAAGAGAAGGTTCTTTGAACTTTGAAAAATTAAATCTCATTTCAGAATGAACTGCAAAACTACAGGAAAAGAAAGCTCTACACCAAACATAAATCTGGAAATACAGTTATAAGTTAGTATAGTTACATAGCTGGCAGTGGGTTTGTCCCACTGCTTGGACTGATCCATGCCTCTGTGTTACCAGTCTACCTTCTTGCTCCCTAGTGGTCAATATTCAGGGTAAAGGATTTAAAAGTGAACAAAGCTCAGCAGCTGGAGCCTTTTCTGCCAGCCACGTGACCCATAGGAATATTTGTCAGTAAAATGTTGGTGGTCCACTTAATTTCTGCATGATCAAAGTCCTTAAATCCAAGCTTTCTTTTAGTAGTGCCAAGCGATGTTTATTTGTAGTTTTGCTCTGTTTATTCTGGTTGAAAGGACACGTTCAGCCTGCTTTGGATCAGCTGATCTGCTGCCGACCTGTTTCACCTCTGAGTGACAGGTGTTTAGATAAGGACTGATTTGGTCTCTTTGCAGATGGAAAACTTTAGGCAAAAAAGAACGCACTGACAACTATGAAGTTGTGATGATATGAGATCATAAAAGATTTCTTACAAAGAAAAGCTAATTGGCTAAGCCGTGCCAGCATTTTGCAGTAAAATGGCATAAGTGACTGCCTGTCCAGACTGGATGTATTTCAGCAACACATGATACAATCCCCACATATAAAGTTTTAATGCCACTTTTCTAAACCCTGTTATGTCCTGTGAATGAGTGGTTCTGGTTTCCTTCTCTCTGAGGCAGGTGTTGCTACTCCCCAAACCACCCTTGTCCTGCTCCCCCATCTCCTGTCATCACTGCAGCAGCCTTGCCTAGATCCCTGCAAACCCTCTTTCTGTCCAAACCCCTGCTTCTTCAGCCCTTCCTGCCTTCCCCTTCTCCAACTCCCACCCATCAGTGGCTCCCCCTCCATGAGCTCCCTGGCTGCCTTCCCAACAACCTTCTCCAGACTGGAGCAGTTGCCAGGATGAAGCCCAGGATGGTGAGCCTGGCTGGTGCCACTGCTTTGCTGCTCAACTCCAGTTTGCCTTTCTGGTTGGGTGTAAGCTGCACCACACGAGTGCACTACACCGTGTAGCTATCTGACTTAGGTGCTCTATAATTACCTTGCATTATTGATGCTGCCATTATCAGATGGATTTTCAAAGGCACTTCTCTCATTTAAATTCCTCCAGAGACTAGGGCTACATTACATACCACTATATAATTCTTTGAAAGCCAGTCTTTCAATTTTCCTGTTAAAGTGGGAATCTATTAGATCCAGCACTAGTTGCTAAAAAGGTGCTGATATCACTTAACCTAAGTTTAGCTTAAGATTTCAACAGTTGGGTGAGAACTGGACATGCAGAGCTTAATCAATTCTGTGTAGTTGTCTTTTGATCTGCCCACGCATAACAAACAACTCTAGAAAGCTCAGCTTACTCACTCAGCAGAACTCCTCACAAACCATAGGTCCACGAACTTTATCACATCTGTCACAACATACATCACACCTTACCTGTCTTGCTCTCACTACATCTCCCACTCAACTGTGATTTGCTAAATCAACATTCAGAACAATGTACAGAGTCTGATTGGAGCTACAGGATACAAGGTTCAGGCTGTCATAATGGAAATCAACATATTTATGAGATCACAAAGTTATTGTAACTTCCACTCTCATTAGGATTTCCCTCAGATACCTAGAGTCAGAGTTTGCCCCACTCAGTTCCTCATTCTGTCCTCAGAAATCATCTTTCTACAACACAAACATACCTGTAAATGCCCTCCACGAGGATGATAATTTTTCTCCATGCTCTGTGGGTGCGAGGCTGTCCGTATATTATTGCATCTCTCAGCAACTTCTCGAGGCTCTGCATATCTTTATTTAAAAATAAGAAAAAGAAGGAAGGAAAAACATTAACAAAGATTTTTCTCAAGAACTTTCAATTTTCTCTTGGGTGCTATTTTTCCTGTACAGAAAAAGACAACATTAAAAAAAAGTGTCCAAAGATAAACTTCTTTTATTAGTAGGCAAGACCCAACAATTCCTTTTATTGGTGTGAATGCAATTTAGTGACAAGAAGAGTTAACAAAAGCTTCCAGTTATGCACCTGATCTGGGAAACTTCGAGAAATACTTGGCAAACATTTGTATTTAAAGGCAAAAGGGAATCACTTTGCTTCAGTACTGAGGCTAACTGCCAGCAGTTTTGTGTAGGGGCTGCTGATACTCATAATTTATCAAGGCTTCAGTAGGACGTTTTGGTTGCTTTCCAATCACAAGCTCACCAACAACAAGCATTTCTTCAGCAAAGGTTTTGACAAGGCTGCATGAAGCACATAAGGATGGCAGCAAGAGAAGTCTTGTCCTCCTCAAGAAGGAAAGCAAGTGGAAGGTTGCTGATGAGAGAGGAAGAGACAGGTAGATACAAGCACATGGCATGGATACACTAATCTGGTGCCTAAATGCTTGGCACTGATGGGACTTCAATATAAGGAGGCCTGAAACAAGGTTATGATCCTTAGCTGCTTCCTTAAGGGCTGAGTGTGGGTCTTCTAAAAAATTCTTGACGGAAAGCCATTGAAATTTCGAAAAATATGGAAGAAGCAAGAAAAAATACCACAGAAATCAGGGTCAGGCCAAATGTCACTCCAATGCACCAGCATTCTGGTGTCTCCAATGAATGGACACTTCAAAATGAATTATTCTCGTACTTTTCAGGAATCTGGATTGGCATTTCAAAATGTTTTCCAAGAACACCCCGAAGAGTCTCATAATACCCAAATAACACTACAGATCAGCTCAAACTGTGGGCTGAGAAAATCAATGGCATTTTTTCACAGTATAACCCCATTTGCTTCAGCAACACATCTTAACACAATTGATACAACCTTCTACAATAGCACAAAGTTAATGTGTAAAATGAATTTTCCCGAGGGAAAAAAAATGCACCTTAGAAATATTAGTATTGACCCATAGTTTGGTTTCTGCCCTAGGGGAATGGGGCCATTTGCACATTAATTGCCCATTGTGAGTAACCTGTGCCCTGAGAGATGGCCAGGTAATGACCTGAACCCTTCCACATCCTGATGCCTCACCTCTTCCTAGCAACATTCAGTGATGTTGGTGGAAGGTAAAGTTCTCAGCAATGAAACTGCCACTCTGCACCTGACCTAGCAAGTCCCTGCTGTACTCTACAAAGCACAAAATAGGCATGGACAATATCAGTTGCCCCTTGTTTCACTGGTGCAATGGCCTGCACACCTCAGTGACCTCTGAGATGGAAATGCTGCTATGAATGATGCTATGCAGACAGCACACTTCCCACTAGATGGCAATCAAGGAAATAGAAGTTCTTTTGGTGCTTCATATGGGAAAGTTGTAACCAAGCTGAGAATTTGCAGCTGCTCACGTTCTCTTTTGTTTTGAGCAGGTAGTATTTAGAACTCCTCTTAAAGGGCTCCCTCAGGATGACAAGAGAGCTCACAGTAAAATTTGGACACCCCCTTTTCTCCACCAAATTATTCTCCACTGATGTCACTGTCTTCTAAATCCTTTTGGGACCTTTGAAACCCTTTTCTGAATCACACAGGGTTTTTCAATTCAGTGTTCTATTCACTGTCAGTCCAGATGGGGTCTTGACTTCAGAAAAGTCATTCTGCCTCTGAGCTAAAAGAATGGCTTGAAGATTCAGTTGTTTTAGCACATTCACATGAAAAGTAAAAGAAGGAAAGAGGAAATGAAGTGAAACGTATATAATTCTGTTTTAAAAAATACATGGCTGTGAATAGGTCCTCTGTCCAAACTACTGTGGAACATGAGACCACAGACTGGGAAGAGCCTCTTCAAAGGATGAGTTTCCCTGATTTTACACATAGTATAGTCCTGCTGGAGTACAGACTAAGAACATGTCTGTTTGCAGGATCAGGGCTATCTCACTTTCTTTTTGATGTCTCATTCTGAAGAACATGTATGTGTGAGACCCATTCTGAAGCCTGTAATAGTCAACACATAATTTGTTCCTGCGCAAATTGATTTTACTGATCTATTAACTCTGTGCCTCATTTGGAAAGGGGAAATAAGCAGAAAGAAAAAAATCTTTAGTATTCCCCACAAAAGGCTGCTTCTGTTCTTCAAGGTGAAAACAAAGTGCTCTATGTGCTTGTGCTTAGCTTTTCAGAAAGTGGGATATACTGAACGGCAGGAAAAACAACAGTGCAACCCCAGGTGACTTTCAGACATCAAATTATTTACCCATTAAATATAGTTAGATTGAGAGACATTAGGACATTAAGATGATGAGCTGCACGAATCCATCTTGAATAACCAGTTATAGAGAAAATAACAGTCCTTCCTTGTTTGACCATCACCAGCTCAGGGTTTTCAGTAGCAATGGCCAACAACTGCTCACCAGCCCAGGAGGTGGTGTTCAGAATTTGACTTGACTAATCAGTCAAAGCACAACCAAATCTATCCATGTTTTGCTTTCCACCTTCTGCTTATAGCATACTGCCCAGATATGGAGGATAAAGTTTCCTAAGAGGGGACTGTGGATCTATCAGTGGGTTGGTGGACTTTCATAATCCTTGTTTGGGATTTCTCATAGTTAATTCAAGAGTAATACCAAGAACACAAACTGCCAGTGGGCTGGAGCGAGTCTGAACCTGGGCAGGCAGCGTGTCATGCTGCCTCCAGTGCAGGTGGGACAGCAGGCTCCTGGAGGGAGCACGGCATGCTCAGGGAGACACGGCGTCTCCACCCCTCATCCTTACACTGTAATGCTGGGGATGTCACCACCATTCCTCTGCGTGGGCTGGAAACTTCCTGTGTGATGTCAGCTGAATCCTGTTTAATTAAAATAAACGGGCTGCTACTACTCTTGTCACATTCTTCGTTTTGCTTTGTGCTTGTAAGTCTGATTTTCAGTTTCTCCACTTTTGCACTCTCATGCAACAGACCCCGTGGCTACACGCGAATATCTTTGTTTGGAACGTGGGAGTGGTGATCACTGCAGCCACAGTAACAGTCTGAGACTCCCCTCCCTGCCCCTCAATAAGTACCAATCTCTCTGAAAGTAAAGGACACTGGCTCAAGAAAGCTCCCTGTCCACACTTGGCAAGTCAGATGTGGCTTTCTCACAGCAGAGAGGGCAAACGCAGACACAGCGTGCAGGGAGCAGGACAGACCAGTCTCCTCGCCGTGGCAGCGTCTGTGTGTGTCACAGGGAATTACACGCCCAACTGGATTAGGCTGCAGTCCACCTGTCTGGGCAACAATCTTGTCTCTGGTAGTGGCCGCAGGCTTCAAGGAGCACAAAACCTTAGGGGTAATGTGCCTTTCATGCTGCTCTGTAATAGCTATAACACCGTCCTCCCTTCTGAAATTCAAGGGCTACCTACACAATTGGAAAAAAATTTAAAAATTAAGGAACTGTCCCGTACTAAACCACCACAAACTCTTTGGGTTTTGCAACTAAAGAGATCTCTTTCTAATTTTTACCTGCTTACTTATCTCTTTCATTTCCCCCTATTTTATTTGCTTGCTTAATTAGGTGCACTTAGTTTTCCACTTTTCTTTTTTTTTCTTTTTTCCTTTTCTTTCCTTCTTTTTAACTAGAGTATATATTTGCACTGAAAGGTGAAGGCCTTCTGTCACCTAGAAGTTCCTTCAGTATTAACTACAGCTCCTCCAGGTAGCTGTGCATTCTCAAGTCCTCATGGCACTTGTATCTGAACTCCAAAGCAGTAATTTGACTGAGTAGACTGAGAAATGCCAGAGTTGGATTAACATAAATTCACAGTTGTTGTCCAAGCTGGAAACTGTGTTTTGTATGGAAACCTGGACAGCTCACACCTGCATCACACACTTGTCAACCACTTGATCTGTGAGAAACTAAAAAATCCTTTACTACTTTAACAACACTGAAAAGGTGCATAAGGAGGAGCTAGGAATGTATTGCCCTGATTCCATTTCAGATGTGGATTCAAGCACCAGATTACAGGCTGTATTTTCACCTAACCAATGTGCTTGGTTTTGCTTTGCAATTCCCTGCCTTCCTCATAGGATCACTTGTTTTGATAGCTCAGTGAAATGCCCTTGCAATGAAGAGAACTGGAAATATATTTTCCCCCATGGCCTGAGTTCTATACCTTGTCACAACATTCCCGCAGACTGTTCATGCAAGTGGAAATCTAAACCTGAAAACGGGACTGCAATTGAGTTGCTTGATGCTACATGGGAAAAATGGAGTAGAATTAGAAAGAAGAAACAAATCCTAAGCCTTGTATGGTGCCTTCTTTTACAGGCTGAGAAGAACAGAACTCACTTGGGTATAGCTAGTCCATAACACCCTCATCTGTTCACTGAAGGAACACCCAATACCAGTAAAAGACCCAGAACTACTGTGAGAGAAACCGCTTGATAAAATCACAGGCTGATTAATAGTTAAATATTTGGTTTTGCTTTTCAGGTTTTATTGGAAGAGTCAAGAATTTTTGGCTAATACTTAACCAGATAAAGGTCAGAGGTCCTGAAAAAAAGGCTTTTAAATGTATGGTGTTAGTAAAAGATTGCCTTAGAAATTTAAAAGAAAAAAAAAAAAGCCAAAAACCTACAGTCAATCTCTCTGTGAGCCAGGAAGTAAAAACATCTGAGTTTAGCTCTCATTTAGCTGAGGGACCCCCAAGCCTGTCACTTGGGGAAGGTGGGAGAGACCCCCTGGAGCCCAAGGCTGGTGAGGGTAACATCACATACCTTCTGGCAAAAAAACTAACCAAGGCCAGGCCACTACTGCCCCAGTGATGGGGAGATGTTTTAGTGTCCCACCTTCTCCCAGGGCACACTTGCTGTTGGACTGTGCTGCTGCCTGCATTCCAGTGCAGCAATGCAGCTCTTTCCTATCTTCCCAAACAAATCACTGCCCGGCAACCTGAGTGGTGTCCACACCACAGCAGGGGAGACAAAAGGCAGGTGCTTTAAGGGCAGGTCAGAATGATTTTAGTCCACTAAAACACTACTGCATGCATTAAAGACTGCTTAGACCCTAAAATAAAATTGAAAAAAAAAAAATTAAAATCCCCTAGACCTGTGATTCAGAGCAGCGGCTCCAGGGAGCTGAACTTTGATGCTTGCACCCAGAAAACCTCACAAATGCCTGACACAGAAAAACTCCCTGAAAGGCCAAAAGCCATGTGCCAATACTGCTATGCCCTTAGCAGGGTGAAGACCAGAGACAGTGCTAATGAAAGCCCACAGGAAGGGAAGGCCCTGCTCAGTAGTTTTTAGTTATGGGGCTAAGATGGAATATTCTCTTACATTTCTCTCACACAGATGATCTGTAGGTGTGTGTGCCTGTGCATTTCTCTCAGCCCAGGTCTGTAAATTCCTGTCTGTTTACAAGGAAGGGATTGTTCACTGGCAGGCAGGATGCAGGGCACATTCCTATGTCCAAATAAAAAGACTTATAGGTCCACAGCACATTTTTGCCTTATTTCAAGCCTTATTCACTTTAAGGCTTGAAAACCTTCTCATACACTCATGCAATGTTTTTGTCAAAAAGGAAAGTCATCCAGATGCCCTTTATTTCACCTAGGAAAAGCATAGAGGTCTAAGGATTTTGTCTGTTCCAGAAAAACTATTCAGATTTTTTATGGAAAGTGTAATGTCTAAGAGAGCTATCCACTTACTGAAATAGAACTTCATTAACTTTTGTAAGAATAAGAACTACATTATACATAATTAATGTAAGAGGTAGAGATTCTTTCTTGTCTTTCAAATGAAATAATTCTCTATTAATAATAAAATAATAATTATTTACTTTTGAAAGATGACAAATCAATCCTCTATTACAGATTTCATGGTTTAAAATAAAGTAACAGTTTTACAGAATTAGCTATAGTACAGCCTTTGAAAGATGAAGGTACTTCATAGCAAGTTCAAAATGGTAGATTTTACTCTCTTTTCTGTGAAATATTTTTATCATAGAACAAAATAATTTTTCTTTTGACAAAAAGTTTTTCTGTAACAGAGCAGGGAAAGGAAAGAGGAGAGAGATTTATGTGCTTGTTAGAACCTGATGGTGCAATCAATGCTTATTAAAGATCTTAAAGCAGTAGCTTAAAGTGCAAAGTTTTCTACTCATGCACAGGGCCAATACAGCACAAGGAACCTTGCATTTACACCAAGCAGTGTGACATGGAGCATGGCTCAATTCCCCTATTCCTAAGCATGACAATGACAGCACGAGCACACTGATAATTTGGGAATGCCTGTATATGTCACATACCCACACATTGGCAAGAATGAATCTGGGAGCATAAGCAACACAGCTCTGGTCTAACAAAACAAACATCTGTCTAACTGAAAAGAAACCTCCCAACCCAAGCTGGAATTTTTGGTTACTTAATTAATACAGTTTTGGTCCTTAATTTATTTGCTGTACTGACTTGTGTTACACTACTCCCTGACAGCCTCAGAGGGCACAAGGCTGTCTGCTCCATTTTGGGTGAAAGCATGCATCCTGCAAAGGCAGTCCTGCTGAGTTATGCTTTCCACTGCTATCTCCCCCAAAACACATCCTATTTCCCCCAAAGCAAAAGGCACATACATACATCTCTGCACGTGTGATTTTAGTTGTTAGTGATGTGTAACTCATGGTATGATTAAGGAAATATTAAAAGACACAACTTTCTAACTAACTAACTAGCTGAGAGACTCAAAGTGGGCTGAAAGCATGGGCACATGAAGCTTCTTCTCATGAAGTGCTCTCTAAATGCAGCTTAGGATAAAGACGACAAAATTGTGACAACAAAAACTGTCACTCAATTCCAAACAGTATTTGAAAAAGTTTCCAAAGTTTCATTTTGGAAATAAATTAAGGTGATGTCCCAGCAATGGCATGCAAGACTGTCTCTGGAAAATAAAATCTCTAATCTAGAAACCAATGAGTTTTTCCAAAGCAACTTGAATGCCCTTCCACTGAGGTTTGCCAAGATCCTTAAAGGAACTGCCTGCATTTTCCAGCTAGATTAGTGCTGTTTGGGTAGCTCACTATTATATATAGGTTCACACATTATTCAGAAGAGCATCAGCTTTAACTTACAGTGCAACAGAAGCTGGTTAGGTATCAGGTTCTGGGGAGGGGAATGAGAGATTGAGGGATGGTTAGAGACTGAATTCCTTAAAGCAAGCATGACAGCTCCAGGTGATACCTTCACAGCTGAGAGTAATACACTCCTCAAACTGGAACGTTTTCTGAAATGATGTGGAAGTGACACAAGCCAGCTGGACTGCATGCAGCATAGGTGGGTGGAGAGGCTGAGAACATTTGGATTTGGGTAGTAAGAGGTCAACATGCAAGATGTGATGTAACCTGATTGAATGGCATAAGGGTTTGAACAACCAAGGAAAAGTTGAGAAAAGACTGGTGTGGTAATCATGCTTAGCATATCCAGATTTGTGGGAGTGGACCAAGTTGAGGTGTGGTACAGGTTAATCTATGAATAATTAATTCTGTAAAAATATTAATGTTCAGATGGTCTTTAGTCCTTGAATGATCTTCAGAAATTGCTTCTTGCCCAAATTATGAATTGATATTAATTATAACAACATCTTATGTTATAATTACAGTGTGCTTTGCATTCCAACTCATCCTTAGGCCTTTTTCAGAATATGCATAATTCATTTTTGCTCCCCTTGGGGCTGAACACAGCACTTAATAAAAAGAAGGGATTGTATTAGCCATTAAAAAAGGTAATCAGACCACTCTTCTGATTTCTCACCACTTCACTAGCTTCTAAACCTTTCTTGCAATCACTGGCAGGTGGCAGCAGCGAGGATGGGAAAGGGAATTGTTATGGGGAATAAGGGAAAGGAACAAGCTCTTGTCATCAAAGGTAGTATGTCTCTGACAGTAACCACAGCAGCATAAATAAAAGTTAGAGAGCATGAGCATTTTAGAAGATAACTATACAATTGCAAAGTTAATGTGTGATTTCCATAGTAAAATTCTACTTCAAAGAATATTTGGGATGATGCTGTTGATATAACCATCTGCATCTTTGCTATTAGATCCCTGGGAATTGAGAGTAACCGCTTCATAAGGAACCCATGTTAAGGTAATTCTGGTTTTACTGAACATGCTGGAAAAAGAGGCATGTTTTTGTAGGTGTGTTTCTACTATTTGGGCTACAATGGCAATAACAATAAAACTTTTGTGACAGCACACAGTCATTCAGCAAGTCAAAAGGACATAATAGCAATTATAGTATTGCACTATTAATTTTTCCCATCAGAAACCACTCATAATATTAAATAGTTGATCCTCTTGCCTGGACAAAAGTATCATCTGGCAACTGACAGCAAAATAAGCATTAAAAGAAATGATTCTTGCCTTTGAGGTGTGAGTAACTCTGTCTCTAAATTTTTCCAGCTTCAATACTCACTATTATGCTTGAAGATTCTAATAGTGGCACCTGAAAGCCTCGCACCGAGAACAAGAGAAGTGTGGTTCAACTCATCACTTAAAATAAGGCAGCCCTGTGGAGAAGGAGCACAGTGAGCATCTGCATGAACTGGGAGGCTACTGACTCGTGTGCATGTGTGTGCCAGCATACACACGTGTCTGTGACACAGCATTGCACCAATTAAGCCATAAGGATTAAACATTAAATGAATTTTCTGCTGCTTTCCTGAAGGTGCTGGGTTGCACTGCAAAGGCAGGCTGAAAAAGTGGGATCAGATTCTCAGGCATTCCCAGGTGCTGCATAGGGGTCCAATACTTCCTGTAACTGGAAAGCAGCAAATAACCCTATTAAAGATTGAGTGCTTTATAGTAAAATCAGGCAATGTTGCTTCCTCTATCACCTGTTTACAGCCCATTTTGAGTTGTAAGGAAAATGCAGCCACTACCCCACATATAAAGACTGTATGACAGCAGTGTAAGGAGGACTAATACTGAGGCTGCACTGACATCAGCACTTCCGACTGCAGAAATGAGATCAGGAGAGACTGATGCCTTGTAAGTCCCATCTCCATTAAGATGTGAGTGAAGTTTAAGAACCAGAGTCTTTCTCTGATAAATGCATATAGAGTTGACCTATAGTATACCTTTTATTAAGTAACTTAGTTGAAAACTCTGTTTGTTTTTAGAAATGAAAATAGAAATGCAGGAGAAGTAAATTTGTCTATTATATTAACAAGGGGCAGGACTCACAGTTGAAATTCAAGCGTGAACCCTTGTTTAGCTCTGCTTTCTATTAAACATGTTTTGCTGTGTTTCATTCACTCAAAGGGCAACACATAATTAAGCAAAAACTTACTCTGGAATCATAGATTAGGCCTAATCATAGATTAGGTTGAGAGATACTCACATGATCTCCCTAGAGACTGGTTTACAGAACTAACAGTAAGTGTAGATGCAGCTTGACAAGAAAATGTAGCTGCTAGGCTTCATTATAGAGGAAAGCATAGGAGTAAATCTCTCAAACATAGAGTAGTTGAATAATTTTTTTATATGTAATATATATAATAATAATAATGCATAATATTATATACCAAATTTTCAAATATATATATATTAAAAATACATACGGTAATATCTTTATTTGTGCCACTTATATCTAAATATCCCACCTCTGACAGAAGCTTGAATCTTTACATGAAGCCAGGTAAGGGAGGGAAAATTATTATACAGTGAAGACAAGTATCTCACACTGCATATCTGCAATTTCATACATTCACCTTCATTAGTTCTCTGTATCTGTTTCCTTTGAAAATGCTGGACAAGGTCTCCAGCATGGCTGCAGACTAAAGTTCATGTTCTGGACAACTGAAGCAATTCTCCCTGCCCAACACTTGTGTACATATATTTTAGAGATCTTGCAAAAGCTGCAGTCATCTTCAACAGAGAAGGAAGAAGTGACTTCACCTCCATGCTGGTGTTCCAGCAGTCTCAGTCCTACATCACAAACTGAATTCATTCCACCTCCACCAAGAGGGAGGTCATGTTTTGTACTTGCATGGCACACTTCATACTGCTCCACACTTGGACAAGCTAAGGAGGAGTTAGCCACTTTTCAGCTGTCAGCACAGTGCACCTGTTTGTGATGTCCGTAGTTACCAGTGACAGGATGATGGATATCCATGCCTTTGAGTTATATTCTCCAAACTGGAGAGGAGGTCCCTTCAGCACCAAGTAAGAACCCAACTTTTGTAACATGATCACAGCTTTAGACTTGCATTTCCTGCCAGCTTTCTTCACAGGGCTGGCTGGAGCTCTGCTCACCAGGAATGCTAAGCACTGTGCTTTTCCTTTTCTCAAAGTGTTGTACATACTATCCTAATCACCATAGGCAGCTGGGCAAAATCTTGGCAAGTAGCCTAAATACTTCATCTCCCAACACCCAGACATGGAATTCAACATTTGGTTACTTTTTAGGGAGAAGCAACTTCATTAAGGGGAGCTACAGAGCTGTATCACTGACCCTTAAGCACATGTTAGGTATGTGCAATAGCAACACTCAGGGCTAGCACAGATGACAAAGGAGCATATTTAAAGTCACAAGGCCATCAGCTTTATGACTCACACATTCCTGATACCAAGCTTTGTTCCTCGATCAAGCCTTTCCACTCACTGAAAGCCCAGAATACTGCAACAGTAGTTAAAACAATTAATAAGTGATTGTTCTATGTGTTCCTGAAGGAAGTACTCACCTTTCCAACAAGGGCTGGAATATTCATTGAGTTAGTTGCAAAGCCCATGCCAAACACCATGGCATCTTCCACACCAAGGAACTTGGCCACAAGTTTCTCTAGTTCTACATGTTTGTCTAGGGTGCCTGCAGAAATAAGCACAGGGAATATTAAATCTCATTAAACTGTGAAAGTTATTATGACACAAAACATACAAAAGAACAGGCTAGAAGTGTGTCATTAAGCTGTGAGACATTAAGTTCTAATGAGGGTTTTCCATTTGTATCCTGTGCATGTGGGCTAATGCAAGAGGTGCAAACCAGCTGTGACTAATGCTAACAAATACTGCTGCTCTTAGGGCAGTAAAGCAGTTGCTATGGGAAGGAGCTTCCTTTTCCCACAATAACTTTTGACATAGTTTATTCTGAAGACTAATTTTTTGTCTTTTTCTCTCCCCTGCAATGAGGACAAAAATACCTTCTTTTTGCAGGAAATATGTGACAAACATTTTAGGCATTCTTGAGTTCTCTCCAGACATGAAAACAAAAATGTGTGACAACAAAATTAATCCTTTTCTATTGCCTGCCTATATACATGTACAAAACTCTTAATTAGGATTTTATATGGATAGACAAACAAAAGCATTCTCCATATATCTCTGCTTTGGAAAGTAAAAGCTATTCCACTCCCCATAACTGATGATAACTCTGCTCTTTCTTTCCTCTCATCAGCAAACATAAACAATAACACAACACTAGAGACCCTTCTTTATTGCATGTTAATTATCTAACATCAGTGCTTGAAGTCTCCAAACAAGTAAGGTGCTCCAACTATCCAACAAAAGCAGTATCCTTCCTGCCCAACTCACAGTGGAGGATGACAAAATACAGAAGGCAAACGAACAAAAGAGTGGTGTTAAGAGACTGAGATAACAGATAGCTTTGAACAGTAAGGAATCATCTCAACTTGCCAGCTCTCTAGTCTTTGGTTGCCTGGCTTTGCATTGCAGGGACCAAGGCAGAAGGAACTCTTACAGGATGATCTGTGGGGAAGAAAAGAGAGTGGCCTGTGGATTCTGACAGAGCATTTCCCCTATGAATAAGGCTGTAATCAGAGAACAGAAAAAAAATTAGGCAAGTGAATATGTTACCTCACTTGCACTGCACAAGCTGACGGCACAATAATATAAAGTGAATTACAATGGATGGAACAAGAAGGCTGTGTTCACTGTGATGGACAAAGGGCAGATGAATGGAGGAACACAGAAGCTTGGCTAGAGTGTCTCAACAAGAATGATGAGTCAGGAAGATGATCTTACCTTCATCATGGAGCAGAGCTCATTAAAAAAATCAAATATAAATGGCAGGAGAACAGTTTCGGCAATAACAATAAGTCATCTGGTTACACTGAAGGAGTCTTTTAATTATTTTTCTCATGAAATATCTAAAGTAAGAATGACATCCATTTGGAAATAGAGTGTGACAAGTATCTATCAGGCAGGCAGATAACTCTCCAACAATCAGGGAGAAAAGGAGCAAGGTCATGTTGCTTCTTGAAAAACCTGGATTACATGGACAGTAAAGAACAGCAGTGCTGCTGAGATTTTGCCAGAGCCTTCCTGGGTTGTGCTAGACCCGAGCCTACTCCAGCAGAGCTTCAAAAGTGTTTCTGCACTCCTTGTATCACACTGCATGTACCTGGAGCTGGGTTGTCTCTGTGCTCTGAGAATTAGGTAATGTGACACAGAAAATGTGTCTCTGCAGAAACTCCACTATGTGTGTGCTGAGTCTGTGTGAAGCTCTTTGAGTATGGCAATTTTTTGAATTTGTACACCCCAAGACACACGAGGATATGAGCTGGCTCTGCACACAGCCACTGTTTAGTACCCGGGTTCTGTGAAATACAAAACAGTGTTTCAGAGCTGAGCTGCTCCCTGGAAATGTGGGTGAGAATCTGTCTTAAGGTGTAAGCAGGACTCAGCATGTATTTCTGTGGTTAGTTCTGTATTTTTTGCAAATTGGGCCCAGCTAGTCTTCAACCTGATTACAGCACTCATGGACAGCTAAGAGTTCCAGCAGGATCAGTTGCCTTAGTGTTCCCCACAGATTTTATTTTGTCACTCAAGGGCTTTCAGCACACAAAAAGATGAAGTCTGAAATGGAAGCTCGAAGCCAAGCACACTATGGTCACAGCTTGAATTAGGTTTGTGAAAGCAGGAGAAACAAGCAGTGTGTGCTTTGCAAGGCAGGCATTTTAAGGCATAACACAATTGTCCCTGACTCTTCCAGGGGTAAGTCTGACACTATTGGGGTGGAGCTAAATTGCTTTTTGGGGTTGCATTACATGTTTTCTGTTTTTATAAACAGGAAGAGCCTGACTCAATACAGACAGTTTTGTTAAAGCTCCTATTAGACGACCCACAAAGGAACAGCACATTTTGCACCTATTTTTCTTGCTTTTGTCATGGTGAAGAATGACTCATTCTGAAAGTTACTGATTCCTACTTATTATTTACTAATCCTAAGAGCGAATGCAGATGATATTGTACATCACTATTGCCTACAAATCCTGGAACACAAATTTAAATTGGTTAGCAAAACAAAATCCTGAATGACAAGGATTTGCAAAATGAGCCCTGGTTTTGAATCGTGTTAATTATCATGGCAATATTGTTGGTGGTAGGTAAGGTGTTGCAGAAGCAACGCTCACCAGTACTGTCAGTGGGAGGTTCATGACAGCTGTATACATTGAACAGAGTTGAAAAATCATATAATTATGCAATTATTTAATCATATCAGGAGATATCTCTACACAGGATGCTGTATAAACGGCATCAATTCTATCACCTCTCTCCACTGGAAGAAACAAGGGGTCAGACTTGCGCTGCTGGGATGAGGTTTGCCCACTAGCATTCCCAGCTGGTCACAGCCAGCACCATGACAAGCATAAACAGCACTACCAGACAGATGCAAATTTGATCCAAAGGAACTGGCACAAGCTGAAACATCTCAAGCTACATAACAAAGGCAGTAATTACGCAGCTCTTCATTACATACAACCTTAGAGATGTCAAGTAAGGTTAGCCTGGCCCTTAAAATGTTTTGTATTGTGCTAGATTCAAGACCAGTATCATGATCTGTTGAATGAAAAGTGATATACTAGATATATCTTTTTAATACACTGTATACACAGATACTTGCTACACTTGCCCTATAAACAGACATTTGAATTTCCCTGCTGACTGACTACAGCTTGGCTTGACCCAAAACATGAGGATACAACTGAACAACGTACAGCAAATCACCAGGAAAGATTTAAGACAAAAAAAGAGAAAGGTACCTGCATCTTTAAGAGAAAAAATTAAATCCTTTTGAAAGTTATTCCTCCCTGCTGAACAGCTGTATGTAATAACAATACAGCTGGAGTTACTGTGATCCAAGACTATATAGGTATTAAGATCAAAGATCGTATCAAAAGTGGGCTTTCACAATGGGAACCACCTCCACAGATTCCCAGGCTTCTCACAACAAATCCCCTCCTTTTCAAAATCTGATGACCCAGTTCCCTCCATTAACTTGCCACTGCACTCTGGTGACAGGGAACATGAAGTACACTGTGTTTTGACAGGCTTTTTCATACACTTATCCATGCTGTTGGGCTGAAAGTCACTGCCTGACTAGACAGATAAAGCTGGAAAATGGACTTCCCATGATCCATAGAGTCATTATTTAGTTTGACACTTTCAGCTTGGACAAGGTGGTTTATGCCACTGACTAGTCTGCCCAATACAGTCTTTCAGGTTCTTTTACACTAATGACACAGACTGGTTCAACTGCCAACACTGGCAACAGTATCCTGTAATAGAATTTTATATTTGGAATTCCAAGACCCAAAGAAAACAGGAAAATACCCGCTCGCCTCAAGTTAAACAAAAGCTGGAAGAGTAAACTGATACAAGCAACAAGTCCTTGAAAGAAAAAAGAGCAGCTGGGAACCCTATGCATCCCTGATGTGACTCACCAAGGTGACTGAGAACCATTACACTATGAAAATGAGGG
Source organism: Promerops cafer (assembly GCA_013398275.1). NCBI lineage: Eukaryota > Metazoa > Chordata > Aves > Passeriformes > Nectariniidae > Promerops > Promerops cafer. Next base: position 280,579 of record VZSE01002599.1, on the reverse strand, counting down.
TTTGTCAGCAGCATCCTTGGGAGGGTGGGGAGCAGAACAAAACATCTGAACTTCCTTGTCACATTTGAAGCTTAAGATCACAAACTCACAGTGGTAAGATGCTTGTCAGAGATGAAAAAATCTGTTTTATTGAAAGACATATACATTTTTACAAAAGCAAGATTGGATGACTTATTAATAGCAAGATGAAGAAACAGAAGCTGTGGAAATGATATTATTTCTTTACACCATATTACCAGAGCAAACCATGCAGATGGTAGCACTGTCCTACAGAGCCACTAGCAGAGGAAAGCCTCAACTTGTAGAATGAGACTTGTTGAAAAGAGAGGAAGGGAAGCACACCCCAAGATACACGAGGGGTACACAGTAATGTTATGCAGTTGCCTCATTTAACACAGTATGTGCAGAAAAGAATCCCAAAATAAGGGGGTTTGATGGATCAGTTGATGAAAAAGAAATGCTCAAGTTTTCTTAACATTGCTACCAACTGACAGGGCTTTCATACCACAAAGTTGCCATGCGTGTCATAGATCTAATAATGTACCTGTGTAATTTAGTGGTTCTCAGAAAAAAAGTAGATTCATTTTAACAAAACTTCCAGTTGAATTTAGATCTTCTGGTTTTGTTTGCTTTTTTTTTTTTTCCTTTAGAAAAATACAAGGTTAAAATTTCCAGTGTAAATCCAGCCTCTTCATGCCAAAGTCTGTATGGTAGCATCTGAAGTATCTAAATATTTGCATGCAGATAATATCATATATCAGAGATATTTTAGGTATTAAACAAGTCACACAACCCTTAATTCCTACAGATGCCTTCAATTCCACCTGCTAGAAGATGGGCTATCCAGACTATTAATCTTGCATTGCAAAGCATACTTTTGCAATGGTGAAATACAAGGAACAAACCTGACCCAATGATTATAAATTGATCATAAACTGGATTAGTTATTTATGAGAGGGTAGGCACAAAAAGGATATTAGTAGACATGACAAAAGAGAATTCTTTGCATGAACTGTTTCCTAATTTATACCATACCCTATCAGAAAATAGCTAAGATTATGAAATATGTGTGTATATATACACATATATATACATGCACATAAATTCTTATTTTTGTGGCTTTATTTCTCCCTAAGATCCCACTTGGAAACTGTAAACTATGGGAAATTCAGTTATCTCTTTCTCCAAACTGAAAAATGTACAGTATTATGTTTAAAATGAGCCCTGGCCCTAATTAAAGCTTTGAAGTAGTATAAAAGAAAGAATGGCCAAATAACTATTTTTATCTTCTTGAAATGTTGCTAGAAATTCACATTAGGCCTTAGAATCCAGTGGAAGGAGGTGAATGAGATTGAGCTACTTTTGTATATTAAATGTTGGCACAGATTTTCAGATCTGCTTTTTAGAAATGAGATCACAATCAAGTGTAAAAAAATCCTCAAACAAAGGAAAAGCCCTAAAACTGAGTCCAAGTTAGGTGTTAAAGGGTAATCTCCTAACATGCCCTCTAGAGTGAATCACCCTGCAAGTGTTCTGCAGGCTCCATCTTGTTTTTTAGTCCAAGGCATAATCACAGGAGAAGGATTTCAAAAGGCAGGAATCCTGCCTGGCTGCTTAACCAGCACTAATGACACGTTTGCTCCGGTTACTCACGTATGTCATCTCCATGAGGAATACTGGCGAGTTAGATAAACAGAGCATTGGAAGTACTGGCTCTCCGTGTGACAGTCCTGTCACCAGCCTGGCCCTAGGAGCCCTAGGAGCACTCAGAGCATGATAATCTGCCCTATCTTAAAAAAAAAAGTGTAACTGCTGATTTTGTTATCATCTGCAAGCAGCAAGCAGGAAACTAATTTGCATGTTTCTCAATAATTCTCAGTGACGTTGCTTAGAAAAGGCTGACTATAAATACTGAACAACAGGATGGGTTCAGACAAAAGGCTTTTGAATCTGCCTTTAACAGTAGCCAACTCCCCCTAGAGCCATTAAAATGCATTGATTTGCATGGGAAAAAGGACTTTACGTTCAAGGTGTCATTCTTTCATATTTTTTATTATATAGAGGGAACACTTGCTATTTCATATTTATTTAGGTTCCTATTTGCTGGCAGTTTTATTAAGCTAAAAAATAACACTTTTGAGAGGAAAACTAAAATACATAAAACAGTAGAGATATTTTTGTGGGGCAGTTTACATGGAATGCCCTAACATTCCCAACACTTCAGTTAGTTGAACAGTTGGTGTCCAGTTACTTACGGAATCATAGGATGAATCACAGAGTAGTTTGTGCTGGAAGGAACCTTAAAGATCATCTCATTCCAATACCCCCACCTTGGGCAGGGACATGGACACCTTTCACTAGATCAGGTTGCTCCAAGCCCCATGCAGCCTGTCCTTGAAGACTTTTAGTAATGGGCATCCACTGGACAACCTGTTCCAGTGCCTTACCAGCCTCACAAGGAAGAATCTCTTCCTGATATCTAATCTGACCCTGCCCTCTGTCAGTTTGAAGCCATTCCTTCTTATCCTGTCACTCCACACCCTTGTAAAAAATCCCTCTCAAGCTCTCTTGTAGCCACCTTAATGTACTGGATGGCTAATTAAATCCTTCAATATTCAAGAATTATTTTCTCAGACCCAACATTTATTCCTAAAACCCCAAACTTCCTACTTCTTTTTATGTCCCAGTTGGTTTCTTGATGTATAATGAACAAGGCAAAGAATTTAAAAAATGACCTTTTCCTGAACCTACATGAGAGACTGCTGCTGACAAAAGCTGTTTTAATTTAAATAACACCCATGGCCAATTTTGGCAGATATGGTAGGTGCAGGTCTCTCTGTATCCTCTCTTGACATCTCTCAGAGTTAATAAGGACACCCTGAATCAGGTACACTTTGGGTATTTCTAGTAACTATCAGTGAGCTCTCCTCTGCACTCATGTCCAGTGTCCCTTAGAACACGAGGGAGTGTGAAGTTCTGGCACCTGCAGCAATGAACTCCTCGGGTCTGGCAGCCTCCAGCATTTAGGTGAAAACCTTCTACCAGCTTCATACAATGCCCTGTACATCTGCTAGTGGGAAAGGCAATGGACAGTGAACCCTGACCACTCTTCCACATCACATACTATGTTGAAAATTTCTATAATTTCTCCTCTTAGGCTCTCTTTTTGAGACAGATGACAGGCCTTTGTGACAGCTGGAGACAGCAAGCTCAGTAGTTCTTCACCCAGAAGCTGTCTGAGGTCTTTGATGAGCCCTGTGGCTCTTCTCTTACACTTTCCAGTTTTGCTAAATATTTTTTATCAGACCTGCACAGAGTACTCAAGATAACAACAAACAGCAGCTTTATGCAGTAGCATACTGAGGCTCTATGGTTGGCTTTCCGTGTACTTTCTAGTAATTTCTAGTGGTTTTTTTGCTTTCTGATCATGGAACAGCAAGTTAATTTTTCCATGGAAGTACCACTTGTAACTTCAAGATCTTGCTCCTAAGGGATAATAGCTAGGTTGGTCTTAAAAAAAGGGAAGTATTTCTATTTCACATTGAAAGTCCCACAAAACCCTCAGAAACATGTCTGCAATGACACTGTTATTGTAAGAAAGTAATTTATTATTATTATAATTAGAAAGAGCATGGAATTAAAAATGGATTGAAAAGCCTTATATCTTTTTATGGGGGATAAGTCTAGGAAGGTCAGCCACTGTTTTCATCAGTTTTAACCCTGTTTTAAGAGGAAACTACCTGTGACAGCATTCTGATATGATAGCACTGTATACCCTCTCCACAGCCTCTGCAGTTTTGAGAGGAGGAGGGTAGGCAGAAGACCATACAGTTTTACCATCATGTATTCTTTCAAACTCCCATTACTTTTTTAATTTGTGTCCTCTTTGTTTTACCCTCTATCTGAAATCCTTTGAAAGCAGTGGAATGATCCTTCTCAAAAAGAGAGCTACCACTGCTTAGAGAGAGATCTTGGTAAAACTCAGACATGCCAGACACTTAAATGCACACAAGCAGAACAGTACTTTCAAAGTCAATTAGCTTGAAAATATAAATATGTTCAAGTGCTCTCTTGGATTAGAACCCTACAGGCAATTTACAGCCTTGGCTCTTGCAGCTCACTGCACTTTTACTTCAAAACACTTCAGCTCCACACACAACAACAGAAGTTTTGAAATGTGATCTGCCCAGAAACAAACTCATCCTGTTCTTTTTATCTAAGATGAAGACAAGAAATGATAATTTAAAAAGTTAAGCTGTTTCATTCAGACCTTTCCCTGTCTCTGTCTTTGATATATTTAACTCAGAATTTTTCTGTTCGACTGTGAGGAGAATGGAGCACAAGAACATAAAGGAACAAAGAAAGAGTGTATCCACTGTGAATAAGAGGCTGTTTTCCTTACGTTGTTTATACAAACCTTGGTGACAGACGGGCTCCAAAGAGCCAGCACCAGCGAAGCACCACTGCTCAGCCCTGCCCTGTGGAGCCACCTCTCTCCATGGAGCACACAAACACAGGCCCTCTGCCACCTGCCCAGGATAAACTGCTGCGACTGCTCATTCACACCAGCTAAGCCAGCCCTAAACATCCTGCTTTCCTTTCTTAATAGGTCAATGTCCAAGCTGCCCTCCAAAATCCACTTCCAAAAGACTGAGACTCACAAGGCTTTTAGGATGTTCTTTATCTGCAGCCCATTCTTGCATTGTGAATAGTCTTGATGCAGGTCATGGGAGTGTTTGTTGTGAAGGCAATTAGAATGAATCTAAAAATTTGCTCAATCAGTCAAGACAACTTTGAGTACAGCACAGGAGTTCAGATGAAGAGAAAATCCTAGAAATCTCTATACATTGGCTCTCAAATAGACTAGATGAAGTTACTAAGTAGATTTTTAATATTTGAACACAGAATCTATCTTTCAATAAGTTGGGTTGGTGGTTTTTGGTTTTTGTTTGTTTGTTAAGAATAAATCTTCATTAAAAAAATTCAGCAAAAGCTACAGAATAAGGAACACCAGCCATAATCTTAGATGTCCTGAAAACAACTTGAAATGTTGTTAGACAAAATAAAACCTGGGAGAAAAAGAGAGAAAGCTTCCTTCAATACCTTACATGACTAGCAATGGTGACCACTTTCAAGCATGCAACTCAGGTTAAATAATACATTGCAGTCACCAGATGGGTCACCTACAAAAGGAAAGTAGGGTCAATCTGTAAACCCTCTCTGAGTGATGCCACTGACATAATTATTATTGGCAAATCAAACCACAATGACAAGATAAGAAGCGGGTGACAAGGTTTGCATTACTTTTTCGTCTGAAATGGAGACTTTAAATAAAAAACCAATTTAAATACAATATTTTTTCTGTAAGATTTATGGAAGAACAGAGTTTACACTGAAGATAAAAATGTAATTTTTTTAGGTTGCTGGATTAGAAAAAACAAAGTCTTTTACAGACTTCTCAATTCTGGGAAGCCTTTTTCTTTTTTTTTAATATTCCCAAGAAAGATAAAGCCTGAAGAGAAACCTCTCCTTGCATTTCTATGGCTTGAAACTGCTTTTTTTTTTGTTGTTGTTGTTGTTTTTTTTCTGAAATGTAAGATGATTGTACCATAAGGAATGCAAGGTTTTGTGTAAAAACGGAAAGTTGAAGGTAACACTGCATGCAGCCTACAAACTAACAAAGCAGACAAACCATAAAGGACATATAAACAAAAAATGTCAGATGGAGCCTTCCTAAATTTATTTGCTAAAGGCAAACTAGAAATTTTTGTTTTGTGCCAGTAGTATCTCATAAAACATTCCAATACATTCTTAGAACATGTGATTAAAAACATTATGTAAAAGATCATTTTACTAATCTGAAACCTCTGTGTGTGGTAACTGATACAAATCTGTGATGCAGCTGAATTTGCCCCAGAACAATTGTTGAAATCTCAATATGTTTTTTACTTCTCTTAAAAAATAAGCCTGTTACTTCCATCATTAAAAATCCCAGGCCAATATACGACACATTCGGTTTTGCTTTTCCAAAAATCAGTATTAGTTTTCCTCCTGGAAAAAACCCTCATGTGAGAACAAATAAAACACAGCATTCATTTTAATTGTGAAACATTTTTTTGCTGATGTGATAAAAGGTCTCTAAGTAACCAATTCTTTCAAGATATCTATGAGAAAAAGAGTGTAGTTACAGAACCTTTGTTGGCCATCTCACTGTTTACTCACCCATTTCTTGCCTGGTACTGCAGACTCCTGTCCCATATTTTTCTAACTCTATGGTCACAGTTTTCAAAGCATTAACATCTGTTTCTGCAAAGCCGAGGTAGTTATAAGAACCCATATTGATTACATTCTTGATAGTCCTTCCTGTAAACCTATAATTAAAGCAAATTTTGAACAACAGTGCAATTTTCTCTCCAATCCCAAATGAAAAGAAAAAATCGTGACATTTTCCCACCAAATTTTGTTCCAGTGTCAAATTTTTACTTGGGAATTTATAATCCTTATACTCTAACAGCCCAAAAGTTTTTCTAGCCTTTCTCTTTCCCTAAGTAAGTACTGCTTCATGGTCAGAGTGCTTTCTAGAAGCCACGCTGTAGATGGCAATATACTGGTATGGGGTGAATGGCTGCTTTTATGGATTTAAATAAACAAATAAACCTACGACTTTATTTAAGGAACAACTTACAGACACTAATTTTTCAAGCAAATTGTCAACTGCTTCCATTAAGTCATTGGTGTTCTCATGCACACACAGAACTTAAACTTGATGAAAATATGGGAAACACTATGATACATTCTCAATAAGCTCAAAGATAGCCAACCTACACGTTGTCTATGCTGCAAATTCCCATAGCAATGTAATTCAGCTGTAATACACCAAAACCTTCAAGCTGTGATCTGCTTAAAACCCACTGCCAAATGCTCACTATGAAGGCAAGAAGTCACATTCATGCAATGCAAGAAATTATGATTTAAAACCTAACCACGGGATAAAACAAATTTTGTTGTAATATTCAGAGTCAAGGTCTGTTGCTATAAATGATGTGTGAGCAGTCTTGTGCTGACACAGCCAAACCCATTTGCAATCGAGTTGGAAATCTAAACTGCATTTCCAAACAAATACTCAGAAGAAGAGGGTCAGATTGTCAGCATGGTACTGACTGCAGAAAGAAACATGCTAATGGATATTAGACAAGGATCTCATACAACTTTCTGTGCTTTGCAGAGGTGTCAGGAGTATGCTCATGAAGCTGAGAGTGGCAGAGTGTAAGATGACTCACCTAAATGTCCAGTTGTAATCATCTGTAACACGCTCCATGAGGTCAAACTGTGGCCCAGGGACACTGCAAATTGGACGATTCCAATTATCCCGTATTCTCAAATAGAGGTTTCTGGTGTAAAAGTTCTCAAAATCTTGATAAAGTGGCACAAAATCCTGGTTTGAAAACATGCACAGGGTTATGTTGCTGGGAAAATAACTGCTTCTGTACCCAAGTCATTCCTATTAACAAGGAAAAACTGATTCATCAGTAAACAGAGAGCCATAGCAGCCACATGGTCCTATGTCACTTACAAGTCCAAACAACAAGTGTCATACTATAATTCTTTTAAAACATAATACTGTATTTCTTAGAGGGTAGAGTATTTTGTTTGTTTCTGTTTTAACATTGGGGGTTCTTTTTGGTTTCTTTTTTGGTTGATCAGGGTTGGTTTTTTGTTTTTATTTTAATGGTCAACTGTCACAGTACAGCTAGTCTGTAGCTGGACAGATAAATCTGGCTATAATAACAAACTCAATTGGGTTCTTCTAGTTCAACAAACCAGTCCCTAGGTGAACAGTGACAGGGTGGATTTTAACATATACAGAGACCTCAACCAATCCCTTTCAACCCTGAAAGCAGCTATATCATTGGTCAGAGATCTAGGTGGAGAGAGATCCCAGCCAATCAGTTGTGTAGACTCGGGAGTTTTGAAGTCCCTATATAAGAAAGGTCCAAATAATAAAGCAGGCTGTTTGTTGAGGACCGCTCGGTGGGTCCGTATCATTTCTGTCTCCAGCCAATGACCCGTAACATGATAGTCAACACGTCAGTCTAACTCCCCCTATATATCCTGAAAGCTGGAAATGGAAAAAAAATCAAGATTCTTTCACTTGAAGAAACTAATTGCTCCCAATTGAGCATTTTTCTATGTGTGGAGCAGATCACAGAAAAGTAGGATAAACAACTCAGTACATTTCATGAAATGCTGGATACATTAGAAAAAAGCTAGTCTAATATATGTGATTTGGGCATTACTGGCCTAACGTGGAGATGCAAACATCCAGTTAAGACAATTTTTTTGGTTGAGAATTAATGTCTATCCATGGATTTTACTTTGAAATTAAATTTAAACAAAGCTTTATATGAAACAGCAATATATCCATGTTGGGCACTGCATACAATAAACTGATAAAATAACATGGCATGCAGTTAATACGTGTGGGAGAATTAAACAAACATGTAATCCATAGTGAAGGACAAAAAAATTTAACTGGCACATCTGGAATCAACAAATGGCCAAATCAGGAAGTGAATTAAAAGTGATATTCATTAAGTTATGCATGCATCTTTGAAAATCTAAAACAGGTAAGAATTTCAGGAATTATATTTGCAAGAGAAACGGTAAAACTGTTCATGTTTTTCCTTCATTATGCCAGCTGTTACTGTAAATGATGACTCAAACTGCACAGAGAAGGAGGAGCAACCAAAAATTCTAAAAAAAGCTGGAAAGCAGTTGATCTTGCTAAGGTGCAAGTTTCACCTGGAACTATCTGAGATGAAAAAAATTTTGGGAGTTACAAGAATTCAATTATAACAAAATTAGAACTCCCTTGCTGTGAAAGACAGCATAAGACAGCCAGATGGGACAAAGGAAAATCGGGGTTGAAGAGATTTGGAACAACTATATATTTAACAATAAGGCATTTATGAGTTTTCTTTTTCTGTGGATTGACCTAATATACTGAGATTCTGTTTCGCTAAGAGTATTACGGCACTCTTAGAATGAGGTGAACGTGTCGCTGGGTAAAAATGATGATTTTACATAAAAGTAGGTACATAATCATACACATGCGTACAACTCCACTGCAGGGTGTGTCACTCCTCTCACCCCTGTGCAATGTTCTGTAAAATTAAAGTTGTCTGCCTTGTTATTTCCACAAGTTGCTGTAAATCACTTGCAAGCAGGGGAAAACTCAGCTGTGGATACAAAATGACTTTTTCATACATACTTTTTGTTGTTCTCTCTCCGCAGCAATGTTACGTTTTTCTAGTCCCCAGGCTCTCATAAAATCTCGCAGGTAGCCAAATATTGTTCCCACTGCAAACCCCACGAAAGTAAAAACTGCAACATACATTGGTGCCTGTTCAAAGTGCTCAATAAATGTTTTTTTGTAGAGAGTTCCGTTTGATACTCCATTCTTCTGAAAAAACAGAACAGAAACTTCTGATTAATACATTTAATCTCATCAAAGCTTATACCCTTTGACCTCGGGGCAAATCTTTTTCTCTAATTAGGAGAGACATTTAGACCTCACACTGTATCAGCTGAAGAAGAGGACCTTTAACACTGCAGTTGCTACTGACCACTACAAGTATCTTCCATTTTCTCTCCTGTCATGTCCTCAGCTGCAGATGTCTTCAACACCACTCCCTTTTCTATTTTGAAATATGTGAAACTTATGAAAGATTGGCAATGTATTATTGTGCAATTGGACAATTATTTCAAAGGTGATTAAATGGAAACCACAATCCTCTGTCTCGCAAGACAGAGCTATAAAAAGGGAAGGGCAGCATTAAAAGCTCACCTACACTGTGCCTGACTGCTTCTGGAAATCTTGTGTAACCAAGCCATTGCAGCAACTAACCTATATAAAACAAATCCTGCCTAAAACAGGGCAGCTTTACTGCAATGTTCTCCAGACCTGAGGAAGTACCCAAAACAGTTATGATCCCTGTCTTCTACTTCTGTTCTGATTTCATAAACCCTTTTAATCCTATTTTCAGTGACATCTCCCCTAATTTTAAGGGTACTTAAAAACAAAACAGAGAAGAGGAAAAGTAAAGAAAAAGAAAGGAAGAAGACACACAGACAGCCTTGCTTGTTGGAATTAGTGATCCCATTGTGAGCAAATTCTAGAAATTTACAACAGTGTGTGGACAAAATATTTTGTCATTAAAATATGTTAAGATTTCCATTTTCAAATTAAAGAAGCTAAGTTTTTCAGTTGCCATATTCCATAGGCTCATCAGATTATTCTTTGGAAGAGTGGTAACTCCCTTATTTCTGCAAA
>VZSE01002599.1:87913-269815 GCA_013398275.1 Promerops cafer | reverse complement strand
AAAAAAAAAAAAAAAAAAAAAGCGTTGTTGGGCACAAGAGAAAATAGAAAGGCTGTTAAGGAAACCCAGAAAAGAAAAAAATGCTGGTCGGACTGAACAGAAACACATTTAGACTTTGGAAACACTTACTGCCCTTCAAGGGAGAAGGAATGCAGGAATGGCTCTCTCCATGTGAGGGAACACCTTTGAAGAAATGCTACACATGCACTCCTACCTCAAGCTAATTGCTCTTTTAGGGCAACCTATTTACCATGAAAAATATTTTATGAGGATGAGTTAAATACACAGTCAAGTCTAATTTCACATGAGTCACAACAGCTGTGTGCACACAGTGACGAGATAAAGCAAATATTTCAGAAAGGATTAAGCTCAGTCCTATTACCTTACATTTGCCATGGGCTAAGAGCACAGGTCATCTGTGGAAATTTAAGTGGCATTGTAGCTTGATGCTCTTGAATCAATTGGCATCAAGCTATGATGATGTGATAATGCACCTGAGCCCAGAGGAGAGACTTATGATTCTTCTGTTCATTGATTTTATTAGGAAACACTTTATTGCTGTAAACCTTATTGGTGAAGGAACAGGAAAGCTCCTATCAGACTTCTACACTGTAACATCCTTCTTCCACAATAAAACTCTGCTGTTGTGGAACTCCCATTTCAGCAGGAGCCATTTGATGCAGTCAGTATGACACGTGTATTTAACCAGGTATCCACTGTCACTGTCCTTAATACAAACAGCTGGGAGGAATGAGCATAGATAGCAGCGAAGTACAAAGAATGTGGAGCCAGATGTGAACCACATTCTGCAGGCTATGAAGGAAAAAACCCAAGAGCCTTCGAACAGTTGGTACTAGGCTGGGAGAACAAATTCAAAAAACACAGTGACACCTTGTCTAAGAAATAAAGTGAGGAAAACAAAGAGTATTTAATCCATCCCTAGAGTCCCACAAAAAAGTAAAGCGAGAGTCTCAAGAAAGAATAAGAATAACCAAAACAAGTGGATTTGCTGCTTCTGGAGAGTGGGAGAGTGGTAGTGGGAATGTTTTTTATGCAGCATTTCTGATCCAAGCGTGGGGTGTATGAGTGACTGACTGAACATCATGGGGATGTTCAATTTCAGCCAGTCTAAATTGGCTGAATTGCTCACTGAAGCAATTGTTGTCATTTTGCACTACATTACTGTTGACTTTTTCTATGTTATCATAAAGTTTTATCTCAGAAGAAGGAGGTGGATTTGGAGACTGTGCATTTAGAACAGCAGCTATACAGTGAAGGGAGATGGAATTCAACTGTTGCTGGCACTGAAAACAAATACAGCAGATTTCCTACAAATGCCTGAAACAATTCAGAGATCATTAGTTACACCATTCACAGCGGGTGCTCTGCTGAATTGTGTCTTATTATCTGTAATAACACCTGCAGTAGACAGTACATTTTCTATTCCACACCTTCAACTGTAGCAATTGGTTGGGCAAAGATTCTAAAAAACATATATATTGTTCCAACTTTAGCAATTGGTGGCTTTGAGATTTTATGACTCTAAGACTGTCTTATCACCTTTAACAGTCATCAAGGGATAACTATGAATGTGTTCATCATTTTTGAACCTAAAAATTTTGAGGAAATAAATTGTGACTTTTGATAATTAATTTCATCTGTAAAAATGTGTTTCCTTTTTTATAATGAAATTACCTGACAGTGTCATGACAGTTTACTTTGACTGTTCTTGTCTGCTGTGCTTTCCTACTCAGCCAGTTGCACAACTCATAATTTTCTACACTTAAATAAATTCTGCCTCTCCATTTGTCTATTCCCAACCTAGAAGAATCTTAACCTATATATAATTCTAGTCCAGTCTCCTTGTTCTTACATGGATTTAAACTCCAAAAAATAAATTTAAAAATTCTATATTTTCATGCTCAACTTTCTCTTCACTTTGCAAAAATCAATAAAACCTTTTTGAGATGCAGAGGATGCAAATTAAAATTGCATACCCCACTTGAGGGCACAGCTGGGATTTATACCTCTGCAAATGATGCTTTGTCTTCTTTTCTGTTGCTTTTTAAAGACTTAATATTCTATTTGCCTTCTTGCCACAGTTTACAGTTTCGCCTCTTATGATTACATATATCCTTCCTCAGTTGCAAAAATACTGAATTCAGAGAACACTGCTGTTTGTGCATTCTTGGGACCATTTTCCCTTCCAATTAATTATTTGGTTTTTATTTAGAGATCTCCAATTTTTCTGATATTTCATCAACATTATACACTCTACCAACAAGAAACTTCTGCAGTGTTTCTTGTTCAGACCTAATTTTTCAGCAACCTGAAGAATTCTGTACTGTCAACACATATTGTCGCCTATTTCTTCTCATCCCTTTTTCCACACCACTGATGAAAATATGAGAGCACACATCCAAAGAGTGATCCCTGGGGGACTCCATTCCCTGCATTTCCCTCCTTACCTTTTCAAAAATTGTTTACTTGTAACCCCTAATTTCTCTGGCAAAAAGGGCAACATAAGCAGCAGCCCAGAGTTACTCATCAACTCTATCTTTGGCTTCCTTTAAAAGATCTTGAGTAAATACCCCTTGTGATATGTTAACCCACAATTTACTGGCTTGTTTTAAAAATTCTGCTGGCATCTCAAATCAAAATAGTTTCTCAGTGGCCTGCCACACAGTAAGTTTACCTTCCAGGCACAAATGCAGGGAATCTACTGGTGAAACATAAAGACATGCAACACAGAAAGGCTATAGGTGAAATTCAAAGAGAATGGATGTTTTACCAAGGAGTTTTACAAGTCTAGGATTTCATCAACTTCTTGGAAGCCAAAAGCACAATCGGGATATGCAGCTTTTGTGCATTGATCCTCTGCTTACCTGGTTTCCAGTAAGATACTGCAGCAAGAGAATTCCTTGCAGCAAGATCTTGATACCAAGGAAGTCAACAGGAATGATGGCAATGCAGCACAGCCAGCTTTAAGTACAATACCTCTTAGATTCCCATTTTTTATAGTTAGCCACAGTATTTCAAAACTCTCCCCTGATGAAGAACCCCTTCCAAAACGCCTTCAGTTTTTCAAATGGAGAAATCAACAACAAATCTCACAGTGCTACTAGAATGGACATCAGTATAAAATACTGAATATAAGGGACACACAATTTTAATTGAAATAGCTTGCTTTAATAATAATGTAAACTCATCTTGAAGTCTATTAAACACACTTCTGGCAACACCTTTACAAGCCATAGTTACAAAATATATTCGCATTAGCAAAGAGAAAAAAAATGATAGCTATGCAATAGCATAAATAATACTTAAATATTTGTTCACACTACCATTAAAATTAGGAGCTAATTTTTCATTGCATTTAGGTCCTGCAGCCCTTGGAATTGTGCTAATTGGCATGAGCCAGATTTTCATCAAGGGGAGAATGAAGAATTGAACAGCACCGTGTGCCACAGTACCAAACCTGTGTGCTGGCCCTGAGTAATTCCCCAGCAAAGAGGTAACCACATATACTGGGTGAGTGGAGCTGTACCAAGGAAACTGAGCCCCAAGAACTCATGTTTTCATGCAAGTCTGTTCTACAGAGACAACAAGCTCTAATAAAATATTCTCTATAATATTATGGCCACTTCCAATGTAGTGGCAGTAGGTGCAGACAGGTATATCCTTGAAATAAAACTACTGGGAGAACAATAAAGTCTTTATCTTTAAATATAAGTTCCCTGCCAGGAATAAAATCTGATCCAGAGGTGGATGAAACTATAGGTATGTTTCTGGATCAGATTTTATCAAGTGTTTGTATATAACCTATTAAAAAACAATGCAAGCTGACTGATCTCCATAATGCTTCCCATACAGATATGTATATGAAGAGAGAGGTGTTGAAAACTGTGAACCAAGTGACAGCCATGTTTGCTCAATATCTGACAGACCTACAAGATGACAGTGAAATCTTAAGCAAATTAGGACAGTGTACTCCTACAGCAAAAAACTGATGGGAGAATGGACATAATTGCTAATGCAATATCTGATTGCTTGCAGACAGTTTAGTTCTAAATAGATGTTTTCTCCCCAGCATTTGAAGAACATATGGGACAGGACCCTAAATGCAGATGATTTTAGATGTCCTAGGATGTGTGAGACAGCTGCATGGGGAAGAATATAAATATCTACATAAATAATGACATAAATGAGTGACAGGATCTACAGAGGCCTGTAATCTTCTGGAGCAGAAGCTGAAGATAGGGTACTACAGGATCACATGTCAGCCCAGGGAAGGGCATGGTGCAGCTGAATCCCACTCAGCACTTGCCACTGGCTAGTCACAACTTGAAGTGTCTGATGTGCAATTCTGTCTCCTATAGATCATTGTCACCAGAGGGCTGGGTCCCAAAAGAACTGTCAGGCTCTGTGCAGGCCCACCAGGCTGTGACAATTACTAGATTTTCCCCAAATCACTTAGGAATCCATTAGACAATGGAGGAATCTGAGTGATTGTATGCACTTCCCAGGAGAAAAAAAAGGAAATTGAAATTATGAAAGCAGAAGTTCCCTGTAATGAATATACTATTGACACAAATTTAGATTACTTCATAAATCTTACTGGCAATGATATCCTTCACTTTAAATGAATGATTTCTTTCCTGTAACAACACATTTCAGATCTCATAGGCTCAAGTTTCTAAACCATAAGCCAAAAATGGCTACACAGGGAATTCATAGATTACTGAACTATAAAGACAAGTCTTAAATTAAAAATAGTTGTGAAACTTCTAAGTCTAGGAAGTGCTAAAATGAAGGTCATTGCCTCTTGCAATGAGACAAAGCCACAAAAAAGTGGCTACAACACAAACTGCAAGTAGCAACCAAGCCAAAAAAGCTTTGGTTCTTATTAGTGTACCTGCAGAATCCTTGTTTATACTGATTATCGATTTCTACTGAAGTTTCAAGAAAAAATATACACCTGGTAGTAATACAATCAATAAAGACTAAGAGTAAAATCTCCAAGACAGTCCAGAAGGTTTAGGAAATATAGGACACACTTAAAATAACTTAGGAAACCATGTACTCTTGAACTTCTAGAGACTTAGGATTTAACAATTCAGAAACTCAGAAAAGTTCACTCCCTGTAAACAGTTCTAAATGCTGCTTGTTCTGCTGCTTGAGGTTTGTTTGAAGGGTCTTCACCATACTTTTCACAAACACCAGGAAATGGCTTTTCATTTGTTAATGAACTGTCATCTAATTGCTGACTAAAAACTTGCAGCCTCTCTTCAAGACAGCACCCTACAGGCAAACACCACAAAGGTATGAAAAAACAGGATCTTCACCTTCCAGACTTGCATAATCTTTTCAGTTGAACACAAGTTAAACTCCAACATATTCATCTTGCAGCAATTCTTTCAGCATCAAATAAACAAGTCCTGCAATGCTGACTGTGACATTAATACTATGAAATACAGATGTGAACGACTAACACATTAGAAATATACTGTGAAATGCTGTTATGTAATGAGGAAAACAATACCCATACTGTATAATTTTCAGGCTAACACTTTACTCTGATGCAAAAATGATACTTTTGATTGGAATATAGGAGGTTGGGAGACTCATAAATAACATTCAGGAAGAACATTCAACAGAGGCAAGGGTTCCAAACAAGAAGTAATATGAACTCAAAGTACACATGTTATCTGAGTTTTGTAAGTTTTTATTAAGATAGTTATACTAATTTAGTTTCTTATCTATCAGAAATTCTAGCCCTGCACACACTACAAGCAACATTCACTCCAGCATCAATGAATGCTTAATTTCAACTATTAAGAAACTGCCTACTGTGTGCAATTTTTGCAAAACCTACACAAAACATCAGCACATGTCCTGGGGTGACTTTATGATGCTTGTATCCCCATTCATCTGTTTAGCCCAGAAATCAATTTTTCACCTTTAAGACTGGTTCTGGGAGCAAAGGAGGGGAGAGAAGAAGCCGCAGTTTGTTTTCAGAAACTGCACTCACTGCTCCACATTCCTGCTCCTGGACTGTGTTGTCTGCAGCACGGACAGACAGCGGGACAGAGCTCTCCTTTGCTTTTAGTCAGTTTTTAGCTAGCTGAGGCAGAGAAGTTCCCTGGACTGTGGTTTTTCTTTTCCTTGGAGCTGTTCAAACCTGCTCTGGACTGCACACCCAGCAGAGCACCGGCAGCTCGCACCTGTGGCCACCGGGCCGGGCCTGGGCCGCGCCATTTCCAGCGCCGCAGGGACTGATACCAGACTGGGCGAGTGAGCTACAGCCCTCGGAGGGACTGTCTGAGTTTGTCACCCCTTCAGAGCGGCAAGAGGTTCTATTGTTAAATAGTGTTCATTTTTTGTGCTGGTGAACATGCTTTGCCTGTTAAATAAACAGTGTTCTTCCACTTTGCTCCAAGGAAATCTTTTCCCAAAGCAGCTGGAGGAGGGGCCGCTTCAATCTGCTTTCTGCGGGACCCCTCTTTAGAGGTTTTCTCCCAAATTTGCCCTAAACCAGGACAATCTTGCATGAATTTAGTCCAGCAGGTAGAACTGCACATTACAGAATGGTCACACCCCAGTGTTTGTCAAAAGAAAAGCCACATGTAACTCTTTATAGCACAGAAGCTTAGACTAATGCACAAAGACTTAGGACAGAACCCAGTAGCAAACCATGAAAATGCAATCTGATGAAGGGGAGAAAAATCGTAGAAAACACTATTCTGAACTCCAAGGTTCATAAATTGCAATGTAAACCGTAACAGCTACTACCCAATACCAAATAACTAAGGCACTTACATCAAATAGTACATGGGGGATAAAAAATTGTATAGCAAACTCTTTTCCCAATGGCTTTACATTTGTACATTTCAAGCAATAGTAAGAAACATTAGAAAGAAAAAGTAACATGATCGTCTCATACAGCTGTTACTCTGCTATTACTCCCAGAAACTTCAAAGTGACTCAAGGTAAATAGAAAGACATGAGGGCAAAGATGGAGCTTAATAATTTTAAATTATTAGAGACAAAACAATGAAGTTCACTACCCAGAGAGATAGTTACAAACGCTAAAAGGTATTTCCTAACCTTACAGCAATTACAGAGCAGAAAGCCAGGCATGTGGGATCAGAGAGAAGTGGATGAAACACTTGGGTTACAGCAATCCCCACATAGTTTGTGGTGTCAAGTTGCAGCAAGTGTTTGCTACGATTTCCAAAGCTTAGGGTAAGTTACAGGATTCACACTGCTTGGCCAGATCAGAATATCTCCTGATCATCCAAATCCTATGGCTTCGGCTTTAAAAATACACAAACAAACAAGATGATGATGAAGTGGTTTCACTTCAAAGGCTGCCAGTTTCTGCACATCACTGGTGATGATCTGCTAATATGGGAAGCTACTTCCAGAAGTGATCTAGCATTTAGAAATTAATCCTATGGATATCACATACATTTTTGATATGAAACTGTTTATTGGGATGAAGACCATAATAGTGTAAAGAGTCTCAAGATGTGCTAACTAGGTTGCTAGTGATTTTGCCCAGTGTGGATTCTGAGTTAATATCCACATGATGCAATCCACCAACTCCTACATATTTCCTACACAGTGACTTCGCACCAGAAAATGTTTTAATTAGCTATCAGATTCCTCTTAATGCAAAATTCCCTTGTGAAGAAAATGCTTCATCTTCTGCACTAACTAGCATAATGAATCCTCATTGGATCCCAGACCTTTCCCCATTATATGGCACAACAGCTTCAAACAGGGCCAGGATTTTGCATAGATTTAATAACGAGTTTAATAATGAGACACACATTCCCTATCAGAATGGATGTGGCCATGGATGCTGGATCATGATAAATAAATTGCAAGCTTAAATCTTAAGGTATTAAACATTCAGAAGCAGTCTTAGGCCATTCTTTGTTCCTAAGATTACAGCACCAGTTTGGATAAAGACTTCTGGAAGTCACAACACATCCCTTGTTAAAGGAGGACAAATGTATTCACACTTCCTACCTGAAAGCTGCATATCATTAGGATAATTTGCACATTATTTTACTGATTCTGAGAGTTATGCAGAAGTTAAGCTGATGCTTTGTGCCTTCCAAGACATTCCTATGATTGCAAGGAGTAACTTACCATATTTCAAAAATGTGATGAAAGAGAAAGTCATTGCCAATTTTTTTAACGCAATCAGTTTAGCTGGATTTATGCTACCTCCTCCAAGGTAATTAACTACTTTAAAATTATATTTAAATACAAATATCTTGACATACCACAGATGGAGAGGAGAGAGAGATAAGAAATTCCATAACAAAGACCCCAACAGGGCAAGCAGAATTTCTCATGAACAGCTGAGAAAGAGGCAATCAATTTTGTGCTACTAGCTTGACAGTGGGATTAAAAACTCAGTAGGAAGATGACCATCTGGGTAGACAAGGACCACCTCTGAGTTAGGATAAGAATTCAGCATCAAAAGAGAGCCCTAGGGTGAAAAAAGAATAAATTCAGTTAAGGCATAGCATATAGGTTTGTAGGACAGAAGATTTCAAGGAAGGTGAATACCCATCCCATGAACATGCCAAGAAAATGAATAGCTTGACACCTTCAAGCACAATAAAACATGTTTTAAGCAAGAAGATAAAAACTCATTTAGCCAATCGTTAGGCAACTTGGTAGCAGCAACCATGGCTAATTTAAGTCAGTTGTCCTACACCAAAGCCAGCATCACAACTGGTACATATGATCAAATCACTGCACCATTTAATTTAACAACATGGTGAGGGCTGCCAACCCACCTATCATCACAGTGTCCTCAGAGAACCCCAGTCTAGAGTAACCCAGATTCACCAACTTGTGCCCTAATGCAGAAAAGCTACATTGTTTAACCAGTGACACCCAATTACTTTTTTCTTTTTCACCTAAAAATCTACAGAAGCAGTAACATCCTTCTCTAGCTACTTTTTGTTTGAAAACTATCAGGAAAAGGCAGTTTCAATCTGTTATGATTAAGCAATGCCCACACCTACACCTATGAGAAACTCACAACTGGATGCCTCCAGGTACAACAGTTCTGCAAGAGGCTCTCTCCTCTCCCCACCAATTTCAATTTCTGCCTTGTACTACTGTAAAAGGTCATCTTGGCCTTTATGACTTCTTAATGGCTATTTAATTGTTATTATGTTAATTATTATTAAATTGATTAATTCAATCAGAGCTCAAAAAAAATCCATTTTACTTCAATTGCTTGAAGATCAATAAAAATAATCTAGAAATAAATGTACGCCTTTTTTTTAAAGTGCATTGTACATTGAAATGCTCTTTATAAGTTGTTCCAGTAATTATTTCCAAGTCGTAACACTGAACATAAGAACTGATGGCTTTCTCTCATCTGAACCTTCTGTAACTATCCAGGTTTGCAGAAACATCCTTAAATAATGCTCTCCTCAGATTTTACAGCAGTCTAGTGAAGTCCTCACCCAACCAGGTACAGATTTTCACCAGTGGATCAATGTCTACCTAGAGGTAAACATCTAGAGCCTGTGGTTCTTGGCTGAAAAGACAAGGGTTAGGAAAAAGAAGCACATGAGAAATTCAAGAGACAAAAATCAAGTGCAAGAATACTGAGGTAAAGGGGTGACTGAAGCGTTTTGTTGTTTCAGCAAAGGAAAACACCTTTTCAAATGCATAGCAAAAAGCAAGTTGAATTAGCCTTTGCATTTGAACAATTTTAACCTTTTTTTTTAAAGAAAGCAATGGCCTTCTCCCTCATGTTACCCCTCTGTCAGCAATTACCCATCTACTAAAGCTTTTGAGCTCACAGAGCAATTTCAATCAAATCTGATGAGGCCTTCATGATATCAACTCTTCTAAAAGCTTCAGGAAAATGTGACCTTGATAGCACAAAGGGGTCCAAATCCCTGAACTGAAGGACAGACTTGCAATAACTTGGCTCTTTAGCCATTCTTGGAGTGAATTACACAAGCACAATTGCAATAACCCGTGAACCAGGATCTCTTTTGGTCTGAACAAGGTTCAGCACATTCTGCCTCTTGTTCCTCTGGAAAGAAAGGATGTGGTAGGCAAGCTGGGATGTTCCACAGTGGTGGAAGATGCTGGATATGTAACAACATGAAATCACTGCTTGTGGAAAAAAATGCTTACAGGCATTTCACAAGTCTTTCCCTTACCTCCATTATTATTTCTTCCCATATTGCCATGGGGCAAATTGGAAGACAATAATCAAAACATTGCTGCCCTTTGGAAGTAATTTCAGGGGACATTAATGGTGTATTAACTCAAAGTTTTCATTTATACTGATGATAAAATGGTAGAAATCAAGGGGCTTAGGAAAAGCAGGAAACTGAACAGCAGAGTCACAGATTTCAGGAGAGCATGACTGTACCCAGAAGTAGCAGGTATTGCTATAGGAAGCAATATGAAAAGTAAAAGGAGTTAGAGAAAAAAGCAGACATCTCTAAAAAACTCATGTTAAGGACAAAAGGACAAACCATTCTACAGCTACTAAGCAGAACTAATGCAGGTCTCAGCTGAAGTGTCCATCCAGCTTCAGACACTGCTTTTTGAGAAGGAAGAGGTGAACCAGATGGAGAGAACTGAGAAAAGAAGCATAAAGTCTGGTCAAGTAGGTTATGAGGAAAGAATGAACAAATTTGAATTGTCTAATTTAAAGAGAAGAGAAAACCCTAATGATTGGCAGCCTAAGAGTCTTCAAACATGTAAAAGATAACTGCAAAAGAAAGTAATCTATGCTCTCTTAAGCATCAATATGCTTAAATTACAGCCAAAGTGATCTAAATCAGATATTAGAAAGAACTTTGCACTGATAAAATCAGTTAAATGTGAATCTAGAGCAATGGAGGTGTTTAAGGTGGGCATAAACTCGGGTAGGGACATTTTATGTAAAGTCAAAGCTAATATTGTCTAGCAGAAGACAGAAGAAAGCAGTGCTGTCAGTCTTAACAAAACCCCAAAGCACAGTGGCTCATCTTATGAGCTAAGAGGCTCCAGAATAGCCTTCAAGATATTCCAGCAGAAAACCAGCCCTGGATAAAAGTGATTTGCAGAAAAAGGACTAGATAACATCTCAAAATACTTTTAAGCCTCATGTCCTATTTTCCTACTTACCTCATGTTCATAAAGCTCACTGTGACATGAAATGTGGAACAGAAATGACAGAACTGCAAAAACAGTTGGTACATATTTTCAGAGGGTGAAATGTAAGCAGATAGAAAGAACCTCTGAATCACAGATGCTGGAAGAAGGAAATAGGTATACAGATTCTCTGCTTAAAATTAAATTTATCAATCAAATTTGGGAAGTGCAGAGATAGAGCAACAGTAGCTGGCAAAGCAAAGACTGGCAGGGTCATCTAGAAGGATCTAGAAGCTCTGATCAAGAATACACTCTCCTGAGCTATCTGATATGTTTCAAGAGCAAAAGAAGATGCCTAGACACCAATCTGATTTCTTTCAACACAATCCAAACTGAAGGCTCATGTAAAAGGAATGTAGCTTCAAAGCCCATTAAAATGTAAAGATTTTAAAATACTAGTGAAGTTGTCTCCTACTTCTGAGAGAAGTTACTGCCTAAACTTACACATGATAAGCAAAGACCAGTGAAACTTCACACAGAAGAAAAAACCTTTTTCAGAAGACCTCATGTTTCACCTCTACCCTTCCACATCTGCAAAAAAAATCCCCAAAAATACAAACCTGAGCATAAGAGAAATGTTGTGCCCTTGTATAATGACTGGTACAAATGTATTTCTGCAGAGAGGCAAATAATGAGCAACGACAAAAGGTCCCAGTTTTCTCTCTCAACTGCAGTGGAGAGAGGTCTCAAATTTGTTCCAACACCTTTAGTTTGTCCAGGAACTCCCCTGAGAGGATGAACTACATACTTACAGCCTACCATCCAGCAGAGAAAAACATAATTTACTTGTGAAAAATGTCCACATATGCAAAATGATCCCAGTAGCATGTTCCATAGCAAGAATCAGTTTATAAAGAATGAATAAAGTTCAGCTACAATAGGGAAAAAAACCCCAACAAACTACCTGAGGTCCCATGACAGAAACTCCGAGCAAAATCTGTCCAGGAGACACTGCAGTAGGTATTTAGAAATTTCAGACATAATGCTTTACAGTGAATTCTGAAACAATATTAGGATACTCTGATAACTCCTGATTTTATGTTCTTTCCCAGTCCACAGGGAAAGCTGGACACTCCCCTCATCCTCAATATCAAATTAAGAACAATTAAGAAATTTTATGTGCCCATCCTGACAGCTCCCTTATGGACTAATGGAATAGTATCAGCCTGTGTAAAAAAAAATCAGTTGATAAAAAAACAAGAATGGCAAGCAGGACATGCAGAACAACCATCATAATTCAAAAATATCCCCCTCTGAGGACCAAATTCATACTAGATAGTATTGTTGTCTCTTTTTCCACTCTTTTTTTTTTTTTTTTTCCATGGATCAAAGCTAATCTCTTAAAGCTGCTGGAAGATAGTAAGTATAGTAAAACACTATTTGCATTTCCTATGCCATAACATTTTGTCTGCATTCTGGTTAGGAGGAAGACAGTGGAAGCCCTTGAACAAAACTCAGGTAGAGCTGCCCCCCAGCAGGGACTGATGAGGCAAATCCAGAGTCTCTCAGTGGGGAATACAGCTAAGGCACTGTGAGCTCTGCAGAAAGCACGACTCAGGACTTGGGAAGCACAGCTGTGGGCACCAGCACAAGGCCCTAGAGAAACTTTGAAAAATGATGAATCTTGCTTCCAGAGAGACAGTTCCAGAGCCTAATCCCTGAAGTGCTCTATGAGCTCTAGCTTTAAGTCAAGAGAGAAGTGAATGAAAGGTTTCCCCTTTTGGATGAAGGCAGTTCAGACTAAGCCCAGTGCTCAGTACAGCCATGTCCGCTGGAACTGTTGTGTGAAAATGATACAGAAATGTCCAGTGAAAGGCAATGGCTTCCCCAAGAGACCTTGAAAGGTACAGCAAAATGTCATGCCAAATTTGGAAGAGCCAGAGAAAAGCATATGGGGAGGTGATATCACTTCATATCAGATATTCTAAACCATTAATTCTGCACGAGTAGTTTACTTAAAGGTCTGCCTTGACCAATGCATTTCTGCTTTATTCTGACAGAATCACTAGAAGCCAAAGCATGGGGTAAAATCCAGTATCCTCTGTTATTTGTTAATGAACAAAACAGATCAGAATTTCATTTAAAAAACCCTGACCAATGGAGGAGTATCCAAATTGGGATTCTATCAGCCAAGGAGTAAGGTTGGCTCCTACACCAAGAGAACTGAAAATGCAACAGACAGTGCAGTGAAGATATACAGGAAGATACAGGAAGGAAAGATAATTATGCTTAAGGTTCAGATTATCACACAGGTCTTGACTGGAATGGAATGTAAAATCTTTAAAGTATCTTCACTCAGGTGCATCACACCATATAGATTATTTACACTAAAACAGAACATAACCTCTGAGGGGAATAAATCCATGCCAGGAATGGAAAATATTTGACAAAGGCATCCCTGCACCATCAGGAGAAAAGATCACAGACAGAATTTTGAAATATTTTTATTGTCTGTGGGAGCCATTCCAAAAGTCTGACCACTTAGTTTACAAAGCTGAGTGGAATTATTTTGAAATTCCATATATGTCCCTTTGTCTCTGTAGAGAACTTGAGTTAAATGCTAACAACTTTTCCCTGTGTTACAAATCTCAGTAGAATAATGTGGAAGTCTTGCATTCCTACACAAACCCCTACAATTCTATCCTCATTTCCTAAGGTCCATCTCAGTCCCACACAGCCCTCAAATCTGCTTTTGGTATCTTGGGAGACATGCCACAGAGGACACCACATTTCCCCAGAAACACTACAATTTTGGAGCTAGAAAGAAAATTTTTAAAAAGTTAAATACACCTTTGAAGAATGTATGACAAAATAGATTAAAGCACTCTTACAGACTCAGACAAACTGAAGAAAAGTATTACAAGTAGTTACAACAGAGCTTGTGCTAGAATTTTCCTAATGGGAGTGTAGAATAGAGCTGGTGGCAGCAGCTGTTCTGTTCTAACTTAACGTTCAGTCAACACTAAAGTATTTCATTTCCAAGTACTACACGCTAGTCAATACACATGCTAGCTGTGAAATTATTTGTGGTTCTGCAGCTACCCACTCTTCAGTCTTATTTCTTTGCTATTTATGAAAAAAGAAAAAAGAAAGAAAATCAGCTCCCTTCAAGACTGCAGTTGCTTACAGATCTCCATCTTCCCCTCCTTGAAGCACTCCTCCCTGTGGTTCCTCGCCGTCATCCTGGCGGAGGTCACCTGCCACAGACTCAACCCATCCACGTTTCACCTCCTCTTGGCTTTCCCTCCGTAGCCCGGGGCTACGCCGGCACCCCCAGCGCACCCGGCACGCCCCTGCCCCAGTTCTCACCGCGCATTTTGCTCCCTCGGGCAGCTCCACCTCCGTCCACCCGAGCCCCACCACACTGCTGAACACTGCTGACAGCAGCTCGGCACAACCGAGCGAGCCAGACTCTCCGGTCCAACCACTGCTTTATCTGACTCCCTCATTTCCACCCGGCCTGGCCCACTGGCGCTTGGAGAGAGCTCCGTGTCCCTTCACGAACGCAGATTGCGCTGACCTGGGCTTGAAAGTGAGGAGGAGTTACAACAGTTCAGCTGTGATTCCTTGTCCCCGATAGTGACACTGAATAATTACAAATTGCTGTAGACATGAGTGTCTCATTTCCAAGCATGCCTTTCTCAGGCGTGAAAGTGGGACCTAAACCAAAGTGTTTGTTTATAGTTGTAACCTGCTTACGACATAAGCAGCTTTGTATCCAGCTGATGATCACCCTTAATATGAAACTAATCAGTATTAGGTAAATTAGATATCAAATAGCTTGAGAATTAATTTTTCTAATGCAAAAGTGACCAGTATCCATACATTTCTGGACCTATTTCTGGCAGCTTTTGAGACATCCTTCTGTTTCAAAGTCTTGCATGTGTATGCATTTTTTTATTTCTCCCATGTCCCCCACCCAATTGAATTCTCTTTTCAAAACTCAAGAGTGTTTCAACACACTGCTAATGTTCTTACCTACTTGACTGTTAGAACACTGTTGTTTATGAGCTCTGCTAAACCTTACATGTTGAACAATATGGACTGAAAAAACCCTCCAAAAATCACAAACTCCTATTCAGTTTTGCAATGAACTGTCAGAAAATGTGACAAGATAAAGCACAGGTGTGTCAGCTTGTTTTAACCACGGCTAAATGAGGCTAATAAAGAAACAAGACTCCAGCATCTGCTTCAAGTTAAGAAAAATACTCCTTTATCCAATAGCATAGAAAGTAACACTGGTTCATTTGCNATCTTTTTTTTTTTTTTTGGCCATGCATCTAAGTGGGGATGTAGCACAGCCAAGAATGCCACACACTGTGCAGAAGTGATTAAATGTAGCCTTGAAATGTAGCCATAAACCAGGAAGATGTACAGGGCTGGAAAAAAGAAATATAGGAATAAGCAGCAAACAGTGGAGTCTGTGAACAAATTATTGTCAGTCAACCATGGTGGTTACTTATTGGGAAGTGTCAGAGTGCAGAGATGTTTTGATCAACTTCTCCAGCAATAAAAAAACAAAACTAAAGAACCCTCAAACTATCCTCTGTCAGTCTTTTTAGGCTGTATTTTAAAGGCACAAGCCTTCTTGGATATCTGGTTAAAAGCTGTTTAAAGTCTTTCCACACTATTCGAGTAATTCTGTGTGTACCCCTGAAAAATAAAATATTCTCATCATGTTCATGTTAATTTCAAGGTAGAGGTACTCGAAGCCCTGTAAAATGCCTGTCCATAAACCTCCAGCCTGAGCTCACACAAATTACCTGTCACAGAGTGAGAGGTTTGCATTTCTGTCTTCAAGCTGATGTCCTGAAATACAGCTCCAACAGGAATGCTGTTGCTGAGCAGGTGAGATACTCGATCAACAGGAGGTGAACTGAAATCACACGGCCCTTGTGAACAGGAGAAACACCAGCCAGATGACAACAATGAGTTTGGAACTGCTCCCCTCTGGATCAGACTGCTCTAAAGGGGAAGCCTGACTGGGTTAAAGTGAATTATGGAAAAACAATAATGTTTAACATGAACTCAAGTTTCATCTGTAGACAGACTGGTAGAACAGAAATGTCCCATGAGAAATTACACCGAAACACAGTTCATTCTGACTTAGTAGCATCAACTAGAACATGAGACAGGGCGAGTGCTTTACACAATACTGATGACAAATCACTGAAAAAGTGGCAGACTTGGATAAAAATCCCTGTGAATAAAGGTACCCTTAATAGACACTGATCCCACGTGTACCAAGTATTTTACAAGTAGAGAACAAAATAAAGTGTCTTTATCTCAGAAAGTTTATGGACTAAACAAATTCCAAAGAAATGCAATGGTAAGATACACACCATGCAGAAATGAGTTGGAGCAGAAGTAAACAGAGCAGTGTGAGCAATAAATTCTGGGGGGTTTTATGTGTGTCTCATGTTGGCTTTCATGTAAAATAAAGGAACACTCTGACAGAAGCTTCTTTCTTATTTGGAGAACAGGTCAAATCTCCTTCCTGCTGCAGAGTGCCCAGGTCACTGGAGGAATGGGCTCACACTGCAGCTTCTACTATTTCAGCAGGCAAGGTGCTGGGCCTTTCTCCTGTGTCCAAAAGCCTACTTAAAGCAAAGAGTGGATGATACAAAAACAGCTCACGAATTCACAAGCTGTTAAGGAGCTGACAGACAGCATCACTATATAAGTTTTGTTTCTTTAGGAAACCAGCCAAGATTTTATAATGCTACCATGCTGAAAGCTCAAACTATGTAGGTGGGGTTTTCCCCCTCATATAACACTCCTCTCCCCCATCACATAAATTTCGGACACCTACAAAGTGTTCAGTGGGGAATAAAAACAAATATGCCTACCTGAGGTTTTAACAATCTGCATAATTTGCCATTGATTGAAATTTTGTTTCCTTTAAATGTTAAGATCTTTATAACAAAATCACAAGCTTACAACACTGTTTCTCAGCAGGCACACATTGAAACAGTCAAAAAAGCCCAAGTCTCTGATAATGATCCCAAAAAACCAGATTGAAACCATGCTTCAATTTACTTAAATAAACCCATGTGATTCTCAGCCCACACGCAAGAATTCTAAAGGTCTTTGGTTATACTGAATCACAGATATAAAAACCTGCTAATGTTACCTTATCTCTGCAAATTTTAAGATTTTTTTACCTATTGATAGGTAAAGCTAATTCTTACCTTCTGACTTGCTTGTTTTAATTATGCTTTGGTGGAAGCATAAGGAAGTTAATACAAGATTTTCAAAAGCGTAAATGAATGGATACTTTGGGTTGGGGATGAGGTGGAAGCTAAAAGAGCTCCATTTTTGTCATGCTGTCATGCTTGGTCATGCTGTCTTGTTTATTACTAGTAGAGTGTCTGTTGACTTTCATTCTTGCATAACCTCCAGAGATGTATCTCTGCTACAAAACCTACTGTGATTTTTTTACCAAATCAAAGAGTTGATGACAGCACTTCATTTGGAGAGGAAGACAGTAAAAGGAAGAGATTTCTCTCATCTCAACAGAAATTTAGTAAGAGCCAAGAAGCTAATGAAGTGCAGAGAACAACCTGTTGGAAAGGGACAGGTGAGCTTGTGTGCTTTGGAAGACATTGTACATGCAGGGAGGTGGAATGATCTTGCAGACATTACTTTATGTTGAAAACTGCTGCTGTAACAACAAATCCTCTACTAGAAGACCAAGGGGCCAGTCTGTTCAGCTTCCCACCCTTACACTAGACATGTGGATGAAAAACAGCCTCCCTGAAGCCCTTCTTGATCCTGAATATCTTTGGCTCAAGACAGTCATTATGTGCACAATTTTATTTCTTTTCCTTTCACTGGTGAGTAAGAGATGCAAGGACATCAATTAATTCATCTTCAGGGAGGTAATAAATTACACCTCTTCTTGGACACTTGGTTCAACCCAAGGTGAAACCAGATTTTAATAAAGCTGCTCCTCCATTCCCAAAGCACAAGTCTCGTATCTCAGGACACAGCCTCATAAATATTTTGCTAACTTGCTAGTGCTCATAGCATATCCAACATTTCACACTCTGCACATCAACATACCAGTTCCATTAATATGCATCTGAAAATAGACACAGATTATGGAATTCATACATTTTCTAACCCTTGAAAACAGATTTCAAGAAAAAGCAATTAGATTTGGCATATATCAACAGCATACTTGTCTCAGAATGAAAAACAAAAATACTAACTTCTTTCTTTAAAAGTTGTAGATTTTGGCAAACACACATTTGTTTTGGAATCTGTACATCTTGCATGGTTATGGGTAAGAAATAGATTTAAGAAGAAAAGGTTCTGAGTTCAACCTGAAAAGACACTGTTAAAATATGCATTGGGAGCCAAAAAGTAACAATAGACAAGTTTTGCCCACATGGGATTCTTCCCAGATCATTTGATAAAGTAACTTCTTATTTGAGATAAAACTGGGTTTTACACAGAAAGAAATGAGAATCTGCTTTGTAACACCCCTTACTACTTATTTACCCACAGATGCACCAATCCAATACTTAAAGGCTTATTTCCCCAAGAGTTTTTTTGTAACCTAAAGCAAGTGGAAAGAAACCCAGGATAAGGCCCACAGGGGTGGGTGATTGTGACTGAAGAGAGGAAAAGGGGTGGAGATTGCATAAAAACAGTTTGAACAGAGCTTTGTTTTGCTTCTGATCAAAACAGAACAATCAAAAGCCGAGAAGATTTCCCCCTTCAAGATTTACACACCCTTATATCTGCTAGAACATCCCAGACACTTTTACCACCCACATATGCAAACAAGCAAGCTGTTTATATAACAGTGATGAGAGGAAACTATTGCACAGGGGACCAATTTATAAAGACCCTTTTATAAAGAAGAGATGACTTCAAGAGACTTGCAGACATACATTTTGTGCCAGAGACAAAGTAAAACATTTTCTCTAAGCATGACTGATGTCAAGAGGTTGTTGGAAGTTCAAAAGCTCAAACTCAGAAACTTGCAGGAATATGATCTCAAATAGCAGAGATAAAATGATTTTTCAAATGCTTTCCTGGACCATGAAATGCCTTAAAAAAATCTTGTTCACTTTGAATTGTTTTGTAGTTTGGTGTTGGGAT
This sequence comes from Promerops cafer, assembly GCA_013398275.1. Taxonomy (NCBI): domain Eukaryota; kingdom Metazoa; phylum Chordata; class Aves; order Passeriformes; family Nectariniidae; genus Promerops; species Promerops cafer. The sequence goes on along the minus strand of VZSE01002599.1, from coordinate 250,507 downwards.
CTCTGTAGCACCTGAAATTTTGAGGTTGGTCAGCAGGAAATGCATTCAATCGGATCATGGGGCTGGGATTCTTTCAGGGAATGGCTGACAATGAGGTACAATGTGACAGCCATAGGTGGTCTTAAATTAATTTCTCAGGTTATATTTCCTGACCTCCAAGGTTTCATGTAAATCACTACAGTCCCTGACACATGGCTGATAGGACTGGGTGGAAACATCTGTGTCCTGCCCTCTCCAGGCAGCAGTGTGGCTGATCTTTACAGATCACCCCCATAACAGTGTGCATAAGAACCTGACTGCAGCTTACCTCTACCTGCAGGAAGTGCAATCTGGTGATGACAAGGGAAAAAAGTGTTCCTTTCAGAAAACAATCAGTGTTTTGTGGAAACACAACAAAGAGGCAGGAAATGGAAATTCCAAGCTAGATTGAGGCATTCTCCTGCAGAACAGCCCCAGGAAGCTTAAGAATATACAAATTGGCTGCTGTTATTCCAGGTGTAGGCTGACAGCTTTGGGCTGTGAGATTAGCCAGGCTGAAGTCTCAGATATCTACATGTGAGTCACATGGAGAGATGTACGGCAGCTCTTCAGGCCGTATGAATCAGCAGCAGCATCAGGGAAGCAGAAACTCAAATGGAAATTCCTGGAGGAAGCAGAGTGCAGCATTATGTCAGCTGAAATGGCTACAAGTCTCAGCTCTGCATCTCAAATTTGTCTTCCCATATTTCTTTTTTAGGTGAATAAATCCTCATGTCTTGGTAGGCTGATGGAGAAGATCAAATTTTTTGGAAGGGGAGGAAATGACAGAGCACATGCCTGTGCTTGATCAAATGAATGAAGGCAAGGATATAGCTGAATGACTCCCAAAAAACCCCTGAGATGATCAGTAGAACAGACAAGGCATTACTGTGTTACATCTACACTGGATATTCTAGAAATTCAAAATACTTCAGTTGGGAGAATGGCACCTGGCCAGAATAGATTAAATGTTACTTTGTTCTGAAGACATGGGTGTACATAGATGGCATCTACCCTGGAAATTCAGCTCTTCACCTCACAGTTTTATACTAAAGGTATCTCACAGAATGTTCTGGCCATCTGTCTGAATTCATGTATCTTTAAGTGCAAAACACTTCAGTTCCTCTTCAGTCTGGCACAAAACACTGCTGGTCCTGCTGCCTGCTCTTCTCCTTAAGTGGCATTTTTCTTCTCAATTCCATATCCATCCCACAATGACAACTCTCTCAGACAATAGCCTCACAAAATTCCTGGCTGGGTTGCTTTCCTAAAGTATTTTCTGTGGAAAAATTAGCTGCCAGGAATGGCAGAAATTCTCTGGCTGAGCCACTGGTCATTGTAGGGAAATTAAATTTCCTGCTTTGCTGGTTAATGCCACAGTCCTAGCCACAACAAAACCTACTTTTCTTTTAAAAGAAAGTAAAAAAACCAAAAACCCATGAGAGAGTTCATATGTTTATTGGCAGAAGAAACAGACCTGCATATCATGATGAATTAGGATCTTTATGGTTGTCTTGTATCCTATAAACCAGGATTTGAAACACCACTGCACACATGCAAAGAGCAAGCTGTGAGAGAGGCAGCACTATGCTAAACATTTTTCTGGTGAAAAGTCAGATTTTATAGAAACTGTGGGAACATAAAAGAAGATTGTTGAAGAGAATTACAAACATGCTGAAGTGATCTGCAGCTGAGGTGTAGAAAAACACATATACCTGTTGTTGCTTAGCTTTGTGTGTTGGGTAAGTCCAATGTCTGTGTTTCAGTAACAGGCCTGAGATAGACTTACAGACAATCGGACGTGCTCAAGTTCAATCGGACATGCTTGAGATTCCTTCCGTGCTGTGGGAAAGATCGAAGCAGGGAGGTAATCTACACCTGCGACAGCCCCTCAAACACAGGTGAAAACAGCAGGTTCAGAGATCCTCTAGCAAGGACCAAGCAAGAACTGAGTTCTCCCGTGTCCCTGCTCATGTGGCTCTACCCAGCTGCTGCTTTGGGGATCCCCAGTTTGACAAGGTAATGGAAATAAATCTACTCTTCTCATTTCATTCAGTGTTCTGTGGTCACCCCTGGGTCCTGTATATGTCAACTCACACAGAGACCCAAATAGGCCCTAAGCAGCCATTATCTTATCATTCTGCTCATTATTATTCACGAGCTTGTTTCTGCAATGGAACACATCCAGCCACATCCCTCGCTGACATCACAGGTAGAAGATACATTTCACCTTTCTCATTTCTGAAAGCCAGACCACCACTTAAAGCTTGCAAAGGTAATTCATTCTCAAGCTGATTGGATCTAAATAGGCAGGCAATGGCACTAGCCACGCCATGGCTTTTTATTACCAATTACCTCTACTGAGCATGAATAAGCTGCTTGCCAGACAAATATTCATAGAAGCCCAACTGAGGTTCTGCATCAATTCCATCCACTTTTGGATCACTACTGCTGACTCACCACAGAAATGCTGCCTCCTTGCACTGAAAGGTCACAGACTCACTTCGACTGGATAGTCTCTGTTTCATCTTCATATTTAAAGGCAGGCCAACACCAAATTCCCAGCAGGGCGCTCAGGGTTTTGCCCAGCTGAGCCCTGAAAGGCTCCATATGTCCCATTGCTGTTACCCATATCTTCCTACTCCCCCTCCACACATGTGAAACCCTTCCAGCCTGCAGGCAAATTATGAACCATTAACCACCACCCTTTGAGCCTGATGATCCAGCCAGTTATTACCCATATAGTAGTCTGCCCATTGAGACCGTAATGTCCCAAGTAGCACATGAGAGTGGTGTGGCCAGTGTCAAGGTCATCTATCACTTACCTCTCATGCACAAATCTAGTCACCTCAGCATAGAAGACAGTCAGTCAAACATTATTTATCTCTGGTACATCTATGCTTGCTGTTCCAAATCAGCTTCCTCTCTATGCTCCCAGAAGCAACCTCCACTAGAAATGATCTGCCTTTTGAAGACAGGTGGGACATTTGTCTTAAGTTATCAGGGATCTTTGACACCTGGGAGCTTCCAAAGCTGGTAGTGTGTGATATCACTGTGATATCACCTACCACACGTGAGTGCTTCCCTCCTGATCCCATGCCCTTGTATGGGTTGTCATTTCTCAAGAGATCCATGACTCAACCTTCTTTCACTGCTGGTAGTTTGTCAACACAGAGGCTTGGATGACTTTGATGGTGAAAAGTGAGGCAAAGAAAGCAAAGAGTACATCTTACCTGCATCTGTGGTCACTAAGTCATCCACCCTGTTTGTTGATGGGACACGTTTTCCTTGTTTATTCATCTACTACTTATGTAGCAGTAAAAGCTGTTCTTGCTTCCCTTGATATTCCTTGCAAATGTTGACTTCAGGAGATCTTTGGCTTTCCTAATGCCACCACTACATGCCCCCAGAATGTTTCAAAATTCCTCTTTCAAAGGCCATTCTTGTTTCTATCTATTGTATACAACTTATTTTTGCACTGGAACTCAGCCATGGGTTATGTGTGTGTAGCTAAGCCAGTCTCCCAATACATTTACTTGCTTTCATGAGTAGAAGGATGAGCTGTTACTGTGCTATGAGGAGGCTGACCTTAAAGACCCGACATGCTGAATCTTTCAAGCCAAAGTAAATTACTATCTCCTATTTCTGTCAAGGCTTTACCTTCCAAAATTTAATTAACTGAATTTAGAGATTTCCAGGTGTTAAGAGGGTAATGACTTTAGACCAAGCTTATATATTAAGCTATGTAAAAATCTCAGCCTTGCATGTAAAGTCCCATGCAACATGCTCAAAGCATTGCTACAAGAGTCAGAGACTGTTACATGTGCCCACACAGTGGTGACACCTCGGCTGCAGAAAGATGTCCTCAGTGTTTCCTGCTTCCAATGCATTGAGCTCATCACATAGCACGGCAGATGACAGAAACAAGGGTGTGGATCTGAGACCTGTGATTATCATCTGAGAGGCCAGGTGCAAAGCAACACATTTCTCAGGCTTGAAACCAAGAGAAAAGAAGGCAGGAACTGAGGATGAGGAGGTCGTATCTGTGGTGCAGCTGAAGCAACAGGTACAGTAATTGGCAGAGAATTTGACCAGAAACCTAATCTCAATATTTTCCTGTTGTCACTATAGCTACAAAATCCAGAGGGCAAATTGCAATTGCACTTTCCATGAACACATGCGCAATGGAAAATGTCCAAATTCCTGAGCTGCTGCAAGTGAAACAGGCTGGACTCAGTGAAGTTCCCTTTCAATTTGTTTTTACCCAAACCAATATCAAAATATGAAGATATTTCAGAAAAAAAACCCTATTATGTTGGTAGATCATTACAGCTGCACAAGTGATGCTGCAAACAGCTGGAAAGGCCTGATCAGCCTTAACCGTCTCTCCTTGCTCTTCCCTTATTAATAATAACAACCCTTATTGCTTGACTCTGATTGTGGGAATTTGTTTATTTGTTTTCCTACCAGACTCTTTAACATTTAGATTGAGTATGCATTTAAAATGCACCACTTACACACTTGAAGTGCCATCTGTATTTGTGAAGAAAGAGCAAAGAAATTACAGGAGGCCTTCAGAACACACAAGAAAGTTACTGCCATGAGAAGAGTTGCATGGCATATTCCTTTCATGACTCCCTTTCTAAACAATCAATGTTTTGTTTAAGACCCTCATTAGGCAATAAATGACATTGAAGAGCAGAAAAGAGAGGAAAAAAGCTAGGGTGCCAAGATCATGGAAGGGACTGGATGCTGGAATATTGAACCAAATAGCTAAGTAAAACAGCTAGGAGGAGGTTCAGATGTACTAGGACAGAGGTTAAGCATAAACAACTTCTGAATTTTAGAGCCTCCAAATGCTGGAGACTATCACATTTTTGGGCTATCATATAAGTGGGGCAAATGTTACTAGGTTGGATCTCATCCCAGGCTCTTTTTTGCTTTCACACAGGAGCTTGAAATCCCTGGAAAAGCCTATAGTCTTGTTGACTACACCTTTCTTCCAAGCCCTGCCTTTCTCAGTGCAGAACATAAAAATAATGAGCTTGCAAATAGCTTTATAATGTCTTGGAGGCTAAGGCATCCAAGGAGATAATATATCGAAGAAATGGAACTGTTGCATGTGTTTTATAGGGGAAAAAAGCTTCCACTAGACAAACATATGTATTGTTTTAAAAATCCAATGTCCCCTATTATTGGTACCCAATCAGCACCAATATAACAGCAAAGAAACCATCACTAGGAAAATACCTTCTCCTGGCCAATACAGTTACATAAATAAATAGGTTAGCAACTGAACTGTGCTTTGGCTAAAGGCAAGTCCAGACTATGGATTCTGGAGGAACACGAAGCATCTCCCTCTGTTAAAAGCACTAACGAAGTGGAAGACATGGTCTACAACCCACTTCCCAAAGTTTAGGTCTTACTATGCCCCTGCTTCCAAAGAATACCAGGATGCAGCATGGCTGTGGGGACACGGTTAAGCCTGATGTCCTTTAGTACATGGAGAGTATTTACTATCAGCTAGAATTGAGTGAATCAGAGTTAAAATAATCACAGAAGTTAATCCGAACAAGCAGTCCCACCCCAAAGCACTCTAGCACTTCCCCAAAAGCAACAGCTTCTCTTCTGGTGGGATGCTTCACTGCTTCTTTATTACTCAGCTACCTCCCTTCTGTCCTTGGTATGCCACAGATTGCTAGAAGCAAAGAGAGCCTCCCTGCTCCCCCACATTTGATCATCCCTAATTACCTTTCCCAACCCATTAAACAAAATCCTTTCTTTAGAAACCTGGGGGGTTTTGCGGTATTAGAATTGCTTCTATATTTCTGTCAAGCACGCACAGACACACAAATGTTCTTACATCATCAAGATGCAAAACACATTGTTCTTGAGCAAGTGTTTTCAAAAGCAATGTTTCCAAAGCCAGCACTTCCTGAAGCCAGTGCTTCCTGGGGGCTCCCTTAGAAAAGAAGGGTTTATAGAGCTGATTTCTGCAAAGCCTGATGTTCCAGTCAGTCAGTTGTGCAAAACGGTTGCCATAGGCCTAGAAGCCTTCACTGTGCCATTCACTCACTGCAGTCTCTGCACTAGTTGCCTCTCTCAAACCACAGCATGTCTCCCTCCTTCCCTCCTTGCAAAGTAGCAGAGCTGAAACTAAGCACAAAAGTTTTGGAACTATCACAAGTGTAGAAACAGCATCAGCAGTCACATCCCCTGAATATACTAGCACGATATTTCTGCTATATAAGGTGTTTAATGGTCAATTAATTTACTGCATGGGCAGTAAAATACATAAACATGTGTGTCAGAGTGTTAGGGGAAATAAGGGCAAGGCGGCTAAAGAGCAAAAGAGAAAGAAGGAAGAATGACTGGAATTAAGAGAAACCTGGAAGCCAAGCTGCCATATTCTGTGCTTCTCAGATCCCAGCTTGTAAAGCGGGAAGCACACCGCAGCGAGGAGTGGCCAATACCAGCGCACGGAGGGCTGTGTGGAGTCACACACCTCCAGCAGTGAGGCTCCTAAACAGCACAGGGAGGAAGGAACAGTATCTGTTCCTGTAAAATAGCATCAAGCATAAGCACTGAACAGGGTGAGGCAGCTAGGGCGGGGAAACAGACCAGACAGGAATGGGGAGATTCCTACTAGGAATGAGATTCCTGGTTCATTCAGGACTCTTGTGTGTTACTGTTTCCTTCTTTCCCAATCTGTGTTGGGAGCAGGAAGAAAGGGGAAATGGTGTGTAATTCGGAGCACAGTGCTCGACCCGGACTTACCAAATCTGCCTTTGATAAGCCTCCTGAACTTTCTAAGTCTTCACTTCCTCACCGCTTCCCTCAGCCATGGATGGTATTTACAAGTGGCTCAGTGCTACTGTCAGGTGTCACACAGCAGGGTAAAACACCTTCTCCTCCAACCATGTGGTGCTTGTAAGACTTCACTAACCTTGAAGGTGCATCTACTAATAATCTACTTCATTTCTTTGCCACCCCTTTCAGGCCAATATTTATTTCCTTTTTTTTTGCTCACCCTCAGTAATATTGTTATTTCTCTAGCTGTTTACTTCTCTTTTTTATTAAGGAGGAAATCCTAATTAATGCCCTCCTGGGATTTCAAAATCACTCATTTGCAGCAAGTTAACAGTAGCAGAATGGCAAAGCTTAGTCCTTGAAATCTGTCACAAGTGGAAAGCAAAGATTTAGAACACCATTGTGGCAAATAGCTAATGTACAAAATGACGAGGAGGTGTATGTGATATATAAAAAGATACTGAATTAGGTTTCTGGAAGCGAATCCAAGAAAGGCCTTTTTCAATCATTGCGCAAGATTTTTTGCTTTCCTCATCCAACACAAGCCAGTGATTGGGAAACACTCATACCACGGGAGACACCTAAAGCCAGACAACCATTAAGCATGACACTGGGCGTGCCCTCATTAGAGTGCTAAGGTGTGTGAGCGCCCCATTTACAGAAAGATAAAAGATAGCAGTTTATTTGTAAAACAGCGGAGCCCTCACCGCACTCCTTGTCTAAAGCTTCCAACAGGGATGGTCAGGTGAGCGCTCAGGCTCCACAAGCAACCTTCTCCATTCCCCCTGTCAACACCACACCACGCTGTAAAGCCAGCCTTCTTACAGTCACTACAAGACTTTCTCCTAATGATCACATCAGGATCCAGAATTAGGACATTCCAAGACAGACAGTAAGCTCCCAGTCAGAACAGGTATCACAGAGAGACAACCTTTAAGATTTGTGCTCTTTTGGTAAAAGTATACATTTAGATTTGTCATTCATTCTTCAGGATGTTAAATGCCAACAGTTCTACAAAACATTCACGTATGTGAGGAGTGCTGCTTCAAAGAGAGCAGCCTGAGAAAATAGACAGTAAACTGACTTGGATTTTAAGCAGTACAAGGCTGGAGAGCAGGCATCAGTAAAGTGCAGGGATCAGCTAAGCCAACCCTGCAGAAATGTAAACATCAAGAAAAGGCAGCTTTGCCTGCCTACATATTTTTGTTGTTATACTTGTACAGCAACAAATCACACTTTAAAAATTACTCCACACACACTTGAAGCTGACAAAACAGCTTTCCACTAGTGATTAATACATTGCAAAGTCAAGTCCACCACCGGTTAAGCTTTAGAAGGAAGTTACTACATGTGTTTGTTGTGTTTGATATGAACTAGAGGCTAAGGCAGTCCATGGGATCAACAGTATTTGCATGAGCATTCCCAACTCTCTCTGCAGTTTAGGAAAGACAAAAGCAGTGTTATGTCCCATGACTACAAAACTTAACACACAAGCCTAATCCATACAAGCTGTTCAATGGACACTAAGACGATGATAAAAATAGCTTAATAAGTAATGTTGCAACTACCTATTTGTTTTCAATATTGAGGCAATTAGGGTAAACAATTAAACCTTACCTTCGTTCCTTTAGTGATTCCATTTTTCTTAGATATTCCACTTTTTAAGAGGTTATTCTGTTTCTGATGATGATGATGATGTAGATGTCCATTGCACACAGCACTGGGATTAGCCATCTGTTTAAATTAGTCAGATTCTCAGTTCTTAACGGTGTCTCAGGTCCTTCTACTGTAAAAAAGACAGTGGGATGAGAAGATAAAGTTCTTGGTTAAGGCCTGAAAGGTATCCAACTGGTCTGTCAGGATTTTCCAGGATGAGAGGAGGAACTATCTTTTGCAATATCTTCAAAACATAAAACTTTCTTTCATACAGCTTCAGCCCCAGCAAGCTAGAATGTGAAATACATAGCAGGAAGCGTGCTCTTAAAATCTCTGAAAAATACTGCTCATTGCTGGCTCTTGCATGAACGCGGCTTCTGTGAGTCAACAAGACTGCTGCAGCTATCAAGAAGTGGGTGGATTCAGAGGCGGAGACACTTAAAGATACATTACCTCTTAAATACCTCCCAGGGAGAAACCTTGTTTCTTTTCTCCAAATTACACACAGTGTAGAGTGATGTCACTCCATATAAACTGACAAAATGTTTTGAAAACTTTAACAGAGTAACCTGTAAAATTACATGGTTCATCTTGCTAAGAGTATATTAGCTGAAAGCAAGTAGTATTGCCCTGAGTAAAGCAGAGAAACACTTTCTAAAATTTCTTTTAATCTCTTCTTATATGAGCGGCATGACAGACACAACATTATACCTGCAAAGAAATGGAAAGCATTTTAGTAAAAAAATGAAAATTTATCTAGAGCTAGATACTACAGACATGTGCACAAGTATTCACTAGAGTGAACTGTCCCTTTAAACTCGGTTTGGCCAGTAGTAGGATAAATGGCATGCTAGTACAGTGAATGAGAAATGAATTATTATAAAGCTCATTAATTTAGTTTTAGAACAAGTCAGGCTTTAACCACAGGTGAAGGGCAGCTAAGGATGACTAACATACATCCTTTCTTTTAAGAAAAAAGCTTTTTAATTGTGAAAATGCATATATGGCCTTTGCTGAATCAAATTCTCATGCTTCAGATTTTAGTGACAAAAAGTAAAAGTAGAAGCATCTCTGGTAGCATTTAAGAGAATCCCTTCCTCCTAAAATAATTAAAATTAGTGGGGAGACAGATTAAAGGAAAGCTCTATTATAGTATCAATTTTGAAAAACAGTTAGGAGAAAAGGCTGGGAATAAAAATACTTGCAGTTCTTTAATTAGAAAAAATTGCTATGCCATCCTGGCAATGAAATACAAGTTATATACAGAAAGAGCAGCCTAGAACTTGAGTATGTGGAATGCAGGAGATGAAATATTAAATAAACCACTGTGAAAATACACAGGGGAACACACTGTGTTGGTTTTGAAAACTTATCTTAGACACATATTAAATTGCTAAAATATATTTTCTTCTTTCGAGTAATTTACAAAGTGAGATATCGTCAATGTACTAGAAAACTTTTGGGTCCTGCTTCAGAACTTTATCAAAACTTAAATTAATAAGACTGTAGTGTTTTGGGGAAAGAAAATAACCCCTTAACTCACTAAAATGACACAGAAGCAATAAAACACCAAAATGTTTTGCTTCACAGTTTTACAAGATTCACCATCAGAAATCAGATTTTTTAGGTTTTATCTTTTTGGTGCTCTTCCTAGGCAAGAATACCTCATTTCTGTATGAATCAGTCTTGCTTAGGTTTCATTAAGGCATCTGTAAGTATAGCTCAATGACTAATGAATTGCGAATATAATAATGTCAATTATTGTTGGTCTTAAGTGGCTAAGAGTTCATATTTGCAAAGAAAAAAGGAGACTGAGATGAGCATAAGCCTGCAGGAAGAATGGCTGGTAATATCTCCTGCGTACCTATCCCCTATGGGCTGCTGACAAACAAAACAAGGTAATGCAAGGCGTTCTCTGCACACCAGGCAACCCCCTCCCACCAAGGAGTTTTCTTCAGCTGGGAGCTGTGTCCTTGATTGTCACAGCAAATCAAACACCTGTAAAATGTGCCATCTGCTCAGTCAGTTACTGGTCATCTTCCCACCACTGTGAAAAAGACGAGGACACTTACCAGACTAGTGCTGTTCCTCTTAGCAGCTTCCTGTGTCCCAGCTAGCACCTCTGCCAGGTGCTTTTCCCAACAAGCTCAGCACCTTTCGAGGCACAAAGTAATAAAATTAACATATCATATGTGTACTTTCCCCCCCAATCAAATTCATGAGCGAAGTGGAATCTCCAGTTAAGACAACAGTTCAGATAATGCAAATTCTGTTGCTAGTTCCACGCTCTAGGTCTATACTTGTTATCTGTTTCAAGACCCATGAAATACTAGTGTTCTTACAAGAATAAAATAGCAAATTAAATGTGTTATGGTAATTGTAGTTTTCAATGTCTATAATATTTAAGATAACAAACAAATAGAACATTAAAAAATACCACATTTAAATATGACTTTAAATGAGCAATTAAAAAAAAAATCAGAAAAGGGCTGCCCATTCGGATATCTGTCAACCATGACCTAAAAGCCAGTGCTCACAAAACAAATACCACTAGAAGCTGACTAAAATTCCTGCCCTGTTCCTATTCAGAGCAAAAGATTTATAGAAGGGATGAGTCTGACCAAATATACAAAAACTATCTGTAAACAGAATGTGGTATTTCTCCTGCACTAAAAAACCCAAAAAACCTCAACAACAACAACCCCCAGGAGCCCCCCTAAAACCCCCCAAAACCTAAACAAACACACAAAAAACCCACAAAAACCCAAACCAAACCAAAAAATAAAGAAAAAAAAAAGCCAAAATACCAACCAAACAAAAACCCCAAATCAAACCAGAAAAAACCCCCCATTCAGAACTCTACCTTACTCAAAGCCATCTCATCTACTACTCAGGCTTCTAAATATATATCTATCATGTTACCTGTTACCTGCACCTAAATCTATTACTCAAAGGTATGAGGATCTGTGCTGCCTGGACACTGGCGGAAGGACTCAGTAATTGTCTGCTTTGCAACACCAAAACCACCACTGGCAATACCCTATTTTTACCATTCTGGGAAGCGGGAGGAAATAATTTGCTGTGCTGACATGTACTTAAATGTAGGGGACACCAATCCTACTAAGATTGTATGTGCTCTTCTCTTTAGTGGCTTGGGTACTGGTCACTCTTCATGCTTTGGCAAGAAGACGGTGAATTTCTAAGATTACCAGCAGACCACACACCGTGTTCTACAAAAATGCTAGTAAAGTTTGCAAGACATTACTAAAATGATGATAAATCTTCAGGAAAACCATCAACGGATTCCCAGGTTCTACATTATGAATCCCCAGGTTCTAGGTTTTATTCCTTGCTTTGTCATCATCCTGCTAACACCATTGCATTTTTTCTAATTCACACTGAAATCAGGATAAAAGTGTTTAATTCCTTTTTAAATGCTCTGAGACAAATTGCTGAGGAGTATGGTGCAAAAGTGAAGTAAAATATATGCAGTTAATTAGCAAAGGTTTAGTGACAGAGCAGAGAGAACAGAGAGGGGTAGGGCTCTAAGTAGTCTCTCAGTGTTTGAAGAAAATCACTTTTCTTGTAAAAAATTCCACTGTTACATAGGACAGGTTAAAAGGCTGAACTCTGCTGATGCACTCAAGAAATGGGGACAAAACATTCTAACCTTCCATTAGACCTTTGGCCCAGTCAGACATGTAGTGTCATTGCAGTGGTCACAATGTCCCCATTTAAAATAACAATACTGGATTCACAGTGTCGCCATTTATAATAGCAGTACTGGATCACCTACCAATAAAAAAAATTCATGTTGCAAGAAGGCATGAGAGCTCATCCCAGAAAACTGTCATGTCATAAACCAGAAGGATTTTGTAGGATTCCTGCTCATCCCAGAGTACAGTTACTTACAGCAGAGTTGTGAAATGGTCTTGCAATCTAATTGCAAGAACTTGATTATTTCAGTTCATGACAGATCTGCATTTACATACTACATGAAACAATAAGGGTCTAAACAAAGGCGCCAGGTAGCTTTATGCTTGTTTTGAGTGGACAAACACCAATGTCAAACAAAAGCTGAAAAAACTGGGAACCCAAGTCTATTCCTCTGTTAAAACCCAAGATTCTGATAGTGTTTAAATTGGCACCAGAACATGCCGGTAATGGAGTACAGAGTAAAAAACCCTTTTTTGTTCTCACAATCATTTCACTTACAACAGAACTCCATCTCATAAATTCTGTGTACCATTGATGACTTATATTTATATTTGATGTATGTGGACATATGGATGTTGGACGCAATTCCTGCCTTGGATATGTAGATGACTTCATGAACAAATAGGGAGATATCATAACAACAAAGCAAGAGCAAGTACCAGACATCAGCCTGCTCAGTCACCCCCAGGGTGTCTTTTGAGTCATCCACATTTCAGCAGCACCAACTGTAGACTAAATTTCCTAAATCCTTACAAGGAAGAACCCCCCTGTCTGGGTTTGTTTCTTTACACCCTATCTGGCAATACACATGTGGGATTGAGTAGGGATATGCCACTACACCTGGAAATAAAACTGCACACCAATGCTGAAAGATCCCCTCAACTGCCCTTGCACAACTTGGAGGATACACAAAATGGTTTGATATTGGTCAGGGAATAATCCAGAGCAACTCAGAGCCATGGCACAGGTGGACGCACGCAACCAGTGTTGCAACAGGGCAGGGCACGGTACAACAGGCAGGGCTCCTCTGTGTCTGGCAGGTCCACGCAGCCCCTGCAGAGCCCTGGGGCTGGCACAGCTGCCTCTTGACACCTCTGCAACTCCTTGCTCTTCACGGGGCACAGTAAGATGACAAGACAATGCTTGAAAGCCTTAAGCATTTAAAGATGCCGTCAGCCTGGTTTCTTAGGCAATATTACCAGAACCAGTTTTCTGACTGCATCTGGATGTCAATAAGCTTTGAGTACTCACAGCATCAGGAAATTGTTGGGATTTTCTATTTGATACAAATGTCTGATTGATATATGATACACAAATCCAGTTAGGAATCTGTACCTAACCTGAGCACATCTGTAGCACTTGCGACTTTTATCTCCTCGCAAGGATTAAGGCTTCATAAATTGCACAATTGATATAGTTCTGTCTTTCTCTTCTGATACAAAAATAAAATAAATCTGACTAGAATGTCATAATCAGACAAAACCAACATTAATTCAAAAAAATCACACCAAGACAAAAAGAATAACCACATGGCAACTAAGAGCCTGCTGGACAAATTCCAGCAGCAAGCACAAGAGAGCCCAGTGTGCCTTCTGCTCCATCTTCTTAGAATTACAAGGCTGATGCCATTACTACACTCTTATGTGGAAATTTCTCATAAAGTTGAACCTGCAATTCTTACTCCTTAAATAAAAAACTTAGATAGCTAGACCCAGTGATGCCAATACAACTACTCAGCCAAGCCAAAGGCTAAAAAACCCACTTTACTAGGTAGAGGCAAAATCTCTTTTGTGGGACATTTCTCTACTGACCTCTTTCAGCAGCAATGTGATCCATAGCCGTATAACCTCTAGAGCTGTGCAAGGCAGATTTCAGTTCACTTTTCCAAGGCCTCTGCCAATCAGGATGATCTGTTTGCTGAGCTCTGTAATTTGCCAAGAACCAGTATGGTATTGTCATTGTTTCCACTGGACGTGATGAATGGAGCACGGGCAGCTCTGTGCCATCTGTTCCTCCTCTGTGTCATCACCACATCGATTCAGACGAGTCAGTCTCCACTACAGACATCTGGAACATTAAGACAACTGACACTTAACCAGGTAGACAAATCTCATTATTATTATTATTATTACTACTACTACTACTAAAACTGAACAAAACAGACATAGCTTTAACCTATGTTTAATGATGAAATGTCCGTCTCTGAACAGGAAATTATGAAGTCATTTCACACAACAGTTAAAAGTTATTGCTTATGGTTCTTGTAATGTAATTTTTCAGTGCTTCCAGAAGCATGAGATTTATGCAGGCTCAGATGAGAACTTGTAATGCTACTCATTTGGGAACAAAAAAAAAGTAGCATTGCAAAATACTCCATTTTTTAATCTAACAAGTGGCTCTGTTTTGCAATTCTTACTCATTCAGTAAGCACTTCATTGAATTAGACCCAGTGAGGTCAATAGCCCTACTCATGCAAGTAGTAGTTATGCTTCAAATCCTTCTTATTAGCATTACTAAACTTAGTGACATGATACAGTAGATTATTTGCCGTCCCCATTGCCAGTGAACAAATCATTTCAAGACATGCCACAGAATTAGATTTTTGTGTTAAATGTGACTCCATACATGGGCTCCCTGGAGACTTACTTCCTCTTGTCACTGCCTACAGTTTTGTCATTCATTCACCATTTCAGTTTTGTTCATCCTATCTGTCTGGGTTTGAAAAAAGACAGGTGTCTGCTAAGGGGGGCAGGAGCCTCTCTTGAAATGGAAAATGTAAACCCTCTCCCTCCAAATTATTATAATTTTGAAATTAAGGGGCTCTCAGGCAAAGATACGGGAGTAGGAATAACAGTTCTTTATTACGAAAAATAAAAATAAAAATGCAGTAATACAAAACAACACTAACAGAGAATACAACTTGATACCCTGTTGGTCAGCAGTCCAATTAAATGGTGGCTGCAGCCGTCCTGGAGTGGCAGATGTGGTTTTGTTGGAGCAGTGATCCTGTAGAAGGGTGGAGTTTTCCTCTGAAGGTCCAGTGGTGGTGTAGATGGGCTGGGTCTTCCTCTGGGAATCCAGTGGAAAAGAAAGCTGCTCCTCTGGGAATCCAGTGGGAAGAGGCCACTCTGGTGTTCCAAATCTCAGATTATAGCCAGGTAGGAATGTTTGGCTCCTCCCCCTGGGCAGAGCATCTCACAAGGGGATGATGTAATTTTATCGGTCATGCTGTGAGGCTCAGTGGCCCATTGACAGAAGATATTTCCCTGAGGGAGGATTGGTTGTGGAAAAGATAAAGAAAACTGCCCCACCTGGTTTTAACAGGTGGCCTAATTAACAGAAGATAACTGCCCCACCTCTGACAGGTGGGAATAGAATACACACCCCCAGCCACATCTTGTCTTTGCAACCTAAGACACTATCTCTTAGGGAAGTAAAAGCTGAGGGAGAAAAAACTCAAACAAAACTCCAAAACCTGTGTTTGCCAGTTATGGTAAAGAGGTGGTAGCTGGGTTGCCTTATAAAAACTTAATATTTTTCATTCAGTTGCCTCATGATACTTTACTATGGTTGACATTAGTTATTTTTACCCTACACCATCAAACAGATGGAAGAAACAAAAATATTGTTGACTTTACCTACTTAACTGTAAACATTCAAACTTTCAAAAGCTTTGTCAGATCATTTTTTTTTCTATTTTCACTTGTGGAGAATTTCTTTTGACTATTGAGAGCTTTGCTCTCCCTATGGCTTGGCACAAACAGTTGCAATTCTGTTTTAAGCAGACTTCACTGCAATTCTTTCTCAATTTCAAGCCTCACGGAAGTCAATGGAGCTCTGAAGAGGCACCAAGTGTCAGGGGGACACTGAAAGGGGGAATGAGAATTGAGAAATTCATTGTAGAAATTGTTGTCAAATGCAGGAAAGGCAACTTTACAAAATTATCTTGAGAGTTTTTTAAATCCATGGTTCTGAGACAGGTGTTTTTTGAAGCTGGTTTAAGACTTATATTTATCATTTGGACAACAAGATTAAATGTTATTCCTTACTTGAAGATATTTGTATTAAATGGTCAATGCAGAAGTCTGGAACACCCTGCATTTGTTACAGAAGCTTTAGGAACACGGTCAGGTATTCCAGAAACACTGCCATGTTTCAGGGGCTACAACTCCAAGAGTTCAGCTTAAAGCTGGTACATATACCAGAAAATAAAATCAATTGAAGGTTTCCCAGAGCAGCACGTCCTATCCAACACAGTTTCAGTCACAAAAGATTTTCATTAAACCCCTTAAGTTTATTGGAGTCTTTTAACTCTCTTGCCAAGACACCAGAAAACTAAAGTTTCTTTCCTGTGATATTTGTTTTTATGTTCCATGTAATCTCTAACTTTAATATTATGCACAGGAAGCTCATCAGACCTCAGTAAAGAATTGGAATCAAACGTTACTATTTTCCAGTCTCTACAGTTCTCTTTTGAAACAAATCCCTATTCAAACAAAGCATATTTCGTATCATTGGAGAAGAGTTGGGCAAGTTGGGCCTTAGAGTACTTTTAGACAGGTGTCATTCTATTATCTAGCCGTGCATCCCTTAGATGGGGAAGTAACTATTACAACTATTGCAGCTACATTTAGCAGCCTATTGCTTGCAGTGGATTTCAAAGAAACTTTTTCTACACAGGATAGGGGTCCTGTGCTGCTTTTTCAACGCTGCTAAAATTTCAAGCCATCAAGTGATCAGTTACAACTTGCTCTGAGAGCAGTGCATGTCCTTCAGCTCCAGCACTCTCACTATAGTTAACAGACATCTGAAACAGTCTCTTACCTGGAGTAGCGCCTCTCCTCACCTGCTATGCACTATGCTGGCAAACAGCAGCTGATGTCATAGACTTACTGCATCATTACAGTTTCTTTGCATAAGGTTTCCTTCTCTTCTTTTTATCTGCTAAAAATGGAACAGAGGTGACTCATGACCGAGACAGGCAAAAATTAAATACTCAGCAGTAAAGGCTCTGCTAGGGTTTCCACTGCCTGAGCTGGTTCCCTGCTTATGCTCATCCATGGGATAAATGTATTCCTGGTACCACCTCATCCCCTTGGACCATGCCACAACCCTGGGGGGCCTGGCTGTATCCTCCTCCCCAGCCTCTCCACAGTGCCATGCATTCACCGTGGCAAAAGCAGTGCTGGTGCAAGGTCTTCACCTGGTTGATGGTCCAGAGCTTCAGCTCGTCCCCTTTACCATAGGGCCTGGCTGTGGTACTTCTGCCAGTCTGTGCAGGACAGATAAGCATCACTCCCAGCAGGGTGGGGGAAGGTTTAACAGACTGTTTTCGTTGAAAACAGGTGTATAGAGGAAAGGAGTAGAGCAGGGTTTGAGAGCTGTCAGGAGAAATTCTCCAGATCGAGGTTTACTATTGTACTTCTGTGAAAGAAATGCCAGGAAAAAGCCCTTACTCCTCTCTTCCTCCCCACAGCAACTGCCACGCTTCAAACTGCAACCTTTGCTAGTCCTAGCAGGCAGTTTAGCTCCTAAGATTTCTGGTCCTGGTAATGCAGACAGCTGAGCCGTGGCCCTTTGACTGTTCTCTTCTGTCTGACGTGTAAGGCAGTGGTGGAACAGATCTGGCAGAAGCACTTGTTCATGGGGACCAGTTTCTACAGCCCTGGGAACCAACTGACATCAACACGTGTACAGGATGTGCTACTCCTTGTCATGGAAGAATTTCAGAATTATGATACTGTTTTTAGCCTTTTAAAACTGTGACGATTACATCTTTATCACTGGATTTCTGAGGTCATGGAGCCACTGTCAATCATTAGATTCAAGATTAAAATAATTAAATTCAAGATTAGTACAGTTTTAATCAGACAGTGTAGCATTCTCCTAGACCAAAGCCTGGGGCTCTATTAGTGATCTGAGTTTGACTAAGAGATCTCTCAGGAAAATTCTCTGATATAACTAGAATTGCTCAACAGCAGGAAATGTAATACCTTTGCAACATGTTCAAAATTACCCAGGACCAGATTTTGATGTTTAAGACAAAGGAACAAACAAACACACACACACACACACACACAATCATCAGTTCTGTATAAAAAAAAAATCTATAGAGGAAACCAAAAAATCCTGTGAGTCAAAAATCTTGCAGTGAGTCATGGCCTTCTCCTTAAGAAGACAAATGTGCCTCTACAAAGCTTTGCTGATTTCAGGCATTCTGTTCAAATTAAGATTTATACCTGGGTCTATCTAGGCCTAGTTTATATTTGCTTATATTCTTCCTATTTAATTCACTATCTTACTCAACTTGATAAAAAACTTAGATATCAACCCTGACACCAAGCACAAAAAGTCTCAGACCAAACCCACCTTCCACATGACGCTTAGGGAAACACTTTAATTAACTTCAGCAAGTAATTAAAGATAAATCCCAGATTTCATGTACTATAGAACAGCAAGGAAGTCATCCACACGTTTGCTCCTTCCCACACAAGCTTAATTAGAACTGTGAGTGGACTTCACAAGAATTCAAACCACTGCTCACTTTCATGACCTTTTCATAACACAGAACACCTTTAAGTCTTTTAACAAAGTAGTCACTACCAGAACACCAAAGCTTTTCCTGCAGACATCCCTGCCTTCCTACAGTTCCATATATACTTTTGACATTTCCAATCAAATCAATACAGCTGTTCACAATGTAAAGTTAAGGCTGAAAATAATTTTTTATAAATTATTCCAAAATTCCTGACACTTCTCATAACATTCCTCAGATCACGATTACTAAATGTGGTTACAGTTTGGATTCTACGGAGTTTTCTTTCCACTATTGTCATGGCCTTCCTAAGACCTCACGTTTTACCTCTGTTGCTCAGCATCACTGTCAGTAAAATAAAAGTTACTTTACAGTCTCCTAAAGGTATGAGACAAGTAATTATTACTGAGTGAACACCAGTAAAGAGCAAAGACTTTTGGGTTAACAGTAGCTGATGTGGCAACAAAAGTCAGGATACTGCCATGTTAAGTGTCTCTTCAGACCTCACAGCAGATATGATGTTTGATCTGTATTTTATTAGATACTGGTATGTCCCAAATCATTCAGCAGGGCTGTGAAGGCTTTCTAGTCCATTCAAAGCTGGTTCTCTTAACACGTATTCACTGGACTCACATTTGAGCTACATACTGGGAGAAAATTCTCTTCCCATATTCAGCATTCCAACTGGAACAGTTTTATCAACAGTCTAACAGGATCTAATATTTTTTTCCTTTAGATCCAGCTCCTGAAGCAATGGGACTTTGTGAGATTAGCTTTTTTCCTTCCTTTTTTTTTTCTTTTAAAATGAGAGTAGAGGAACACTTCAGTTCAGTGCTTTTTCTACTTTCACATGATCCTCTACAGGCACACACAGTATCTTAATGAAAGCTGAGATGATAAATAGCTGTGGGAACTAGGCTTCAAAATAAGCAACCAATATAGTGACACCCATGTTGAACCTGAAGCCTTGGTAATTCTGGCTGTGCAGCATTTTGTAATTTCTATTATCCTCGGAGACTGAGTCTCAGTGTTCCAATAAAATCAAGTTAATAAACTGCATTTTTAATTTTCAACTGACCTTCTACACTTGAATTTTATTTTCAGACCTTAGTTACAGATAAGAAGCAGTTCACATTATTATTTCTGCTGCCCAGGGAATGAATAATCATATTTCATAAATTTTTTCCTATGTTTCAATATTTCTTTTGGGTCAAACCCAAAATTATTCAGCAAGTTTTTCCTAAACACTTAAACCCACTCCAGTTGCATTTTTTTCCTTTTTTACCTTTTTAATTTGTCTCTAGAGGGCAAAGATCCCATAACTGATAGACCATTTTCATAGTGAGAGACAGAAGTTCAAATTCATTCTCTGCCATATTTGTAACAGAGATTCTCAGCCCCTTTCTGCACACCAGGGACTTAAACCACCAAATTCACTGCTTACTTTCACTCTCTGCCCCTCTAGCCAAATAAAATTTTATTCACATTCCCTTAGGGAAAATTTTTCAGTGAAACAGATGCGAAAGGGTACAGAAATAAGTACTAGTTTGAGAAAATAAATTCAGAACTCTTTTTTTACCTCAGAGCTTTCCAATTTTTAGCAGTTCATAGCATGGGCTTTTATTTTTTTTTTTTTTTAAAGAAATAGATTTTAAAATCACTTATAAATCCACAGAATGTGGCCTTCGAACCTTTATGTTCTTTAACTAAAGACTATTTAGATGTTTTTTTCAAGTGCACTTCACTGTGATCCATTAGTACTGGACTTCAATGAGCCACTGAAATAATACATTGCAAGGTGTAGGCTCTTTGCTGTAGCTGTCCTGGGGCCACTCTTAGCACCTTAAGCTTCATAACCAGCAGGATTAATGCCAAACTGAGCTCAGTGAGGCACAAGAATTAACCAAAACCTGGAAGAGCACTGGCTGTAGCTATTCCACCCATTCCAGTCCTTTGTCAACTGCTGAGTTAGACATCCAAAACCAGAACAAACATTAAGTGGTGCTTTTCCTGGAACATTGCATGGAACCAGGACATTTGCCTAAGCATATATTTTGTATTTATTAGCTTCTCACTGTTCCCAAGAACCTTCTTACCTAGTAAGATGCTAGAGACATGAAGGGTCATTTTCATGATTGGCAAAAACCTGCTATGCAAAACTGGAGGAATAAAGGACCTTAAAGCTTCTTGGATGAACGAACTTGTACTGACCTCTGATGGCTGGGAATGTGTATGAAACACAATGCAATTATTTGTGCTGCCTTAGGAGCTCCGGTGCTCTAATTAATGTAATGTTTACATGACAAGAAGGAAGCATTTTTGAGGTGAAAACCAAATGATTTATAAGGGATTCCTGGGATTAATTTTGCTTTGCATCACCCCATTCTCTTTTGAAAGCATGGTGAATATGTATTCTAAAGTGTTTACAAAAAAAGAAGTTATTTTCAGTGAGAAGTTGGCATTTCTGCCTCAGCTGTTTGGAAATTTCACAAGAATGTTTTCTTAAAACAATTGTCCACCTTACTTCTTCTTTATAAATTATTCCATAAGACAGAAAAGAAAAACACATGAGCATGAAAAAGAATTACTGTCACAATGGCTGCTGTGTTCACATTACACTAGAGAAGACCCAGTTCCTCGGGCTGCTAAGGCAGGAGAAGCACTTGTACTTAAATCACTGTCAGCATGGTAGAAACTACCTTGTAATTATTGGAATGGACCTACTTGGGCCACCAAAAATGGTAGCGGGCAAGGGAGAAGCTGACTTCATTCTGACAAGATTTTTCCCTTGTGTTTGTCCCTGAGGCAAACTCTGAGAATTTCTAGAGCTTTACCCTGTGCCCCTCCTTTTAAGGAGCCTTATGGGCAGTAACTTTCAAGAATGAGACTATGTGCTAGGAAGTATCTGAAATAACCCAGTATACCTTTAAGAGTATAGTCAGGTAATTCTGGGTGCAGTGGGAATGAATAATTTTTTTTTTTTTACATTGATATACAGACATTTTTTCCCTTGTACAGTGAAATGAAGAAGTTGGAATACGGTTAAAATCCTCACCTATTAATTCAGAGAAGAGAAACAATTAAGTAAGAATCATGGGAAATGGAGTTTGTCTGTTTAAGTGCAGGAAACCAGCAAATCTCAGGCTGCCACTCTGAGGTGGAAGGATAAATTGTGCAGAGATACCAAATGCTGGTTCGAAGTTAATCACATCTGCTCCAGTGGGGAGCAGGTGACAGTGAAACAGGAAGCTCACAGCTGGACAAGCACTTTAAAAGTGACTAAATCTGAGCAGGTACATCTGGGAAGGAGAACAGCAGAATGCCAGATGAGTGAATCAAATTGAAATATGCAAGTGAGTAACAACCAGGAAATGAAAGAACACTGCTTGCCTATGGGAGGAGATTGATTACTTCTCTTGGGGGTTGGGTTTCTCTGTGGAATTTCTTCTCATTGAGTTGTTAGAGAAGCGCTGATGGCCGAGCGCTGGGGACAGGCAGGCAGGGGGAACTCTGGGGGGAGAGGGGGCAGAGATACTGCGGGAGTGTGGGCAGGTAAAGGACGGGGCCAGGAGCAGCCTCGGGCTCTCGCTCCCCGGGCGCCAGAGGAGGACGGTGGAGCTGCTGCTTACTGGGGGGGAATTTGCTGCTGCAACCGGAGCCCAGCCCGGTCCCGTTTCTGGTCCTGCTTCTTCTGCCATGGGTGAGCCTTTGCTCCTGAGAGCAGCCACTGAACTGGGACCTCATTAACACCCTGCCTTGCTAAAAAGGACTTTCACCATCTGTTCGGGTGCCTCAGGGGAAACCAGGGGGGCTGCCGCAGCCCAGCTGCCACGCCATTTCCTTGCCACTGCTTGGGGTTTTTGCTACCCTGTAGCAAGACACCCCTTGCCTGCCAGGATGCCCCCAGGTTCCAGCTACAGCTGCAGAGTCCGTTCCAGCCTGCTACTTCCGAGAGCGCTGCTGGGGCACCGGGACCGGCTGCCCCGGGGTTTGTGGGCAAGGCCTCTCCTCCGTCCCCTCCCACCTCGGCCCAGCCGCCATCACCGCGTGCTCCCCGAGCCCGCGCCGCAGCGCCCCCTGCAGCCGCGTGGGGAGCACCGCAGCTGCCCTGCGCACCGGGGGCCGCCAGCGCCCCTGCCGGCCGTGCCCGGCACTGCACGGAAGGGAAAGCGCCGCAGCCGAGAGGCCGCCGCGGTTCCGGCCCTGCCTGCTGCCGGTGCCTCAGCCGGAGTTTGTTTGCTTTATTACACACTGGGAGAGAACTGCCATTCCTGTTCCCATATCTTCGCCTGAGAGCCCCTTAATTCCAAATTATAATAATTCGGAGGGTGGGGGTTTACATTCTCCATTCCGAGGGAGGCTTTCTGCCTTCCCTAGCAGACACCGGTCTTGTAAACCAGGACAACTTCCAAGACAGAAACTCTACTATCAGCATTGGGATCTCCATACCAGCATAAATTAGGAATTATGCAGCTAAAACAATGCATTCATTGCTCAAGATGCTGTGTTTAGCTGGGGAAATTAGCACACACAAGGCTGGTTTTTTGTTTGTTTGTTTGTTTGTTTTTTTAACAAAACAAACAAAAAACCCCCAGCAATGTCAGAATACTTCAGTTTCACTGTGAGATATGTCAGCTTTAGGCAGATGCATAGCACTGACCTTATAAACTGAAGTGTCTTGCTTTCACTATGCTTTACCACAGGGAAACAAAGGTGTATTAGTTACCCTGAGGTAAAAGAAAGGAAGAAAGGAAAAAAAAAAAAAAAAGCTGCTTCAGCCCTAGCGACAAGTAGTCAGTTTAATTTATTGTAAGACAAGCAGAAAGGCTGTGCCTAGATAGGAATACAGCACTGGCCTCACATACTTAGCCAGAGGCAAGCACCCCCAGTGTCACCTTCCCCTTCTGTATTTGTAGTGACATAATCCACACTTGTTAGCTTGCTCCAACAAGCTCATCTGTCTTGAGCAACAAAGGTAAAAACTTCTTCTTATCTTGGTTTTGGGGTCAAAGGCAAAGCCTGGAGAAGGCTATTAACAGAATCAAACATATTCAGAATTCCTGGGAAACCATTCCATTTTATTAAAGAAATTGGTTTGGTTTTGTTCCAAAATTTCTAAGTGTTTTTCTTTAGCTTTCAGTAAACATAAATCCCCCATCACCATATCTGTCAAAGCTGTCTTACCTTTCCCTTCCCATGAACACAAACAAATATATCAATTCCCACATCCCACTCCAGATTGCTCTGAGAATGAAGTTATTTATGCAGGATAAAAGTTGTACCTTCCTCTGGCATTAAGGATCAGTCCTTCTTCCCCAGAAGTTTCTGGAAGGGAATCATCCCAGGAAGCTGCAGTCAGCAATTTGAAAAGCAGGTCATTTAAATTAAAGGGGAAAATCCAGACTTTATAGATTAAAATGGAGGCAAAGTCATGAAATTAATATTTAATATAACAAAATCAGAACCAGTCTAGACCTTTTTTTGACTCAGTTTGCTGATGAAGCAAGAGTAAAACCTTACCTAGCAGAAAGGCCAGCTTCTCAAATCCAGCACACAATCTGTCAGGCATCTCCCCTGAAACTATATAACCTTTTTCTTCAATTTTTTCAGGGGCCTTGTGCTCACGTAAGAGGACTCTATTAGCAAGTGGGATGTGAGGAATATTCCTATTCTAATAGCTGCATACACATAGACTGGAATGCCTTTCCACCTGAATTGGCCATTGAGTTTGGACTCAGACCACAAGATTTACCTCCTGTACATATTGACAACATTTCTGTGCATTAAGGGTATATTGTCACATCAAAGAATAATTTTAAACCTCTGCTGGGGACTGGAGAATTCAAAATTAATAAATATTCCTTATCCAACTTTAAACTCTCAGACAGTTACAGCCTTCAGCTCACAGTAAGATATGCAGGGATGTTAGCAAGCTGGCCTGCCTCAGCTGGTGCCCTTATCCTTCCAGCTCTCTCAGTTCAGCATTAGCTGAAACATTTAAAACAGAGTATTGATCTCCTGTTGAAAACGTGGGATAAATGCATCCCAACCAAAAGCTGTCACAATCTAAGCCAAATTCTTGAAGTGGGGGCGTGAGGGGTTGTCAGGGTTTGGGACTAGCCCAATGCCAGTACCCCCATGAAAAATGTATTTTTCTTTAACTAACTGCTGTGAGATGTGACCAGGAACAGAGCAGAGCAGGCTTAAACTTAGAAAAAGAGGAAAAAAAAAAACTTTATTAAACTACAAACTAACATCAGACACACACAGGAAACAGAATGAAAACCTTTTAAACCATTCCTCCTCCTCCCACCCAATTTCACCAAAGCACAGTGAGACAAAAATCTTGGAGTCCTGATCAAGTTACCCTCACTCAAGTAATCAATTCTCAGTCCATCAGGGGAAATCTCTGCTTTTAACCCCGTGTGTCTTCAGAGGTGACTCACGTCTTCAGTGGTCACACCAGGTGTCAATATTCGAATCTGACCACTGATTGGTTTAACTAAAACTTCCCAAAAAACTCACTTCCTCCCAAACCGAGACAGGGGTGGGAAAGAGCGCAGGGATCCACAGTATCAGACATGATCATCACATGGAATGCAGTGGTCAAATCCTCGGTGTTTGCAAACAGTTTGCAGATCTCCACCAAGACAATCACCGGTATCAAATGTTCATAAAGGATGCGTGCCACAAAATACAGCAAACAGATCATTAGTGCACTTCAACCAGCAGAGCCTTCTGCTCCATTATTTAGCACAATCAGTTATTTCTTATGGTTCAGACACCCTTGTTCCTTGGCCTTTATCTTTTACAACCAGTGGTTGTATTCCCTTCTTGTGATTCCACTGATCTACAAAAGGATATGTGAAGAACTTAGAGGAAAAACCCCCCAAATTAATTTACACCCATTTGAAATTACATTAGAATTAACAAGTGACCATTTATTTCACTCTGATTTTTATTGAAATTCAATCTATCTGTGCTCAGAAATGTATAGGGTGTGATTTTCATCAGTGGCTCAATTTTTTTCCTAGCTTTAACTGTAATTGGCCTCAGCAGGGACCAAAAAAAAACAAAAAAAAAGCCAGAGACCTCTAGAAAATTGCAGCTTGTGCCAGATAAGAACACTGATAAAATTTCCATTGAACTGGCTGTGTTTTGGAGCTTAATCCTGAGTACCAGCATACAGCTGTATTAGCTAGTGACATCAGCAACATGTGAGAGGCTCACAAAATCCCTGCCCAAACACACAGCACCACAGTACTATATCAAGAGCTCTCCTTCATGTTATGTCACTTGAAAGAGAGATAACCTGCTCAATCATTACACTGTGGTATGAGGGAGAGCTGGTATATCCACTATTTTATCTGTATCTATTAAAGATCTGGAGACAGACAGCAGAGTGAAGTTACCTCTTTTTTATTTGGAATTGAATCTACCTAAATGGTCCCAGATCTTGGAATAGTTCAAAATAGTCCCAGTTCAAAATAGAAGCCTGGGAGAGTATCTCAGGTGGGAAAGAAGATGTGCTGGTCAGCCCCTCAGCACAAATGGCAATGATGTGTGACTAGTCTTGTGTATCAAACCATAAATCTGTGTCAGGAGATCTGGGACAATCAAAGACCCAATTATTGACTGTTTCATTTAATCATCTGTATGACGAAAAATATTTTTAATAAAAGCCAACAGCCTACAAAACACAAAGATCCAAGACACCTAATTCAAACTTTACCCTAACCCCAAGTATTTCAAGATAAATGATTATCTTCACTTGTAGGCTCTTTACAATGTAGACCTGAAGGTGCCACACAAGCCCAGGGACGAGCAGGTCTCCTGTACTACCCTGCCACACATTTAGAGATCAGCTGTGCATCTGCTCTCCCCAGGCAGTGCATCAGTGCTGAATCATCACCTTTGATAGCGCTTGGCTACACAGTCCTGCAGCACAGAATTGCTACTTGGGCAAAGATGCAGAAATGCTCTGTCCAACCAGTAACGTGCTGATGGCAGAGCCCTGTCTGTGTCCCAGGGGTCTGCAGCACTCCCAGGACCCATTTTCCCAGGCATACATTTCCCTCTTAGTGGACTGGTGCTCAGCCTGAACTTAAACTGTGCACAAACACCATCTGCCCTCGCAGTGAGCACTGTACTCGTTCCTGCCTGGGCTGCAGGCAGCCTGCCCTGGAAATGGGAACCAAACAGGTTTCTGCACGAGCCAACAGATGGCTGTCTTGCATTTCTTTCCATTAACAACCACATTTGCTACAGAGAAACAACTGTCACTGTTCTCTGGAAGCTACTTCCCATCAGGATTCTATACAGTTTTGCAAAAAGAAGGAATAAGAAAGTCTCTAAACTATTCTACCTTGTATATGGAGAAAATTTTGCACTGTTTAAATATGTGACTGCTGTACTAAACATTCCCTTTTTCTTATCAGGCCTCATCAATTACTATGCCAGATCATTTAAAAATTTTATTTAAAACTTTTCAGTCTATCTATATTCAGCAGAATTAAAACAATAAATGCACATGTATATAATCATCATCCAGCACAACTAGGAAAGAATACCTGATCAATACTACCTAGGAAATCAGAAAAATGACCCAGTAGTTCTGCCTGGCCTTCAGAATCTCTAAGTCAGCAGTTATTTATAAAGCCTAGGCAGATTTGGCTGAATACCACAAAAAATAGTGAATAATTTTGTCATAAGCACTGTCAGCTCTTTCAGTTACTATTTGTGGCTTGTTATTAACAACTGCATATGCGTATCTGCATGACAAATGTTTTTTTGCCCTGAAGATGTTTATGAATCCTAAATACTTTGCAAAGAGTCAGTGAATAATTATTCATGTTGAAAAGTAATATTGCAAGTCATTATGGGTTAGATATTTTTGGTGATTTTCTCATTTTAAGACTAAATTATCTAATCATAGTTGTAGAAACAGAAGACTTGAGAAAGCAGACAAATCAAATGCCTGAAAAAGATTACCAGATTCTTAAAGAACTAGTAGTAGGGAACTCATAAAAAGCCTCTGTAACAATTCCTATTTCTCTTAAGTAGAAAATATTTGAATCTTTGAGCAATTAACACATTCATAGAAAACCTGATTAGTTCAGGAACAGAAAAAAAATTAGTAGTTCATCAAGAATAACTTTGAATACTTTTAGTCTATAATGGACTTAAAGATTTACAATAAATCACCATTTTCAGAATGAAATTCCCAATGTACATAGAAGAGTAGTTTCAAATGAACTATTCTAGGATAAAATCTAGAATCCTGATAAAACTGTTTATGTCTCAGCCATTAAGAGAACAGAAATGCTGTCACACAACTAACACGTCAAATAAATTATTAACTCCTCTGAACAGATGTTGAAAGGAATTTATAGCTCAAAGTTGCCCAGGTAATCATTCTAAACAAATACGCTTGGCAAATCACCACTGATAATGTCAAAAGAGAATGGAAAAGTTAAACTTATCAAATACATTTTCTGCTGTTCCTTACTTCCCTTAACACACCATTTCTCAGTATGCAGTTGCCAGGCTTACAAAACTGGCCTTCCAGAGGAAAGAGAGGTGTGATGGTTATGCAAAAGGATTATTTTCTGTCTTAACTGAAAAAAAAAAATCTACATTTACTTACTCTGGGGAGAGTTCACATGGTATCAAATCCTCATCTTGCCTTTTCCCTCAGTCTTGGGAAGGGCTCCTTTCTGACATGGTGGAGGTCAAACATGAGCATGAGTTCAGAATCAGAGGAAGAGACACATGATGATTTTGTAGAATGTCTTTGTGTGGAGTCTCACCAGAGTCCAATCTCCCAAGGTTGCCAAAGACTGTGAGGATGATGATGAGTACATTCACACACTGGTGAACAAGAACAGGCAGAACACCAGGGATGTGACACTGATTACAGTCACGATACTCCTGGGGTCTTTTTAGTTCCATCCACCCTGACACGCAACAACGCTTGGACACAGGAGAGTGAACAAGAAACTCACATTTCTTCTGGAAATGAATACAATCTTGTGCTTACTGTGGTGTATTTTTCGAAAGCATATACTGCACAGCAGCTTTGTAATCTGCAGTAATCAAAGGGCAAGTATTTTTGTGTAGCATTAAAAGGAAAACAATGACCAGTTGTTTTTTTTTTCCTGGAAAAATATGTAACCCAAATTTATATGACAGCAGAATGCATTAAAGAGGAGTATATCTGTGAAGTGAACAACCACAGGTAAATTGTTCCTGGCCTAGTACTTGACACAGCTCGCTGTCTAAGGCAAATTTTATGGTTTACACAGTGGGGACTCACCAAGCAAACACCAACACCATCTCTGCTGAGAAACAAGTTCTTTTCAGACTCTCAGCAACTCTTAAAATCCATGGTTTCATTATCTTGCATACAGATAGATTATCTATTATACAATGTGCTCTTTCTTGTAGGATGCTATTTATTTAAACAGAAGAGTTTTCCATAGCCAGGATGGTGGGAATAGTCCAGATTGCTGGGTGCTGCTGAAGCTGCACAAATTTTTCACAGACATTCATCTCCACATGTGGCTGATAGAGAGATTGACAGTGTCTCCTCAGAAGCTGAGTTATCATCCACAGAGGAACAACCACAGCCATGTCTCCTTAACATACTCCGAGATTACCTTGGCATCTAGATGAAACTCAAAATCCTTAGCAGTCAAAAATAACTTGTGGCATTGGCAGTAGAGAAAAGTAACATCCTGCAAGACTTCCCTGTAAGTGTATTGGAAAGGGCACTGTGGAATATTACCAAGACCCCTATCAATATTAGTACCTTTTCATTCCAGTCTTGATGGACGTTATCCACAGCATCTGCTAAGCAGGCTGCATTTCATATTTACAGCTAATGCATTCATAATGGAGCTATCAAACCTTTTCTTGTTACTCTAATTTGCTTTCACATCACTTTAACTAGAACTTGCAATTCTTCCCTGTAGTCTCCATCCCTTTTACCAAATTCCCTTCTGCTTCAGAATATTGTAACTCTTAATGTTTCCGAGTTGAAGCTAGTGAGACCTGCTGGCCTGCAAGTGAGCAGACTAGCACCACCTATTTCTAGATATGGACTGAACATCTCATCCTATACCAAAGTCTTTAAGAAAGTGCTCCTCACACCCAGAACTCTTGAGTTTCTGCAGTCACTCACAGCCCTGCCCAGGAATAAGCTTTCATAGTGAGAAATCTTTCACAGTTTCTGATGTAGGGGATGCACAGACTGCATTCCTTGACCTCCTCATCATGATTTAGCTGCATTGACAGCCCAATGTCACTGGAGCTGACTTAAAAGACACAAAAGGGGCAACTTCATGTCTGCACACTTATCCTTATGCTTATTTTAGGAGTGTTGATAAGATTAGGTTGCTACAAATAGATTTTTCTCTACATGTACTTGTGCTTGGCTATTTCAGATTAACTGGCAAACCACAGGAATCTCATTCCTAAATAAAAAATGGTCTTGGAAGGTTCTCATGGTGCCCACAATCCAGTAGGTCTTCAGCAGTACCTAAATGGATGAAGATTGCATAGGTTATTACAGAAATTGTGTAGCAGAGGGTCTGTGTGAAAGAGATAATAACAGTTGTCACAGGAACGAGGTAATTTAGAGGTACAGGAAGATCACACAGATCTACACCCAGCTAGGCTAATCTCATAAAACACTTATCCTTCCTTAAACAGGGGAGCCATTTTGCATCTCTGCTTTCATACTCTTCAGGAGAGGAAAATACTTATTCTGGAGGAACCACTTAGAGAAGTAACAACACAGCTGGAGAAAACATACTGTTTTTCTAAATGAAGTATGCTCATAAGAATATCGTTAAGCAAGTCATACTTCGTGAGATGATATTGATATTAGAAAAACCCAAACCTTTCATACACTTAAAAAAAAAAATTGAGAAAAATGTATGAAGGGAAAAAAAGCCACACATATGAATGAAAAAATTCCAGTATTATCTTGAGGTTGGAGACAATAATAATATTTTCCTTCTTCTTTTTCATTAATATTTGTCTTCTTTTACTATGATGTGCTTACTAATAGCATGTCTTTAAAAATTATTATGAATACCTGTCTCCATCCAGCCACTTACCGGAAAAGTTTATGAATGACCACTCTCAGTTTCCTGACTGAGACAGCAAACTGACAAGGAAAAACACTTAAATCTAACAGGTGCTGGTGCATATTCAGCCTAAGACTGGTAAGAGTCAAAATTATCCCCACAGAAGTAAAACAAAAATTTTTCCAGAAGATAGAAGTTCCATGGTCCCCACCACAACCAGCACTCTTTAATCCTTTTTAGAAGAGATCTGATTAAAATTAAATCTAGAGATATCCCCAGCTAGAAACTGAGACACACTGCTGGAGAAGTTTATTCACTCAATCAGTATAAAGTCAGCAGTTTCTTGTCTTGGTACAGTTGACTGTGTACTCTGCTTGTTCTAAAGTCTGTGATAAAGTACATATTGACTGCAGTGGAGCAGAGCTGACCAGACATTGGCACTGCCCTTTAGGAAATACCACTCCTATGTAATAAAACAACAAAGGATTAGGACAATGAAGGTCTAGATTAATCTCATAGCTCTTTCTTAAAGTTCCTGTGTGGGTGAAAAAAACCCAAAAGGCATGCCACCCCTCTGTATCAGAGTTGTCAGATCAAAACCAGGACAGAGAAACTTTCCATTCCTTCACATCTTGTATTAGTCTAAAAGGGGTAAAGAAGATTTATCTCCATCTCTTATGATCCTGAACACCATATTTGTAGAAACATAGAATAATAGAATGGTTTAATTTGGAAGGGACCTTAAAGGTCACCTAGTTCCAATCCCTTGCTGCGAGCAGGGACACTTTCCACTAGACCAGGTGGCTCAGAGCTCCATCCAGCCTGGCCTTGAACACTGAAAACCTGTTCCAGTGTCTCAACACCCTCACAGTAAAGAATTTCTTCTGTATATCTAACCTGTATCTCCCCTTTCAGTTTGAACCCATTACTCCTTGTCCCATCACTACAGCTCCTGTGGAGTCCCTCTCTGGCTTATTTGTAGATCCCCTTCAGATACTCAAAGGCTGCTCTGAGGTCTCCACACAAGTTTCTCTTCTCGAGGCTGTACAGCCCCAACTTTCTTAGCCTGTTCATAGCAATGAAGTGCTCTGTGTGCACCTAACTCCATGGGCACAAGCCTGAAACTGCTGAGACTGCCAGCAAGCAAAGGGCTGTTTGAGCTCCTGGGAACAGGGCAGCTGTTGGACACGTTGCTCTGGGAGTCACCTCATTCTGTCCATTTGCACAGACACCCCCAATTTAAACACCTGTGAAGCAGAAGCAGCTGAGCTGGGACAGCAGAGAACTTCGAACAGGCTGCTGTAGTTTTCCAAGAAGGCAGCTCTGGTATCTCTGCTCTGCGATGCGGCACTGATGTTTGCTTTGTTCCAGGCAGGACATCGCTCATCGCTCCCTCAGTACGAATGTCTTACAAGTCACTTCTGTGGTTAATGCAAGCTGACAAAAGGAGGTTTATGCACTGCGCAACAGTACCGCTGCCACTCACTCGAACAGAAGCTACTTCAAGGGCAGCCTGCTCCTGTGTGACACAGCTACTGCTTTGCCAAACAGAGCAGACGACTTGCAGTGGTAATGCTGTTTTCTTCCTTTGAGTCCCTCAGCTAGACTGTTAACTTCTCTCTTGTGGCAGATATGCAGATTAATCTCTATCTCAGCCTGCAGTGGTCCAGCTAGCTTAAACACAGATGCACTGTGGAGAGTACAGAGCCTGGAGGAAGAAGGAGGGGAAAGCTTTGAAGGAAGCACAGCCTGTTAATATCTACAAAAAGTGAACAAGAAATAGATAAAACTAAATTAGCGATCTATTAAAAATAAATTAATGAGATCTGCAAATGAAACTAAATCTAAAATAATCACTCTAATAGCAGGGTCTCTGGTGAGTGTTAGTGCTTAATTTTTTCTTGCATTTGATGAAGGCATCTATTAATTAAAAATATTTATACAAGGTAGAGGCTTGACAGGAATACTCTATGCAGCTGTTCTTAAGGGAGCTTCTTCTGTTAATCAGCTATTTTAGAAGAAAATGTCTCTATTCTATGCAATGAAGGTAATATTGTACTTCAGTGAATCATATTTAAGGCCTGTGCTTTCTAAATACTCTCTGCAGCTAGAATTGGATGAACTAGGCTGCTTTCTACAGATGATATAATACATTTTCCTTTCCATTGTTTAGTTAGCTTGAACTGAAAAGAAACCTTAATCTTATCCTCCTCCTTTTTTACCACCCTTTTATTGCTAACATCTTATTGAATTGTTGAACATCCAAGAACAAAAGAAGAAGATCTGATATGTACGAATGCATTGTACAAATGAGGAGGACAAAGCTAAACACACATTCAATAGCAAGTATGAAAATATTATCAGACATTGAGGCAGGGACAAACCAAGACTGTGTGTCATTAATGAGGCTATTCAAAGTAATTTTGATGAAGTTATGATTCTATTGTCATCCAGGACTGAAAAGGAATCACTTACCATTTGAAAAAAGAATCGTTAATCATTATGCAGCTCTCTGGGGCACTAACTCTTTCAGGATTTTCTTCTTTGTCTCCTGTCCCCCCATTTTCCTATTCTTTTTTCCCCTCTCATCTTTTCACTGCTATAAAAACAGAGAGGATTAGAAGTTGTCCCTGACAACGTTTCACTGTAAGGTTAGTTTTGTCTTTCAGCATTTATTAGTTTGAACTCCGTGTGAGACACCTGTTGGCTGATGAGAATAAATCAACAGGAAGGTCACACATGGGTTGGTATTGTACTCTTGCCTTTTTAAGCCTGTTGGGAACTCACTGCTTTGATATACAGGAATAAATGCTGGAAAGAGGGAAAACCAGGCTGTTCAACACTATTTCATTATGTGAATTATGTGTGAATTGTGTAGGCTTCTTGAAGAAAGGTTAGGGTTAAAATCCTGTTGCTAATATTGTCATAATTAACTCAGGCTGTGAGGGCAGGAGTCTCAGGTCATGACACCAGTTAAGCAGCCCACAGTTCAGCTCACCTACCACAGCTCTTGTGATGCTGCACGGAGAGAAACGAGCACTGTGAAAGGGCACTCGGAGAAGTCAACGTGGAAGGTGATGGATGGCTGCAGCCTTCCAAGAGCTCTGATAAAAAGGCCTGGCTGTGCAGTCCATCATGCTGGCTAAGTCAAGGATGGGTGGCATAAAAGCAAGTGATGAATGTGTTAAATTGCTAAAAATGGATCCGGGGACAGCCTAGGACTTGGGCTTAATGATTTCTTTTGCTTATGCCACTGCTATGATAAAACACTGTGGCCAGCCAAGTGGGAACAACAGAGTGCCCTCAAGCCCCCTCAGGGGACAGAGCTGAAGTGAACTCTGGAGTAAAGCACACTTCTTTTAGAGAAGGGAAATAAAATAAGATAAAATACATTTTATTTTAGCACACAACTTGATATACATCATGGCTTATGTCCAGTTCCCCATGCCCTTTACAAACTACAGCTGGGCTTTACAAGAAGATCTGTTTCTCAGCAACACTGCCCATTTCTTTAACACTGCAATATGTCCATAAGACCATCTCCTGAGCAATGGAACACTAAATCAATTCCCACTTTGGGCTGGGGAGGGAAAGGGATGCAACCCTCCCAAATCAAAAAGCTTTTCTCATCTGGCAGTCAGCTCCACAGGCACTTACTGCCCCATCCCAAGAAGGTGCATGAAAGGAGAATTCAGGACTGAGGAGGCCATAAAGAGGGAGCAAGGGCGGTTGTGCTCCAGTCCCTGTCCTAAGTCTTGCTTCTACATTTTGATTAAACATAGCTAAGTATCTTGGACTTTTCTCATTTTTTCAAATGCCCAGAAAAAAAAACATTCCTTCTTCCTTTCTTCTGCATGACTCCCATAATCTCGATACTTTTAAAAATTATATTTTTTTCTGTTATTAAAGATACATGCTATTGATACATTCACAATATTTTGCATCTGTGGCCACTTATATCTCCTTTTCCTTTCATTAGCAAAAGATACATTTAGACATTTATCTCTGGGCTTTTTAGATCAGATTGGGTGTTTGATGAAATATTTCTTTTTCTTATACGATTTTTTTCACCCATCCCTGCCACTTGGAACTCCAGCCAATGCTGAAGTCAAAGCACAGCCAGAACATCTTTTCATGTGCTAAGTGAAACCATTAAGAGTTGGAAGTTAAATTCATTCTTTTCAAAGCTCATAACAAAGCTTCTACTGGTTTCAGTGAATATAACAGTTTTCCAGGTTATTTCAATACATGAAGAGAGAAATGTTACAGTGCAATCTACTGTAATTTTACATAACTTTAAGGAACATTCAAATTACAGGTAGTTATAAAAGTCAGGCAAGAACCCCTTCCATTTCTAACCCAGGAGGACAGTTTCAAATGTTGGTAAATCAGATTACTTTTTCCATAACCTCACCAATATTCCAATTCCAGTTTTACAAATGCCATACGTACTAGCATGGTAAAAATATTTATTTTTCAGCTTCGAGAGATTATTCCAGTAATAATCAATTAAGAACTCCCAAACCTTTAGCATTTGCCCATCATTAAGATGCAGCATAAATTGGCCTATTCCCCAGGCATTTCATTCAACAATAAATTCTGATTATAATGGCACATTAAGCAGTAAAGAAAAATAGATAATAGGAAAAATATGAATCATCATTCTAAGTGTTAGTGAACTGGCACTATTAATGTTTTTTTCAGTTCCATTGATGCTTGCCATGCTGCATACAACATGCAGTGCCAACTCAGCAGCTCATGTAATTTGTCATTTTTCTGACAAAGTTAATGGATCTGTATATGTTTTCTCCCCAGGTGAGAATGTGACCCAACATTTAGACATGACATTGCTTTGATAAGCTTGCAGTATAAAGAGGATGGTGGCATGACAGGCAAAAGCCTCATTTGGAAGGCAGAAACAAAGACAACTGTAGTCTGTCAGCACAGGTGAAGGAAGAGGGGCTGAGGAACAGAATAATAGTGATAAGTAGCAGAATTTTATTTCACTACCTAGAGAAGATCGGAGGGGTTTTGCTGGCCATTTTTCAATTCTTTCACTTGACTTGTTTACTGATGGAAACGTTTGCCAAGG
This sequence comes from Promerops cafer, assembly GCA_013398275.1. Lineage (NCBI taxonomy): Eukaryota > Metazoa > Chordata > Aves > Passeriformes > Nectariniidae > Promerops > Promerops cafer. The sequence continues at coordinate 214,587 of VZSE01002599.1, read as the reverse complement.
AACTTTGGAAAAATAATGACATATGAACAATCTGTTGCGGCATATTGTAGTGGTGGTGTTTGTGCTGCTATAGTTACTAAGATTTTAGTATTTTTGTAATTTGTCTTGAAAAAACTGGAATTTGGCATGAAGTTTTTGAGTACCTCCATGTTCAAGTCAGATGGTTTTCATATTTTTTGCTACATTTCTTATGTGAAAAAAAGCTTGAAGATATGCTGTGTCAAGGAAAAGGAAAAATCATGCTCAGATGAGGAAAGAAGCAGAAGGTGGGAAAAGAACAAAATGCATTTCAAGATGAGGAGGAACAGGTGCAATCTTCTTTTCAAGGTGAAAAGAGTATTTACAGGATACTCACAGGTCTTATGTAACTGCAAAATTAATCAGGTTATGCCAAAAATGCCTTGTGATTTTTTACTTTAGTTTGATTTCTGATCTGACACTAACACTGTAAGGTTGGTTTTCACTGCATGATAAGCTTAGAGCAGAACCTCATGTTCAAGTACTTGAAGTTCCACATGGCTCTGCTGTGGTGGGACACAGAACCACCCACCCGAAATGTGGCGGTACAAGCAAAGATCTCTTAGAAAGAAGTCTAGAGAGGAACTGAAGAACAGGGAAAGAGCAAAAAGGGAACAAAATGCAACAAAATTATTGATGACTTATCAAAGAGTAAGAGGAGAAAATATCATACAAAAGTTAGTCATGAGGGAAGCTGGGAAGTGACGAATGTGGTCAAAATACTGGTGTACATTATTCCATTTGGGAGCCCTCTCATCACACCCTAGGGCTCTGTATATAGGTACTTCCCAGTACAGCTGAGTGCGTATAAAATACTAATTTTCTGTTGGAAGAAGAATACTCTGCCTCCTCTCCCCAAACCACAGCCCTGCCAGGCATCATCCTAAACACACAGAAAATCTTACCTGACACATGTTAGATTAATAAGGCATTTAGCCAGTGTTATGGAAGTCTTCACTGCTTGAACGTCATGTCTTATCACAGTTCTGCAACAATTTTCTTGACATTTTGAACTTTCCAGAGGTCTTTCTGAGGGAGAAGGAGGCTGAAAGAAGAGTATTACAGTGCTCTTAATGGATCTATTAGCAATCATGCCTGTTCTGTATGTCTTGGGGAAGACAATATATAGATAATTCTGTTTGCTTTTAGCATTTTGCCTTTCAAAGCAGTTTAGCCGGTAGATGCATAGAAAAGTTGACTATAGCAGCGTCAAAAGTAACTGAAAAATTATACAGTGTATGTTTAACCAGCAGAATTGATTAACTAAGGGAAATATAGCAAAAAGTTTGGTATGATTAAGTGGGATTACACATTCACATGTCATGAGATATAACCTATCAACGTTTGTATGGAAAGATTAATATCCTGTGTTACATTACCTGAAATACATACATATTTACATCCATATATAATACAAGATATCAATGCATGTATTAGAAACAATTATGAGCCAAAAGAACAATGGCTAGCCCAGAGCTCACTGAAGGTTATTGGAAAGAAAATTCCCCTCTGGGAAGTTTATTCCACAATATATCTTCTAATCTACTCTTTAGGAGCTCACAGCAGGCACAGTTGTATACTGGATATCTACTTATGGCCCTCCAGTACTATCCTGCAACATGACTCATAGGTTCTGATGTTGCCATCACTCCCCGTCCTGCTGTCTCGTACCATGAAACACAAATTACCCATAAAAATGATAATTCTCTTATTAGTTTTAAAGGTCAAATCAAATGATGTGGAAAATATGTGGTGGTGTGACATATAATTTGCATAATTGCCACAAAAACACTGCACTAAAGCTGTGTGGAAAAATAATAAATAAAATAAATCAAGCTCCACTCTGAGGAAAAGAGAATCAGCCAGATTTGTGGTGAGAGTAAATGAGGGCTGCACCACCAACATACAAATACCTGCAACCCAAAAATCCCCACCACATTCAGGTCTGAATTTACTCACCTCTTTTCCTTATCCCTTTCCCCCAAATATACAAACACACACTCTGAAAAGGGGAAAATTACATCTTTCCCACCAATCCTGGATTTTAAACTGCTTTGTTTCTAGGTGTGGAATGTCATTTCCAAAGTCTTTATAGAGCACACTACACTTAAGTAAGGTGGGGGGACACAAAGATGACATTGCCAGTCCTACCTGATGTCCCAGACAGGGCCATGCACAGGAACTAATGAGGTGTGAACAGAGTCAGTGCTGGGGCTCTTTGCAGAATTTGCTTTTCCCTTGCCCAGGCTTTCAAATCAAGCAGGTAAAGGACTTCCTATGGCTTTTGGAAGAAGGTGCTGTCAGCACTGCCCTTCTCTTCCGAGGCTTGCCATAGTTTGTGGATCCTGCTTCTCCTCATGTGGAGAATTCATGTGGGAATAAGCAGGAGCGTCAAATGCATGGGGTAAAAGACCTCAGATCCCAATGGATCTCACAAAAGCCAAAGCAGCAGCCAATGTGCCTGTACAGGGAGGGATGGAACTCAGCTTGTAGCTTAATTAATGACTTCCTAAAAGTGCTCACTGACAGGAAACAGACCCTGGATCAATATAGTCTGAATCTATTAAAAAAAAAACCATAACCAAACACCACACTTCAAAAAAAATCTGAGCTGTTTAAAAGCAAGCTTTGGATTTCTTCTAACACCCTGATCCTGCTTGACTGCTTGAACTGATTAGCATGGTGGCTGGGCTTGGCTTATGATTTTAGAATTATTTTACACAGGAATTGGACAACTCAAAAAAATTGGCAATAAGCTTGACATCTGCCCATTTTTCTGAAATCTTAGGGTGCATCCGTCTCCTCTTCCTCCCTAGCACACCAGTCATTAAATCAGCTTTCTGCTTGGTGCATCTGGCAGCCAACAAAATTATATTTATTTCTGAGATGAAGACAGCAAGTTATCCCTCTTTGTGTCAATGAAGAATAAACCTCAACTACATACTTGGTTAGTCTGACTTAGTTTATTAGTATATCTTCTTGAGTTCTTACATCTGAATTTATGAGTACTGTGTTAACTCATCTATTCTCCTTTTTAAAAATTAACTGTTACAAAGACAGTCTTACTCTCCTTTGATTAATTAAGGTTGATCTTACCTTAGAATAATTAAGCTGACAATAGGTGTCTACACATTAGAAAAATAGAGTATCATGTTGAAGAAAAGGTAGGTTTATTACATTATGTCTACATTTTGGATTTATAACTCAGTTCATTTCATATCATATATATTTATCATCTATGTTCTTAATAGAACTTTTTAATCAGCAGAAGCAAAAGAGATCACTTATTCATTTGACATGTTACAAATTAATAAAAATGCAATGAATGAGCACCAGAAACTTTGCTGCTTCTGAAGTACAAAGCTCTCCTATGAAATAGAAGAGCTAAAATTCTTTCAGCTATCATCAGGCATTCATCTGATGCACTGCATATATTAAAGGTATCCCCACAAGGTATCTATTCAAGGTCAAGTTATTTTACATTTCCATAATATTAAAAAGAGGAAAAAAAGTAATACAATGACACACTGAAAGAGGACATTGGGTAATTAGATATGGAGCATTTATGATTTGGGCATTCAGAAAGCTTCAAATTAATTTTAGAAGTGAGCAATACTACCTTTTTTTTTTTTTTCAGATCAGGTTAACAGCAGCCTCAAAATATGGCTGAGCTGAATTATACAAGCATCATCATAAAAATCACTTGGCAAATGCCTATCAGAGACAGCACAGGTGGAAAAAAATTCACGCAATACTGATCAATCACCACAAAATCCTTACAGTTCTGAAACATTACCAAAAATTCATAGATATAACATTTGAGTGAATTTCCTTTTTTTCCTATGCCTTCATAACATTACATATATGTTGATGTGTGTTAAAACTATTAAAGATTAGCAAATAAACAGCCAAGTATTACATAGTCAAATCCCTGATTTTTACTTCTTCATCCCACCTTAACCTCAGGCTTTTGTTTTTCCTGGCTGTGTGCTCTATCTTGTCTCTGACAGCAGATTAGAAGGGTGAGAGCCACCACCCTTGTTACTACAATTCCCAGCACAGCCAGGCCTGCAGATGTTGCAGAATAATAATAATAAACCACAGTCTGAAGGGACACCTCAAGCAAGGGAAATATTCTTTGGCACTATACAGTTGGATCTCAAGTGATATCTGGGCAAACTTTCCTGCACTGACCATGAACACACCCTGATGCTTTTTTGGAGGGCCCATGCTGGGAATGAGGAACTCGGCACTTCTCCAGCTCATGCAGTTCCCTGCTCTCCTTGGCTGACCCTACTCAGGGTGCTTGTGTTGTGTTGAAACTATCTATTAGACCAGCTATTATTTAGCAATCTAGTAAGATTTAAGTGTGTCCATTTTCTTCAATTTGAGAAGAATAATATTTATAATTACTTTCTCTTAACAGTAGGCTTCTCAGACACTTATAGACTTCTACCCACAGATAGCAGGTTTAAATACGTCTTAATGCTGAAATGGCACAAAGCAACTTTAGTATGAGTCTTGATCACTGCCTGCTTCATTAATTGTGGTAATTAGTGCATCTGATGCAGTTCCAGCCCAGCCAAGGAATGGGAGGTGTGGGCAACAGGTTTCCCCATGGCAGGTCCTGGGGGACAGAGCTGCATGCAAGAGCTGCTGAGACTGATCCGGTCACCTTACAGTCAGTCTTGGGTAAGTGTCACACTGTTAAGAAACTGTTCCTGGGTTCCATAACCTGATTTCTGCCACTATTGCTGGATGACAAAGATCAGTAGAAGGCACGTGATAAGGTAAAACATTGGCCTTTGATTTCTACTGTGATAATGAATGAAGAGACACTTATTTTTTATTCACATTGACTGCTTTTCTTCTCTGGTATATGCTGTTCATTATCCTGGACTGTAGGGTTTCAGGGGCAGACATTCTCTGCGTGCTGTGCCAAACAACACAGCTCTAATCCTGGCTGGGGATTATTAAATACTACTGCAAAAATAAAAACAACATATGCTTCTGGAGAACAGAAGAAGAGAATGAAAACTGCAAGGTCCAACTTGAGATTTGTGAATGTAACACGATACAGGTGCAGAGCATCAAAGCAGTAATTTGCTGAGGGGTCTAGCTGGGAGTTCTCATTCACAGCCCTGCACCAGACCCACTTGATCTAGCCCACTTGAATGCCAAATTTCATGCTTATTTCACTTATTTATTTCACTTTCTTCCTTGTATTTTTGAGACAAATAGTGTGGGAAAGTATAAACCAGATAGAGAAGACATTTAAAATAAGTAGAAGTTGTGGCTTAAGGCAGTTGGAAATAGTAACATTTCCATGAAATCTCAAGAGCAGGCAAGATTTATTTTTCATTTGTAGCTTGGTTCAATATGGGAGCCCACGAACACTGTGATCTGTCTATCATATAATAAGCTCCAGACTGGATTTAGATGAGAGAAAGCAACATTTCTAAGAAATGTCAGATGAGAAAAACTGAAAAGACAGAAGACCTATGCTGCAAAATGGAAAGATTATGTACACACCAACTCATACATCATTACTGATGGCTGTCCTCAGATCAGAACAACATTTTACCTAAAAGGCTAGTATTGAGCAAAGGGAAAGAAAAAAGTAAAAAAGTTGCAGACTTCTTTTACGACAATTTGCTCATACGTCAAGAATCAGTTTTCCGCAGTGAACTAACCATCACTGGCTGATCACAACATCGGTGTTTTCTCAGTAAGAGAAGAAAACCCAGTAGTGATATAAACCCACCAATTTCATACTAAGCAAAATTATTAGGAGTGTAATGTGGATGCATAATGTCTTCCTTAAGGCACTAATACAAAGTTGTTTTCTCCATTGCTTTACATCTTGCTTTATGCATTGAAGAAGCTACCAAGAGGGGAAACATGCTATCTCCCTCCAAGGCTGATGGGCCAGAGGAACTGCAGTTCTCCTTGCCCCTCTGGAAGTTCAGTTGTTCACATCAAACTAAATCATGATCTCTTCCCACTGAAACCCCCTTTCTGCATGACAGAAGGCAGCCAGTTGGGTCCCAATATGGTGAACTCTTGGGCTCATGCCATAAGCTCTCAATGTGGGAATGGTTGGGATATATGTAGTAATGGTCTGCTATATCCATAGGGTAACTCTTCCCATTCTGAGACAGTGGGAGTAAAGAGATTGCACTGGGATTTGAGGTTGTGACAGGTGGGGATTGCCTTTAGTTCTAGATTTGATTTGGACGAGTGAAAAAGATTTTTTATGAGAAATGGCAGTAGAGAGAACACACTGGAAACGTAAAAGGGAAACCCAGCTGCTGTTATCTGACCACTGAAATGCTCCTAAATGATCATTTTGATGTGAACATACTGAATTTAAGTTTCAGGAAGAGCCTGGGTCTGTGGAGCAATGGACTCTCCTGAAAAGCAGCAACCAAATGCTCCTAAATGCAAATTGCCTCCTCAGCCACCCTTCCTGCTGACACTCAGTATCATCATTTGGAGGCTGTGGGTGTAATAGTGGTGTTACTTGAAATGGTTTCAATGGCGCAACAGCAGTGATTTGTCTACCTAAGGCTAGTCTTGACAGCAGCTGCTGAGACACCAGAGTAGGGCCAAGAAAAATATAATTATGGATTATCCCGACAGCCAGTCTGTCAGCAAATTATTGCCTAACCTACAACTACTCTTGGCCCATTCCCAAAAATGAGTGAGGCTCAAAACAGATCATAACCAAATGTATTCCAGGGCAAGAAGAGCCAATTTACTGGCTCCTCACCCCCTGCAGAAGACACAAGGCAACATTACTTATGCTTGATCAGACAGCAGGTAGGAGGAGCTTCAGATCTGGCATAAACAGCAGCTCATCTCATCGGTTTCAGCTGCTTGTCTAGAAGATATCAAGGTAATGAGTCCTGAAGTGAGCTCTGTGAGGTGTTTATCTTCTGATGGCAATGTTGTACTCTTTTGTGTGATTAAACCTTGTAGTGGTTTGGAAATACCTTTTTTTTTTTTTTTTTATTCAAAAGGGAACCAAACAAAAAGATCACAAACTAAGCCAGTGAATGGAATGGAGCCCTGTAAAGTACAGTCATGGCCATATTTCAAGAGCTGCTGTCTAGATTTTTGTAAGAGGTTCGGAAGGTTTTCCCTCAAATAAACTCTGTGTGAACCAAGGTACAGATGAATAGAGAATGCAGAACAAATGACATCACAGTGATTTGGTGGGGTTTCATCACGTACTCACTAGGGTTAACATGGAAGACTGTTCTGAGCCTTCTGTCATTATGTTTTATGAGCAAGTTGCAGCAGGACTTCTGTCAGCAGAAGTTAAGTGTACCAATTGAGGGCAGTCTATCATCTGCACAAGAACTTGCTTCGAAATGCGTGTTTGTTTGGTAACATTTTTTCAGCCAACTAACTTTCCCTCCTCATCAGAATTTTTTTTCCAGCAGATTTTTCCAGCCTGTTACAGAATGGATGTTATGACACACAAAAAGAAATCCAGTCTGTTCTTGTCTGTACAGAACAGAATATTGTTTTCTGGCTTAGCCTTTCAGTGATCACCAAACAGTGCAGCAAATTATTGCTGCAGGTGGTCTGAAGCAATTTATGCAATTTTTTTTTTTTGCAAAGACCTACTGTTATTTCTCAGCAGTCACGATAGAAAAATATATATTGAATACCTTATTGCTTTTTAGCATTCATAGAGTTTGTGACAAACACATTAGGAGTTGTCAAATGCGGTAGCCAGATAGAGGCAAGGCTGCTGCACTCCATGTTCCCAGGTTCCATGAGCTGTGAGGCTGAGTGTCTATCCCTAACAGGTGCCCAGAGAACACAGGTATATGACCAATAGATGTGTAGACACATGGCCAGCTATACAGCTCACAGCAGACAGAAACACCAAGCACTCACACAAACAGCTTCCTCTTGTTTTCCTCTCTGGCTGAACAGGATAAAAGTCTGTTGATGGAAAATACACACACACAGACACACACGTATCTACAGACTAAGTAACTGGCCTCAGACAGTCTATCCACCAGCCTGCCCCCAAGCCTTGTTCTCCCCAGCTGCAGCACCTCAGGCCCAGCAAGCCCCACTGCAGCTGCTGGCTCACAAATGCTCTTCCATGCACATTAGATCTCTCCAGTGACTGGCCACAGGCACTCAGCCTATCCAGGATCTTGCCCTGGATCCTTTAACCCCCGTTTGCTTCACAAAGAGAGGCTCACGTGCAAATGGATCCCAGTAAGATGACCCCCACTCCCAGCTTATGGATCTTATGGTCTCCCTAGCTGGGACCCTACCAGAGCCAACTTGCAGACTCCCTGGTCTCACTGGTATCTGGCCCAGACTCACAGTTGCCTTGATACCCAGCTCACAGGCCTCTTACACTCCTCGCCAGTGATCTAGTTTTACACTCAGCAGCAATCGTACACAGATGCACACGCAGTTGCTCCTCTTGCTGGCACCACAGGCACATGAGCCCCTGTTCTGTGGTCCAACCCCACTTGCTGGCCACAGGACCCCCTTGCACACACAGATGCACTCAGAACAGATCCCCTCACCCAGCAAGACCTGTAGAAACTGAGGTAACTGAGAATACAGGACAAACTGCAGTGATCAATAGACCAATAACTTTTGTCCTCTTTCTATTTCTCCTTTCTGTTTCTTCCCAAAGCACCTTGAGCCCCCCTCCTTTCCTTTGTCTTCTCCCTTAAGTCAATAATCTCAACAGCAGATTCAAGACTAACTACCCAGTGCTCCATTTTTCCTGCAGAACGAGGCATTCCTCAGAGGCAGAGTGAATTAAGAAGTTATATTGTACTGCAGAAACACAAATAAATGTAGAGCTCAGCAATACATTTTCTATGCAACCAATTTAATCTACAAGTTAATACAACATGTTTCTGTTCTGCATTCTGATTTCACTGTTACATGCTAGTGCTTTCTGGCTGTAAGCTTTATACAGAACTGCAAAGATATGTGAAATCAGTATATTTCTATACTTCCTATATGATAGTTCTAAAAAAAGAAACAATCATTTTGCCACACTAACTTACGCATAAGGTATAGAACACATATTTCTGCATATATGAAAACAAAAGTACACCCAAATAAAACTGAAACTCAAAGATCTTTGGATCATTTGAAGCTGACAATGAGGTGCTAAAGCTGACATATTACCAGCATGCTGCTTTTGGGGCTGATTGTACAGAAAAGGTTACTATCAAACCTGGATCCTGTAGTTTCCATGCAGATCTGTTTTGTCCCAGCCACTTTCTGATGATTTACTGTAAATGAACAACCTGGCATAAAAATGGCTCACTCAAGATGGGAGGCAACAGCTCAACAGCTGAAACATGACAAAGCAACAACCTGACTGCTTAAATGGCCAGAGATCTTGCTATCGATGTGGTAACAAAATCAACAGGGCAGCTTGATATGGAATCTCTATCCCTGATTAATGGGACCAGAAACTCTCTGATGACCCCTAAAGGGGATCTTGCTGTCTGCAGCACTGAAGTGAAAGAAACCTTCAGCAGCTGAAAAGCTCAGAAGGAAGGGGAAAAAAACCCCAACAAAACAAAAAAACACCCCAACAACCTAGAAATCCAGGTACTCCCTAGCCCTGGGGCAGAAAGAGATTCTCTTATTTAAAAGGGCTAAGTGTCCTGCACAGACCAGACAGTCCCACCCTGTGGGTCATCACAGGACAGGAATTAACAGAGCAGATAAGTACTTTCTTATTTCTGTGTGTTTTTAAAAGATACATGCCAGCCTGCACACATCTTCATTTCTGGGGATTTCTGAGTCAGTCCTCTAACTCTGTCATTGGGATCTGGGTACCATTTTGAAACTAACCTCCCAATTGTCCTTACATGTTTTAATTCAACCCCCCAGCACAGCATTTACTCAAAGAGCACGAATGGCATCCCTTTGGGATGTACTGGACTGGAAGATGATGCCTGAGAAAATGTCCAGTACACTCCAGGTAACAACAGTGGCCAGTTCAGAGTTGTGCTACCACCAGAAAAAACAATATTCAACTGCAGTGCAACACATCCTTTGAGAGAGAACAACCTCAGCACCAGCTGTTTCACACCACACACCCCAGCCCAGCTTGGATCCCTCACTGCTTATTGTGAATTTAGTACATAGAACACAAAAGCAAACATCAAGGAAGCAGATAATATCTACTGTGTTTTAGACAGGGCTGCCTAAACTAGAAGTGACATTTAGGACAGAGAAGGAATCCACAGCATTTTCGAAAAAGAACGGTGTATGAAATTAAGATGACAAAGGATCATGAAGAAGCTGAAAACCTTCTGCTCCTGAAAGCTAACACAAAGAGTCAAAGCTACCCTGCAACAGAAACTAAACACCTCTCAGAGTTTCTCAACAGAGCTGTATGAAAAGTGACCCACCAGCAGCTGCTCTTCGCCAGAATCAGAGAGAGATGTCAGATGCACCAGGCTGCGTCCTGGTGAAGGTTGGGGTGGTGACCCATGTGAGTCATCCCCTGAGAGCCAGTCCATGAGACACCTTTGAGGAGGGCACAGAGCTTGTGGGAAAGAGCAGCTCCAAAGCAGAGAAAAGCACCTGCAGGAAGTGACAATGAAAGGAAGAGGTAAGAGTTCAGACCTTCTGTGATGTGTCATAGTGTTGACACAGGAAGGTGACATAAGTAAAGACTGAAAACCAAAATAACATTTTAAAAGGTCTGAGCAGGCACGGTCGACAACGAAGTAAATCAGTGGAGATTCACCCTGCTTAAAAGTGCAGACGTGGACCCTAAACTTGGCATTAAAACTGCATAAGCATTGTTCTGATATTTCTGCCTAGCCAATGTCTGAGAGCACAGGTGAGACAGGGGCAGCAGGTACACTAAATACCAAAGGGGAAACTGGAAAGTGGTAGAAAGGCAAGGTTAGGAAAGGCAGTGTACTGCAGACCAAGCTGCAAACACCTTTTTCCTTCTCATAGGAAAGGAACTTTCTCTGGGTCCAGTGGAACAGCCAGCTGTTCCTCAATGTAAGACAAAGATTTACCATCTAGCACACAGAGTAGGCTCAGTATTATTCAGGCTGTGATGCAGTTCTGGCTGTAATTTGGGCATCTGTTGAAATGCTCTTTTTCATTATAAAATGCAATTCAAATGCTCTACCCTTGGACAAATTGTGATTGTGGTGGACTTGGCACACAGTATGGACACCAAGAGTCATGGAAAAACACAGAAATGACTGGGCTGTTTTTCACAACTACAGAGCACCCAGTATTCTAAGATCTCAAGGGATTAAATGTTAAAGTTTTGGTTCATTCTGTTGTAAAGAGAACAGATGCATATTTGTATTCAGCTGAATATCTCAAAAGTTTGAGATGGCTTAGTGCGATTATAATTTGCACCCATATCATCTTTGAAGACAAGAGATGAATCATCTGCAAAATTAGCTGCAGATGGAGGCTCAGGTCTTGGGAGGCTTGAAAGATTCCAGGCTGTTTGGAAAGGTTTCAATTTGTATCCACAGCCAGTTCAAATTGAAAGATGAACCAAACCAGCTAATACACATTGCAATAGACTGTGAGGATCTCTTTTGTCTGTCCCCTGGAGGAAACTTCTGGCTTAATAAAAGGCTGCTAAAAGGAAAAATAATATTTCTTTTCATATATTTTGCCCACATTATAAAAATCTCTTTATTGTTTTCCTGTACTGCTGTTGTGTGCCTACCATAATTGAACAGTCTAATGCAAAAAGAAATATTATACAATCTGAACACAAACATAATGGGTATTGAAAAAAATCCCTGGCAACAGGCAGAAGTTAAACAAACAAACAGAAAAATTATCTTGCCGAGACACAGCATTTCTATTAAAGGCGGCAAAGAGATGAAATGCCTTTGTGTTTGAAAGCAAGAAATTTCTCTGTATACTCGTATATATTCAACTCTAGCTAGTTGCACACTTTTGTTACAAAAACTTTTGTGATTTTGGAGCATGGATAACTACCTCTGCTGTCCTGGAAAAGACAACTTTGCTATTCAAACCTCTCAAAAAGGTTTGGAGAAGAAGAAATGGAATGAACCAGACTGGGTGTTGGGGTTTCTGCTGACCAACATTATCACTCAAACATGATCTTGCAAGAAATATTTTAATATTTTTTAGGTTAATAGTTCAGGTTGCACAAAGAAATTAAGCCTACATGGTACAGTGCTTAGAAGAATAACCAAGGGGTTTGAGATGTAGAGCCATCAAAAGCAAAGAGACAGTACTGCCAGTGTTTGTGGATTTGGTAGTGTTTTGTTTTAGGTCTGTACATATCAAACGTTATTAAGAAAGCTTTATGTCTTTTTGTCTTCCCTTTTAGTTGTTTAGATAGAGCAACAAATTAACTGGTTTTGACAACAGTTTGGAGGACAAGCTGATGAGGAATGAGCTGTAAATCATGCAGGGATTTAATAAAAAAACGATGTTGAAAAACTGAGAAAAGCTATCACTGACTGGAATTTCCAAGCTATTGCAGAATGACAAAGAGAAAAATGTAATTAGCATACAAACCTATATCTTCCAACAATTTAGACAAGAACAATAGCATTAGATCTGGAATTTTCCAAGTTCTACTAAGATATCTGCACTCATTTTTGTAACTCCAACCTCTGGCAAACAATATTAGTACCTTTTACTGTCACCACATCTGTGAGGGTGGCTGTCAGCTTCCTATTCTTCCTGCTAAACATTTTATGTCTTTCTTCCATATAATAATATAATATAAAAATATATACATATATATACACACACATCTATATATGAAACGTGTATATATATACACATATATATACACACACGTATATAGATACATACATACACACACATACATTCATACTTTTATGAAATATATACATTTTTTTCTCTACACTCTGCAGGCCACAGCAGACATGTACTTTGCTGGCTTTCAAGCATGACATCCCTCAACGATAACTTGAAATGAAAGAGATTAAATTGTATGTGAGTGTAGTATCAGTTCTAAACATGCCAGGGCTCTAGGCACTTAACTGTATGAATCTTTTGGAATATTCAAATATGCCCTTTTCAAAAAATACTGGAGAATAATGCTAATTAAAAATGCTGGAGAATAATGCCATTTTTCTTTGGGCAGTATAACATTCTACCAATTCTTAATTGGCACACACATTTCTCACAACAGTCCACTTGAGACAGCACAAGTTTTGTGAGTGAAAGATTCTCCGTATCTCCATTTTTCAGCATTTTGTCTGTTATTTTGGGATCCTTTAGCTGATATTGTGAAATTTATTTCTGGAATGAGAGGTGGCAGATAGTATGGAAATTATTTAATCAAGCCCCATGGATGCCTAACAACATATGTACATCTTAACTACTTCTCTACATAAAAAGGACTTTTCCAGCTATGGCTGGGCTACAGTGTCCAACATAGGTCATGTGGAAACAAGCTCCCTTGCTGGGTCAACAAATGAGAACCGAAAATCCACACTTAGATGTCTTCTGCTAAACTGGGAAGTTCATTCATATCAGTCCCATTCATTTAAATTCCTAAAACACGCAAAAGGTTCTGTAATAATGTCACTGCCCCCAAGAAAGCTGTAAGAGAGTGAATGCATACCCAAGAGAACTATACAAGCAAGAGAAGATAAAGCTAATAAACAGCAAACACGAGGAGAGTTGTGCTGGAACACTAATGCCAGTTTGGGGGAATCACCTCTTTAATAGTACCAGCACAAGTATCTGTGTTCATGCATTTCTCATCAGTTGAATGGAAATTGAATAGTCCTGAATCCTTCTGTGATACTGCAGGGCAGAAGCTCTCATGCCTCTTTGGGAACCTCCACACCAACAAGTGTCCTTCTTTCTCAAAGGCACAGCTCTCATTTCCATCAGGAGCACCCTTGATTTTCTCCTACATAGGATAGCTACTGCCTGAGAGAAAGAGCTACTAACGTAAATAAATACTTACTAAAACTCCACAATATGCATCTGAGGACTCTGGTCCATGCATTTCCTTCTAGAGGAAAATTTTATGGTCCAAGTAAGGAAAGAAATCAAGAAGTGTCTCAAAGTCTTGCTGATGGTTTTACAAATAAATGGCTCCAGTATAAGAGGTTTAAATCTGATCAACACACTTATTTATAACAGCTGCCATGAAACCACTTCAGAACAGACAGTCCCTTGAAGTAAGAAGGGCCCAAGCCACAATTTGTGCTTAGTCAGGCTTCTGTTTGGCACTGAATTTCTGTAAGTCTGTGCACTCTTAATACATCAAAATGAAAGTCGTATCCTTTCTGCCTTATGAAAATCAATATGTAAGTGTATTATACTGCCTGTCAGACAATCATTCTGGAAGCACTATTATGGAAAGCAACAGAGCTCCAACTCAGCAAGTCACCTACAATGGGTTTTGCTTAATAGTGCTTGATTAGTGTCTACTCCAAATCTGCATCCAAGGTGATCGCAGACTGAGATCCAAAGATTAGGAATGCAAAATTTGGCAATGCCAGTCAGGTGACTGGAACAGCAAAAACTTATTAGCTGTAGCCTCCACTCATTTTGGGCTGTTTTGCATTTCTTCTGGCAGGCATTAGTTCAGATTGTTCCCTTCCTTTCTAGAATATAGGATTATCAGTGAGTTTTTAGAGAGGAAATCTGTACAGTGCTGTACTCAGAGTAAAAAAACAGCAGTCAAGACTGATCTAGTGCAAAAGCATAAGCAATGAAGTGTCATTACAGCCTCACAGAATGGATGGGGGTGACAGAGTTTACCTTAACATGGGTAAGCTGAAAATAATGCTGTGAGTGAGCAGCAATGGATGGTGTGCAAAGCAGGCTCAAAAAGGGAAGCCAGGATTGGAAGATATCACAGAACTGGTGATTCTGTGCAGGCTCTTCTAATGTATTTGCTATCATGGTAACCAAGGGTTTATCTTACTCTTGCCATTTACATCACATTCATGACACCCAAAAGCTGTTGCAGGGCCTTGTAGGCAAAAGACAGCAAGGAACATTTCCAATGTTGCTATACAGACAAAGGTATGAGGTTTGTTGAGCATGTATGACAACTTCCCTTTAACATGGAAACCTTCAGATGCCTCCAGGAAATGTTCAAGTATGTGTCAAGATTTGGAACAGCTGGGATCAGGTGTTCCTTAAGACTGCTTCGTCTAAGTCCAAGCAATCATGAAGAAGCAGCCAAAAGAGTATTCCAGTCAGAAACCCATTGCTCTCTGTAGCCAGCTGTGACAAGGGCTCATCACATCATATATTGATATGATATTTCATATATTGAAAACAGAACCAGACAAACAGATCCTAGAGGACAGAAGTAGGTCCACTGGCAGAAGGAATGAAGGTTGATGAATTCAAGAAGGATAGATGGAGGGAAGATTGTTCATGAAGACTGTCTATCAGGAAATTTTACTGGAAGCACATTGGTATTTGTGTCACTGGAGAGCTGAATCCATGGTATCTATCTGTCTAGACTTTAACTTCATGCATGGATTATTTGAACAGTGAGTGATCACTGTGTCCCATGAGAAGAACTAGGAATAAAGTGAAGGAAAAGACTCACTTTCAGGGTGATAGCAGTTCAATGAACAGGAGTCATTTGTGGCATCTCTCTTGCCCAAGCAATGACACACCATGAATCTAATTTATTTAGACTCTGTAAGGGTAGATACCTTGTGATAGCTCTGACCCTTGCTATTGATTTCAAAGATGTAGGGGAAGAGCCTTGCTATTGATTTCAAAGATGTAGGGGAATGGACAAAGACAGGGCTGAGTGGAGGGCCAAAATGAATGTGTTTCCCCTCTTCCTGGCCACCCATAGCTTGCTCACTGCTCTCCACAACACAAGGTGTTTTCTCCTTCCCTCTGCAAAAGCAGATGATGTGGTGGAGAAAGTGTCAGGAATAACAAGCAATTCTTCAGGATAAGCAGTAAACCCCTACAGAATATATAATCCTTTATGAAAAGCTCTTTCAGAAATACTGTAAAAATATCTATCTTCCTATCAGATAAAAACAATCAGCATAGACAAGCTTTAATTTGCTCTGAAACTTGGGACAAAAAAACTACCTTTCATTCAGGGCACTAACACATCACCTATGCACAGAATATGGTTTTACTTATGAAGTACTAATGTTAATATGATTTCACCCCCGAGTAAATAGTATGATAGGTCTATTTCTATACATGTGCTCTTAAGAACTAGTTTGAGGGATCCAGTTTTAGTCCATCCATTGAATAATAAAGTAAACCCTAAATGAAGAAAAAAAAAATACCAAGAGCTTGAATTTAGGGTTAATTCTTTCAAGCTCCATAAATCTTCAGTGTCCTCCATAAATCTCAAGGTATATGCAAGGCATACCTGTACCTGAGCAGCAATGATTAAAGTATAAGATCAATAACTGTAATCAGAATGTGTTTCTTTTCTTTCCTCTTTCTCAAATGGTAGCTAAGAAGACCTGGAAAGAATTGAGAATATGTCTGCAAAAAGCAAATAAACTCCAGAGATACAATCTGTTCAAACAGAGACTGGTTAAACGTGTTACTGTTTGGTAGCAAGCACTGGAACAGTTCCAGTTCTCTGCAACTTGTGGAAAAAAATAAGAATAACCAAGAAGCTGATACTAGTATTCTCTATGTACATATGCACAAGGACAAAAATACAGAACCTGATCCAGAACTCACTGCAGACACAGGGTTGTAGTGATTTAGGGCAAGAAAGCAAAGAGCTTCTACTACAATTTTGCTTCTATGTTTAACCCCAACTGCATTAGGAGTACCGTAATTTTCTGCCTGAAAGGCATAACATTTTTGTGCCTTTCATGGATAATTTCATCCAAGGTAGATGGAATGAGAGAGATGCAATTTATCACACAGAAAGTGACAAGTTTGCACATGCAGGTCCATGAGAGTAATACAGCAGTTCCCTGTCTACACTGCTAACCTTTGGAGTCCAACAAACACCTCTGGAGAGCACCACGGGAGTGCCAGGCTGTAAGCAGCTCAGTGTGCTCCACTTGAGCAAAGCTTTCCAAGAGTGCAGTTCAGTACCTAAACAGGTGCCAAGTTTTTGGGCTCTGATACATGAAAAAGAGCCACTGTCTGTTAAAGTTAAGAACTTGTTAGAAAGTGCCATAAAGAGCTTGATGAAAGCAAAGAGACTGGGATGTGACAGCAAAGAACAGAGATAAAGTTACATTTTGCTGAAAGGATAAGCATTAGCAGATTAATGGCCACGTGAGAGTCTAAATACAGCTCTTATCTATAAGGTTGAATGATATTTTCTGGTGAACAATACTCCAAGAACCAGTATCTAATAAGGGGGAAGAAGAGTTAATTAAATAATAGCTTGAAAATAGACAGGTTGCCTGTGCCATGTCTTGGAACTTTCCAAGTTTGTGGAGTGCAATTATCTGCTTAAAAGCACAAGAATGTCTAGAGCAGCTGCAATCTAACATCACAGAAACATGCATGTTGTTTTAAAAATAACGTTTTCCACATTTGCAAAGCTATGTTTTCAAGGTAAACCTATTAATTTATCCTTCATCTTGTCTAGCAAAAAATCTGACATTAAGTTGATGCGCGGAAAGGACTCGCCAACTAATTAAAGTTAGAAAGTGGTATGTTTACTGACAGCGCTGGACACATGGGGAATAGCTTCCCAAAGACATGTGCAAGATTCACAAAGCTCTTGCTTTCTATTTATTCACAAAGATCTTACACACTCATAGAATTATCTAACACACCTATACATATGCATTACCCAACCCCGCCTACCCTCGCTTCGTATTAAAACGAGATCAAAGCCCCTTCGCGCTTGCGCAGTCCTTCGCTCAAAATGGAAAGGGGTCAAAAAATTGAAAGGGGTCAGTGGTCTTCTAAAGATGAAGGAAGAAATGTCTTCCTCGCAGTAAACTTTGAACCTTTATCTTGTTAGCAGGGTCTCTGGTCCCTTGGCCATAGTCCAAGCTCCCCATCCTGGTTCTGGCTGGTTCTGGAGCCAGGTGCAGTTATGGTTCTTTCATTTTTACAATGCCCTGTCCTCTCTATCTTTTCTTCTACAAATACAACAAAATCAAGTAAATTATATATTGCCTTAGCTCTAACTAACTTCATCTGCTAATAGGTAATCATTCTACACTGCTTCTACCCTCTTGCTAAACTCTTAATAATTTTATATTTCTTCTATCCCTCTAGCTAAACCCTTAACCCTTTAATTCTTTTAGACCCTTGATTCAAAGTAACCTGACATGCACGAAGCAGCCTGTACTTCTGTGGGTAGCAAATCTGTTCACTGACAAACTTCTAGAAAACCTGTCACACAGTAGGCTCTGGAGGTCCCCAAAAGCAGCAGAGCAATCTGCTACAGACCTGCCTGGGCCTTAGCTCTAGGTGCAAAACACACATGACCATATTGCAGGGCGTTGTTCTCTCTTGGCAAGCAGTGGCCAAGCACCTTTGGCAAATGGCAAGAGAGCAGGGAAGAAAATTAGAGGTCGGGAGGATCACCAAGAAAATGGATTTATTGGCAAATGCCTGTTGCAAGACAAATAACTAGAGAGAGGCAGGAGCTTCAGAAACACCTGTGCTCACCAACTGCCTTGCCAATCACTACAAACTGTCCATTTCCATGCCAGCAGTTCTGCATCCGAACACTCAAAGCTTATTCTTTGATATAATGAGCATTTGTTGCTCCTGTATTATTACTGATATAAGCTACAAGATATAAAGTTGAATTGTGTAACTTAATTATGTAAAAGTAGGTCTATTTTAGTTTGAAAACAAATTGGAGTATGAACAGGCTTAGTTTTCCTGTCAAAGCTGCCTTCTTTCCTGTGCCAATCAATTTTGGGTAGAAACTACTTAAAACCTACCTCTGGATAGTAGTTGATCAAATCCATAAAACCCAAGACTAGTGATGATAAAATATAGCAGCAGTAAAATTACACTAAATTATCAAACCCATGAATTTATGAGTCCACAGGAAAACTAGGAGAGTTCTCATAGTCTAAGGAACAATCAAAAGGCATCACCACAAGAAAAAGAAAAATAATCTATATAACCAAAGGTGTCTGGACAATTTTTATTTAGTACTGCGGGTTAATCTATCCTAAACTACTATCAAACAGTAATGACACCATTCATCATTCTTTTAACTGGAAGTAATGACAAGATCTCTAAAACTGTATGGGGAAACAGGAATTTTTGTTCCTTAAAAGTACAGAACTTGAATTCTCCAAATTGAAGTGGAAAATGCACAAATTATACCAAAAGTATTTAACAGGGACATTTTTAAAAGCCAGTTTAGTTCTTCAGACATTCTGATTATTTTGATTTTATTTTTTTTTTTTTTTAATATGTACAAAAGTTGAAATTAATCTTAACCACAAAAATCCCAAATTATACCAAGTGGAACCTTCAACAATTAATCATTTCCTCTTTCATTATTCCAAGCTTATACAGGAAGAAGTTAATCTACTCCCCTCCTCCCCAGAGAGGCTTATTTGCTCATCAGGCATTTATTTAAAAATACTCTGCTAATTTCCATGCACATTGGAAAGAAAAATAGATGCTTTTTATAGATTTATTTAATTCACAGATGCTATTTTAATTGGTCTCCCATACGATTGTCTCTCACTGGGAATCTGGATGGCTCTGGGGAATTGGCAGCAACTTTCAGAGCTTTTCCAGGTCAGTGATTCAGATGTAACCAGCGTCACAGGTGGCTGAGAATTAATGTGGAGAAAACTATTTGATGGCCTACAAGAAATAATGATTTCGCTCCAGTTGTGGTTTGACAGATTACCAGCAAAACTAATCAGTGCTCTTCTGGTTTTTTTTTTTTTTGGAAAAAAACCCAGAAAATTAGCTTCTGCAAATTATCTTTCCCATTAGGGCTGAAGGCAGCCTTCAGAGTCACAAGCATGAAGCCTTTATTATCAGTTCACCTTTTTCATGATTATTTATGAAGATTTCACGTTTTTTTTCCAAATTTTGTTACTTTAATGTTCTGGGAACTGTTTGCCATGCTCTGCTTTAGACTAAGAAGGTTAATCTCTTTAAGCTTCATCTATTTTGCCAGGGTGGGTAGAAAGGTGAGAGAAGAGAGGGGAGGAGATGCTTGTCCTGCATTATTCTGTACAGAACCTTACTGAGGGAATTTGGAGCATCTTTCTGCAGTGATGGAGAGACTGCCCTGGGCACGTAACCTTTAGAAGGGTAAAATTTGCTTTTGTAACCTTCTCCCTTATGTCCCTGCAAATATACTGCAAGTATTAGGCTAGATTGTCAGAAAATGTGTCAGAGCACAAACTGGGATACAAACCTGTTAGCACAGGAGTAAGGACTTTATCCCTCATCAAATATTCCAGTAAATCCTAACTGGATGTTTTGCTTACAATTTCTGGTAAAAGTAGGCAGTTATCCACCTCATGCTCCTGTTTGTTTAGCACATGCTTGTTTTCTAAACTCCCATTCATCCTACCACCAAGGCTTCCTCAAGAACTGGCTTTTAAAACAGCAGCACTGTTAAAAGACATAGCTCAGGCCTTTGCTTCATTTCTTTTCCTCACAGAAAGAATTCGCAAAGAAAACTTGCACGTGTAGTGAAATATTGCTCTCACAGGCCACAGGATCCTGCACTCTTCAAGGACTGGATGCACTGATTCAGGTAAAATTAACGTGTACAACTAGGATGAACAGAAGATGCATATGTTCTTCAAATTCTTATATAACCTTTTCCATTATCTCATTAATTCCTACTAAAAAAACCCCCAACCAACCAACCCCAAAAACCAAGGAGATTAGTTTCTTCCCATTTACTTTGGCTCTCAGTGGTGCACCAACATAAGGATATTTGGGCTGCTTTTCTTGTGAGGTTTGTAATTAATTGCCTCTGGTAACAAACTAATGAGGTTGTCAGAAGCTACAACAAAACAGTTTGCAATTTATATGAGCAGGACAGGGTCTATTCAAAATATAAAAAAAGGTACACAAAATCCATCTCTCCTCAGTGCTATACAGAGAAGAAAAGGCACAAACATCTTTGTTTAGTGTCATGTAAGTAAAAAGAGTAAAAAGGCAGAATGAGAAATGAAATATTTCTTGGGAGAAAGAAGAAAACAATGCAGAAAGAAACCTAATGACCCATTTTGTCCATGGCAATGGATTGGGAAGCAATACGCAGCTAAAGCCCAGATAGTAAGTACTTGTCTGGTTTTAAAAGCAAATTTTTTCTGCTTCCTATCCATAGCTTATTCAATAGTGCTTTGTGCCAGGAAAGAGAAATTGTCTATGCCTAAAGATTTCTTCTCTGCTTCACATACTTTGGAATTCTGGAGTTAAGAAGTTAAAATTCAATTTACAATTTATGACTCCCATGAGAAGTTTAGAAATTCAAACTCACTAGGCAGAGGGAGGAAACCAAACTTCTGTTATTTCCCACTAAAAGCAGAGGATGCTGGGCTTCCTTCTGTGCAACAATGACAGCTGATTTTCCACTTTTTTTTTTCCTCCTGCTATTCAATGGTCAATTTGCAGCTAGCTTTATTACCTTCTGAAAGTGTCAACGGTTGGGAACAGCTGTTTGAAATCCACGGCAGTCCCCAATCCCATAGAACAATTTAAATAGGTAAACTGCTGTGCAGTAATCCAGAAATTAGTAGGCATAATACATCATCTTCTCCTATGGCTGTCAGTTCTGGAAGGTCTTGGTTCAGTGCCAGTGTGCAGCCAGGCTGTGCAGGAGGGTGCACACCAGAGAGCCTCCTGACAGCACAGCTCTGGGAACCTGGATGACAGTCCCCAGGCTTTGAGGATCTGCCTGAGCACAGAAAAAAAGCAGCAGAAAATGAGCATTTGCTCTGACAAGGGGTCATTCTAATTTCCAGGAACAAAGTAGTGTGGAGGTAGATAAGTCACAGGAATTGGTATTATATTGATATCCAGGATGCAGTAAGATATGAGCTGGTGAAAATTTTCATGGATCAGTTAAAGGTACAGTTATTTAAGTGAACAGAGTACCCAGGCTTATTTTGTTAACCTAGTGAACAACATACATGCCTTCTCACACGGTCATGGAAGCACATGTGGTAGCAGAATAACTGTGCCAGAGTATACATACACACAGTTCTCAATCCACACTTACCCTGAAGTGTGGAAGAACTGGTCAAATGTGTGTCAGTTCTGGCTTACTGAAGCTGTCAGCTTGCTCCTGGGGAGACTGGATGTAAGGCATGCAGGTGACAGAGGTACAGAGTTACCCACAGAGAACCTACGGATCCCTAGAGAAGCATATGGCTAAATAAGACCAAAGGGATCAGGTCAAATGGAGTCCTGAAAGCAGGCTGGAAGCAGCCCAAGGAAGACAAGGCAGGACTGTGACAACACTTGGCCTAGACAGCTCAGCAGTGTCATTTGCAAGTGGACACATCTCATCTTAAGCCTGAGGTTCTCATTCCTGGCCCCTCCCCTCTTCAAGCTCCCTGCTGCTGCTGAGCTCAGGTGCTGCAGCTCCCAGCTCCCTTCCCAAGGTAAAGGACACTGCTTTTCTCTCTCTCTCCCTATAGCAGGTGGTGGTGCAGAGCAGTTCAGCAGTTGCCACACAAGACACTGAGTCAGTGCAGGGAGGCACACAGCAGTGGGGTAGAATTCCCAACCAAAATGTTAGGGGTCCTTGCTAGCAAATAGGCTGTGCTGGACACACTGCAGTTGGTGGGGGACCAGAAACACACACTACCGAAGGAGAGCAATCTATAGGCTGCAAATATAGGGGAACGAGTAGTTCTTATTCCACAACTGAGGCACCCCTTGAAGCCAAGTTAGGACCTGAGAATCCAGCTGAGGCACCTAAAGGCTTGAGGGTTTACCAGCACCAGACCACAGCCAGAACCAGCTTTGAGGAAAAGCAGCTCAGACTGGTGCTGGTGCTGCTTGACTGGGTGACCCTAAGAAGCAGCCCAGGTCACCCAGCATTTAGCTGGGAAGAGGCACTGGACCTGGGGATCTGTTGCTGCACCCTACACCACAAGTCTTCACAGCCATTAAATTCCACTTCCATAAAACCAGCAACACCATAGTTAATCAGCACAGAGAGGCAGGTAATGGAAAGGATAACTTATTTCTAGTTATGTGAATTTCCACTGTGCTGTGTAGCCAAAAGTAAACTTTGTAGAATAAATGCTACTCTCAAGGAGAGGCAGAGCTTGCAAGGAAGGGATAGGTTCATGTTCCCACCCACTGAAAGAAAGAGCCCATAATAATGACAGGAATTGGAGCTATTTGATAATTTAAATAATTATGCAATTGCCAGACTGCTTTTCTGCAGTGTCTGCCAAATATCCATTTTCTGGCTAGAAGAAGCATTAGGCTGAATTTTGTAGGGAGTGCAGAGCACAGGGAAGATGGAATAAAGTATAAAAGAAATTAAGAGTTATCAGCATATGAGGCTAAAGAAATTATGTACCTACATGTTGCTTTTCAGGGTGTACAAGTGCACAAATTCTGATTGCTCTCTCCTGGAAGCAGAGTATGTGCTAAGGGGTGCATCAGCCTATCTGCACACCTATAACATTTGAACACTCAGGTCTTCCTCACATCCCTCTTTCAGAGCACTAAGATATACAGAGTATGTGTCACCTGTTGCATGACACCTGCTTTACTACATGTGACTTTGGGGCCCTACTGCTCTTGTCAAGCAGCAGCATCGAAACAGTGGAGAGCAACATTTAGTCAGCAGCAATTTCATGGGTAATTGAGCTATTCAGGTAATTTTATTTTTAAGTGTTATAAATTATTAGCCTGTGCTTTAAAGAACCTGTTTGTGCTGTGTCTTTCTGCCACCAAATCTGTGTTCTTTCCAAGAACTGAGAAACACGGTGTTGCTGAAATTTCTTGGCCATCACCATGGACAGTATCATGTTCACAGAAGAAACTTCAAAGTGGCAGCTGGAAAAGTTCAATGCCTGACAGTGTTATGCCCCAACAGCAGTGACTTCTTAACCCACAGTTTGAAACAGCTTCCAGGAACAGAGCTAGTTCTTACATACTGATTTTAAACTCTGTTACTACTCACGTTGCTGAAGCTAACAGAGCCCCTTTTGGTGAAATATTGTTCTGTGTTTCTATTGGTTTCTTGTATTGTTTTGCAAAGTATTGAATTATCCATTGTAAAAATAAGGAGCGATATATAAGTAAGATTTTGAGACTCCAGGTATTTCAAATGTTCATTTTTATGTTTATATGCATGACAAGCTCTTGACTTTTTCTTGGCAAGAGGGAAGAAGTTGACTTTAACTCGAGAAGGGGGCCAAAGCCAACCTCTAGCTGGCTACTCTAATTGCTGTGAAGAGAATCAGTGTGTATTTAACTTGCAATAAAAAAAATCCTGCCCTAAACCTGTTTCCTATAATGATTGTGACAACAGCTAGGTGAACAAACTCAGTTTTAACCCTTGACTTGAAAGCTTATTATGAGTGTTAGGGGAAAAAACTATTCAGCTTTATTGTATTTGATTAGGGTCATGGTCAAGCACAACCTGATCTGCAAAGGACCCTTTTTCCTATATTTACAGAGGTGAGCACTTCCAGAAGGGATTTTAGCCTATAGTAGGGTAGAGGGCATCATTCTCCAGGAGTGTTCAACTCTCTGTGAAAATCAGTTTAAACTAGCTCCTGACTTTGGGGTTGCAAAAATTAAGTAAAATGAGTATTACACACTGTTTTCATATTCCTCATATAGACCATACTTTGCTGGAAAATTAACAGCTACAATCATGTGACATTGTGAGACAACCTCAGATCATTGGTCATCACTGCTAAATATCTCAGTCCTAAATACATGCTATGGGAAATTTCTTATGGGTGAGCAGATTAAGAGAATTTCAAATAAACACTCAGTGAGATATTGATTCTTGTAGGTATAAATTTAAGGTAATGTAAGTCATCCTTGTGAAATGCTTGGGGGTTTTTGGTTGGTTTTTGTGTGGTTGGTTTGGTTTTTTTGTTGTTGTTGGTTGGTTGGTTTGGGGGTTTTTTATGGCTCATTCAGTGCTCTGTAAGCTGCTTAGAATTTTTCCCTAATTTAAGGTGCATGCAAGCTCCAGTTGATTATCCTCATTGCTCTTCATTTAAAGGAAATATTACACAAAGTGAGAATATTTTTGGTGTAACTAAAAAAAAATTGAGATAGCAGCACTACCCAGAAAAGAGTTTAAAGTTAATTCTTTGGGAAAAAATTAATTTAACACCACTAAAGGCATTGCACAGATGAAGCATGCACACATTCCAGGGACAGATGTTCCCTGTACTACAGAGGAGCCTAGGAGGCTGTTGTTAGCTAAGGCATCATTTTTACTGTTTCAGGAGAAAGCAATGAATACTTTACATGTAGGCACTTTGGAAATGTGCCTGAGTGACACACAAGAAGACCAACTCAAGTCCCAGCAGAAAGGGAAAATTAAATGTGAACAGAAGGGCTAATTCAGCATTTTCAAGGAGTGAAATTCAAAAGTGAAAGAAACCTAGCCAGCTACAGGTGACAAGCCCTGTCTCAGTTCAATCTTCAAGCTATAATAGCAGACTCTCAATTTCTTTTTCCTCCATCAAATTAATCTTCTTGAGGAAGCTGGCATTTCAGTGGGTTTGAAGCAGTCAAATAATCTTCCCACTCCTGGGGATTCAGTTTCAAATCAAAATTCAAGGTACCACTCATTAGACTTGTTGCTCTCAGTCTATTCAAGAAAAACCAAGCCCATCTGCACAGTTTGCTATTTATGTATGCCAACATCATCTGTTTGGAAAAGGTCAGGGTAGAAGAAAAAGTTTTCATAGGTCAGCCTATGAATGCCCCACCAGAGGTACACACAGATAATGAAACAACTCATTTCAGTTTTGCCAGTTTCCAGCACAAGCTGATGATCCACTACTTTTCTGAGCACTACATTTGGATAAACGATTAAAAATGCTTAACTGAAAACAAAGAAAAGGAGAAAGAACACCCACCAAGCTTAATCTCACTTGCCAAAGTTCCCAGCCACACAAACCTCAGTTACTTGTAACCTACCAGTACCACAGTGAACCATATAAGGTGGGTTGTGGCACTGGATAATAGTAAGAATGTGGAAAAAAATGTGATTTTTTTAAAATCGGAATAATGATTTGGGGTTTTTTAATATGAGGGGAAAAAGAGTTTGGGGGAATCTAAAGCACCTTGCTATTTCTACTTGACATGAGTAGGAAAGTTAAAAAAGTCATTAAAAATCCTTTTTCAGTATTATGATTTGTAATATTTTGAAATATATAATTTAAATTATTATAATTTAAAATTTCAGTAGCTGGTTTTTAGATAAATTGGCTTAGTCACCCTCAAATAGATAGCAATTCTCCTGTTAAATTTTTAGTTCTCTTAAAAATGCAAAGCACTGTGAATTTTGAGACAGAACAATTTTTTTCTTCCAGCTTTCAGCTCTGTGACTAAACTAAAACCTCCAGGTATTTCCACAAAATTTTTTTTTGAGGAAAGTCAGGTGGGAAATACAGGAAAGGAGGAATGTGAAGTAGAGGTAGCAACATTTTAAGGCTGTGACAGAACTCAAACTTGTATTATCTGAATTCCACCAAGCATCTTGAAGCTTGCTATCTTTTTCAGAGAGAAAAATTAATTCTTTATGTCATGTCATTATATTTCATCTGAAATTTATAATCTATTCATATGGGCTCTGCTGCCATTATAGATTATTAACACAAACCTAAAAAGGAAAAAGATCCCTACTTGTTTACCCATCATGTAGTTGTTCATTATTTCCATCTCTTTCCAAGGATGCCTTTGGTTCTGTGCTTCTGCCTCGATTTGGTTTGTTTATGGAACTGATTGTTCTCCTCACAACTCCTGAAACACTTACTCTGGGTGCTGGGATAATACAGAGATCAGCAAGGGGTCAGTGGAGAGACAGAAAATTGTCCAAGAATCCTCTTCTACAGACTCAGGTCTGCAATGACCAGTGTCAGATTAGGCAATTAGGGATCCCATTTATTGTCCTCATTCTAGCTCTCTGTTTATCTAGGGGCTATCAGAAGAAATTTTTAATCGACCTGAAACAGGAATCTGTGATAAATGGAATAAATGTGATAAATCTGTGATAACAGGAATCTGTGCTCCAGATTCCATTGTTCAACAGCATGTTTATGCAAGCTGATCATATTTAAGAAAAAGAAGGTGAACTGGTTTTGAAGCTAAAGGGAGCAGAGTAGCTGGTGAATTCTTGTTATCCTACTTGGTATGTACAGACTGGATAAGTTTCACTAAAATGTCATTCTTTCACAGTGATTTTCCATGATATACTAAGGAGCCAAGCTGAACTCCTTCCAGGAAAGTAAGTATACTGATATATCAAGGGATAAAAAAGTAAATCTGGGAACCAGTGGCAATACTACAGACACATAACTAAATTGTTGAGCATAACAAATACATGAAATAAAAAAAATGTGAGGCAAAACAGCAATAAAATAGAAGATGCTAATAGGAGTCAAAATATACCTGTACTAGGAAATGCAAAATATATAAGAGCATCAGAACTATAGTGTGACAGAATGTAATTACCTTTATTTTGAAGTGTATCCCAATCTAGCAACTGCATTGTAATGCTTGCCAATAAAATTTAGATTGAATCATTGAAAATGAGACATTAGTTAATAACTAAATCAAAGTATTATAAATGGGGGAAAGGCCACAGTAATATCTCACAAATTTGGTCAAATATCTTTAGTCAAAGAGCTCTGTAGGATCACAGTGTGACTCTACCCAGCTCAAGTTCTCAATTTCCGAGTAACAGAATTAGTTCTAGAGAGTTGCCAGTTTAGCTGCATAAATAAAATCACAGTTCATCATCCACAAGTTTGCAGCACCTTGAAAATAAGGAAAAAGTAAAAAGCCCCCCAAAAACCCCAAAAAACAGCCAAACAACCAAAACCTAAAACTTTATACATCTGATCATTATTTTAGATATTTTTCAGTTAGACTGGTTTTCAGGCAACTGATGCAAAGGGAATCAAAGCATAAGTATTTGCTGTTTAGATGAGCAGTCTTCAAAGCCCTCTCACTCTGGTTTTCCCTTTGTAAACTTTCCTGTGTTACTGGATTTTGTGATATATCACTTATCCAACAGGGGCAAGTTCCCTCCTCTGACAGCCTTTACAGCACAGAAGGTTTCACTAGTGCAGGGAGGGAATTTTTCTCCTGAGAAATCTTCAAATTAGCTTCAGTCAGGTTATTACAACTTAGCAATAATAATACAGGCTTCTGGAGTTCCAGTTCTGTGTAAGCCAGGGAGGGGATGAGCCCTACAAAAGCATTCTCTGGCTTTGCTTCTTTCCTTGCCAAAGCACTGTTTCCTCAGCCCTTGATCACCACACCAATGTTTGATCATTCTCCTGAACATTCTGCCCTCAGCTGCTCACAGTTTCCTATAAGGAACATGGCTGAGCAGAATAAAAGGACATAGGACAGTGAAATGACTCCTCTTAGTAATAATCTCCAAAGAAAGGAGACACCAAGTGAGATGGCCTGGCTAAAATAAATTTTGACAGCTTTCAAAACCAGGAGCACGTATACTTTCAGTAACCTTTCAGTTCTATCAGCTCAGGTCTGCTTATCTTAGATCCCTCTTTTTTCCTAATCACATAAGAAAACTGCTTCTGCTGACAAGAGTTCTGTTTATGTTTAATAAATATTAGTAGGTGCAAAATTAAAAAGTGGAAAAGAGGGACGAGTATGCCCTTCCTTTGTTGGAGCCCTGCAGTAATTGTATTTGCTTTCATTAATTTTGATTATATAGCAATGAGTGTAGCTGCAAGATAAACTCGCTTTGCAGGCAAACTAGTAAATACAGCATTCAGGTCTATAGTAAAGGCAGGACCAAATCTGTCCACAGGTAAAATGGGCTCAGGTATTCTATTCAGACCTAACTTTGTTTCTGCAAATAAAAAAATCACATCACTTAAGGTGGGTCACTACTCAGTAGATTTAATTGAAAGATGGTTAATTTTTGTTGTGAGCTGTTTGCTTAGGAGCAGCAGTGTGGAGGAAAAAAAACCCAAATAAGAAAATGATGCCTACACAGATATTACTCTTTCACGAATTGAAAAGGAAGCAGTTGCCTATTTTTCTGATAGTGTTCATCAGTCTGCTGTCCCATACATTATGAATTACAGACCCCCTGAAGATTAAGAAGGGAGACAGAAGATCTGGTGTGTGCATGTGCACAGAGATAACTCACACTGCAGCTGTCACTGATTAAGGCTTCAGCAAGCCTTTAGCACAGTTGATGGTGTAAACAGAAAGACAATTAGGCTAAACTCAAAGGCCTCCTACATTAGTGTAAAAGGTATTTAGCTGGGACAAAGACAAGCTGAGTTGTAACTCTGGATCAGGCTGGGAAGTGTCATGAATATGTTTGTCACCTCCATGGTGCAGTGATTACAGAATTAATCACAGTTAATTGTTAATCCAGAACAGTTTTGCAGTACTGATCGATAAGCCTATCTGACAATGGCTGGGCTTTGATGAGCAGGTGGGTAGAGTTTTGTAAAGAGGAATTAATTGATTTGTCAAAAAATACTTCAGCTTACTGAGCGTAGAAGGACAGATGAAATCCGATTTCCCTGACACAAAGCAAAAACTGTTCCAGTGATAAGCAAAAGTAAAATTTGCAGAATTAGACTAAAATAAATATTAGTTCTAAATGGAGCACTTCATTACAATTCTAAACTCCTTACTTTGTTAAAGAAAGTCTTTGAAAAAGCTAGTTCAGCTAAAATAAACTCAAGCATTATTCTGAAAACAAAAAATAAAGCATAGGCTATTCAGACTATTTTTGTACCCTTCTTTCCTTGCTTCCTTCCCTAAAGTAGAGACCAGTTCAATAACAATTACATTTGCCAAAAGCACTGCTGTCGCCAGATTAGGCCCTTTAAGAAGTTCTGATCAAAATTATCCCTAATTATTAATTTGCTTTGTTCTAGTCACTGCCACCTTTCACCAGGCTCAAACTCCTGCTGCCTGGAACATGCCAGCCACATTCACTCAGCTATTTATGCTTTCATTAGGAACATATCACTACAGATATATTTTCAACCGTACTACCAGCAAAGTAGTTAAAGATAAATCAGCAGAGCTATAAAATCCAAGGGAGTTAAAATTGCTAAGCTCACAAATAGTAGATTACATTCCCCAAAATCACAATCAAACATCACTGTGCTCCTGATTTCAAACAGTCCTATTCCAGCTGTTCTCATTACTCCCTATTCATCACTTCCATTTTTTGAAGATTTTAGGGCCTGAAATTCTCACACTGGTATTTATAACATCCCTAAGGAATACTAAGAACAGCTCCCTAACACTTGGTCCCAAGTACTGTTAGGCCAAAATCCACATAGACAAAACATTTCTTCTCACACATTATGCTGTTAATCTATTATTGAAGATAACACGAAATAATTTTCAAAGCTCCAGAGCTTCCAATCCCTAAGCATCGCTTCCTAACACCCTAGATTGTGATCAATAATTTTCTGTATTGCTTCCCAGGTAAACTTGCACCACACCTACCTACAGCTGAACTGCCAGAACTACTTCATAAGTTCTTTGGCTCAGGCTCATGATGGACACTCAGGAAAGCTCACGATTCAAGCTAGGTGTCTAATAACCCTGTGAAAAGCACAGTAAGACTTTAATGCCTGAAAATGAATTAATAAGTCAGCACAGTGGAGGAGGAAGGGCTTGCTGGTAGCTGCCTAAGCCATCTAGGAAACTGAAAAAGAAGTGTGTTTACAATTCAATGACATTTTTCTCCCTACACCCCAAGCCTGCTATACTTAGATGTAGCCTAAAGAAGACATGTGTTGGACAAGGGCCCACAGATCCTTTTTGCACTTGATGGCTCCTGCCAGCTCTTTCTCTCTTTTAAGCAGCATTTACTGCACTGCACTCAGATTTTAGGAGAGCAGTGCTGTGTTAACTCCTAGCCCTTCCATCTCCACATCTGTCTCTGACTGCCTGGTTATGACCTGAAGTTGGACATACCCTTGGGGACCAAGAAATGTAAGCTTGAATCTCCTACACCTGAAGGGGTTATTGATCCAGGACTCTTAATTCATGATCACCAAGCACACTGATCTGATATTACACACAAGGTGGGTGGCCTGTCCTTTACCCCAACAGCCTTTCCCCTCCTTACAGAAATCAGCATTCCACCATTCGGGGCAGAGGAACAACTAACTTTGAGGCTATCAAACTAGTTAGAATGCAATATGTTTAACCCAGCCATGTTGCCTGTGCATTTTTACAGGCTTCAAAGTTAGGTACAAACCACAGCAGGAAATATTATTTTTACCTAAACTCCACTATCATAACGAATGCACTTATTTCTTTATAATCTTAATCCTTTAAAACAAACAAACAAACAAACCAGAACCAAATTGCAGGCCTACAAAACCTTATTTCTGATTCTCAGCTGGACTTAAAATTCTCATATAGCAAATTATTAGGCTGATGGATACTAGCCATTAGTCCCTTTTAGCATAGTGTCACTTTTCTCATAGTATCATGAAAAATTTACCATATTCTTTGAAAGAAGGAAGGACTTGAATAACTATCTGCTGTCAGTCAGTCATGGGCATTAAGGAACAGCAGCAGCTACTCCTTGTGCTTGAACTCTGTTAATTGCACATTTTTCCCCACTACCTCCTATGACAGATCTTCATTGGAAAATTTATTATCAGGGACTGATGACTGTATTAGCAGCCCTTCACTTCTATTTTTGGATTGTCTGATCCAGGACACTTAATTACGACAAAATCATCAGCTATACAAATAAACCTCATTACAAAACAAGTGGATGTGATAGAATGAGGAACAGAGATGAGATTAATGTGATATAACTGGTCAGGGATCAGCTCATAAAGTATCTTCATATGCAATCATAACACATGGAAAAGAGCAGAGGAACTAAACACCAAAAAAGAGCTTGCTCCTCAACATTTCATCTTGTTCTGAAGATGAATTTTGTTGAGTGCTCTCAGGTGGATGTTATAACCAGTCACAGTCTAGAAGATGAAAGATTGTGTCAGCAGAACCTTCACAAAAAAATAGGGATCACTATCTATTTAGGATCATCCAGTTGCAGTTCAGACTTCTGTGAAAGGATTTCAGAAGGAATCTGGTAACTCATTCACCAGGACTCCTGTGAGCCTAGCTATCACCTATCTATCGGGCACTATCAGTGAAGAATCCATGATTCACCACAAAAGAGGCAATCTTTGCCCTTGGAGAAATTTAAAAAGTAACAGCACAGCCAAGCTTCTGCCAAGCCATGAGAGACTCTTAAAATCCTGTCTCTGGGCAGAGGATGCAACAAATGACCTTCTGAGGCCCTAATAATCATATTTCTCATGGAAAAAGTGACCATTTTCTGACCTGGCCAGTAGACAAAATTCATGCTTTCCCTTCTCAATTCTCTTTCAGGCAGAGCAGGCTGCTGTTTAGATAAGTATACTTGGAAAAACTGATACTGGATAGAGACATTGCCATCTAAGGAGAACTGAGGTTAGGAAGTATTACTTTCTCCATTGTGTAGACTGCCTGTTAGATGGGAAGAAGAGAAACCTCAGGGAGAAAAAGGTTTAAGCTCTTATTCACAGCTGAAGCCTTGATACCCTCTTGACCCTACCTGCCTGAAGGTAGATACTGGCTTAAATGCATTCTTAAATCAGGGACTGACAGAACAAATGACTCATTTAACTCAAGGGAATCTGTGCTACAACCAGAATTGGAATCCACGCACACAAGTTGTTGGACTGTGAATCAGTGACAAATTTATCCTTTGCCTCTCTGTAGTACTGCAAGAGGGGAGCGCTTGATGTTTATCTGATTTAACACAAGCCATGCTAAATACTGCACCTAAAATGGAACATATAAACAGTGGATGGGGAAGAGGAGGCAGAGAAATAGGCTGGGAGGGAGAAGAATTAGAGATGACATTTTATGTCTTTTAAAAGTCTGACCTTTTGGAAATATCACTGTGTACGTTTTAAATATTAATAAAGGCAGTAGCTGTTAGGAGGCACAGGGCTGTTGTCAGGGAGTGACCTTTTATTGAAGTAAAAGAAAATTGACAGTTTTATTAGCCATAGAGTACTGCAAACAGAAGCTACCGGAAAAAAAGCAAGCAAGAAAGCTGTCATTGTAATTAGCTACATTCTGTAAATTAATCTGAGGCTGTGTCTGTGCCTAAACATTGCTGCAGGTCCCTCTGTATCTTGGCCTAGACTTATCAAACAGCTTGAGAGTTGAAAAATAATAGCATATCCTATTTCAGTTCTTTAAAGAGATATTGTTCCTAGAGAAAACAACCATGACACTGGGATCCTCATGATCATTACATCTGTGTCCCACTCTATGCACCCCCCTCAGCTCTCAGCAAGGCAAGAATCCTTTTCAAGCATCACCAACAGGCACCAGATCAAGGATCAGACAGCAATTACCCCATACCTATGTTTGCTTTTCAGGACTAATTCATTAAAAGATGCTTCTTCAAATTACCTAGACTTACTCAGACTAGAATTTTGATGCTATGTGATGCTGGGAAAGAAACAATCACTCAGATTCTTCATCCCAAACCATATGAGGCTTTTACAAAAAGTAAGCTGAATTAACTTCTTGTCTTCATTTTGCTAGCAGTAATCTCAGGGGTTCAACTGTGTGTAATCCAAGGCCAGCTGATACAGCACAGCTGTGTAACCTTGACTCCAACTTCTGAGAAAATTGCTAAGTTGTGAGAATGAGCTGTGAAAAACAAACGGAGCAGACCTGTCCAAGGTAAGAAAAGTAAAATTGTAGGCAAAGGTAAGATTGTTCAGGTAGATGAGTTACAAGCTCAAGGACTTGAGAGGAAAAAAAGAAATCCCACCAACAGAAAAATGTTTAAAGCCCTGCAGGGGAAAAAAAAACACACCCAAAAAACACTTGGAAGTTGATGGTACGTCATCAAGGATCTCTGTTTCAAAGGGGAACAGAGGTCATTCCTTCCCCACCTGACTGCTGACTGCCTAGCCACTTTCTTTTATCCAGGCAAGGACAATATGAAGAGTTAATTCAGATTCGTCAACTCCTAGTGGGAATGAGGGATCAGAGAAGGAATGAAAAACAAAGGAGAGCCGTTGCTTGTCCTTCAGATATCCTTTAGTGACAAACAAGGCACTACATAACACTTTCGCACTTCACTACCATTTACTTAATGTGATAAGGTCTTTCAAATGTTTCAGCTCCATTCAGTGTTTTTTTGTTGTTACTTACAGCTCACACCACAGAAAAGGGTGGTTTATAAACTACATCTAGTGTAGTCATAGAGGGCAAAAATCTGCCCTCCTTTATGTCTCATTCTGCAGAAGGTATTTCAATGCATAAGATTTAAAGTCGATGTGCACTCCACAAAGCCAGCTGAATCTCTTCTTGAACATGGGGACACCACTAAGGCTAGTGGGAATGAGGAGGACTTAGAAATTAGTGAGCAGCATGGGGTTCACTCCAGAGGTAAATAAGTCAGCTTGTCAGCAAGTTCCAGCATAAAAAGGACATGGATCTGCTTTAGTGACTCCAAAGGAGGTCATCGAGTTAATCAGAGGCATGGAGCACCTCTGCTATTGGAGTTGCTCAGCCTGGAGAAGAGAAGGCTGAGGGGTGACCCAGCTGTGGCCTCCCAGTACCAGGAGGGGCCCACGAGACAATGGGGAAGGACTATTTAAAGGGCCTGCAGTGACAGGACAAGGGGTGATGACTTTGAACTGGCAGAAGGCAGGTTTAGGTAGGATATTAGGAAAAAATTCTTCCCTGTGGGGGTGATGAGGCACTGGCACTGGGTGCCTAGAGATGTGGCTGTCCCATTCCTGGAACTGTTCAAGGCCAGACTGGATGGAGCTCTGAGCAACCTGGTCTAGTGGAAGGTATCACTGCCCCAGCCAGAGGAGTTGGAATTAGATGATCTTTAAGGCCCCTTCCAACCCAAACCATTCTATGGTGATTCATGTCTCAGCCAAGGACAAGCACACTTACCACAAACCAGCCTTGCTGGTGTAAGCAGTGGTTGCTGGCTGATCTGTAGGTCCCAGGTTTTCCTACTGCTCAAACACACTGCAAATATGCACACAGAAGGATAACTAGAACTTTAGAAAATAGCTCTTTTTTAATGTAGGTATAATTTCATTTCCATTATTTTTTTTTTTTTCTTTTGGAGTTATGTTCTTTAGCTGACAAAACACAAGCTGCATTTGTTTGTAAAAACTGGCAGGATGGGAAAAGGTAAGCCTAAACCAAATATTTATTCTGAATTACAGACTTTAATCAGTTAATTCACATAGAGACATCAATGTGAGCTCGAGAACAAGCTAAAAATATTGCCAGGAAGTCATGGGTAAATGAAATAGGAGAGAAAAGACAGTGAAGTAATTTTAAGGAGATTTACAAGTCTATTGACTGGAAAAAATATTCTAGGTGCTGCTATTCTTTAAAGTACAGGAAGGTACTTTAGACATAGAGAACGACAACAGTAACACAGAAACACTGTGAAAGCACCTATATCTCTTACTGTTTAGTTGTATTTAGAGGAGCCAAATTTCTCCTTCTTTTTTCTTAATATTCACAAAGTTTAGGATGGCTTGAGGGCATTTTCGTATTACAATGCTATGGAACACCCAGGAAAGAGAGACATGTTACCCCATTGAAGCTGAAGGCACTACCAGTCCATCCCAAGGAAGGCAGACCTGGCACCTAGCACTGCAATGCAGCTGTTTAACAGCACACAGAAGGTCATACACCTCTCTGGGACAAAAGCTTCAACTGAAAGCAGAGTTAATGAAAGTAAGGCCTTCTGACATCAATGGGAACCATTCCCTTTGACTTTACTACCCCTTCCTCCTCACACCCCCACCAGTACCCACATCCAAATTATCCAAAACCTGAAGGTTATGTCAGCATTTACATATCTTATATAAGAGAAAAGAAATATGTATTATAAAAAAGACTAATTTCCAGCTAGAAGTTGATATGTCGTTTTGTGATATCACTAAACTTCTGCTGAATGTGTCCTCTCTCAAGACAGAGCAGTAAATACTCTAGAAGTTACCAAGTTTGCAAAACTTCAATGTGAATGACAGAGTTATTTAGAGATGTAAGGGAAAAACAGACTAAAGAGGAAAGTGTTACAGTACATTTTGCAACAGCAGGAATAAAAACCTTTACAAAAACAAGTTGTTAGAGCAAGTTTCCTTGATTAACTTACGGAACCTGAAAAAGAAGGATGCCTCATCCTTAGAGGTCTTGAAGACACTGAGTAGGCTGGGGAAGAGCCTTTTGCAGAAGGGATTAAACTTCTT
Organism: Promerops cafer; assembly: GCA_013398275.1. NCBI lineage: Eukaryota > Metazoa > Chordata > Aves > Passeriformes > Nectariniidae > Promerops > Promerops cafer. The sequence goes on along the minus strand of VZSE01002599.1, from coordinate 178,123 downwards.
TGAAATAGAAATGTATCTGTTCTGAATCAACAAAATGCAGTCTGTCAAGAACCAAGATTCTACTCTTAGCTATAGGCAGGGAATCTTCTGAGCACCTTCCATCCCAATCTATATATTTATAGTAAAGTAACAATAGCAAAACACAAAGTAATGCTCTTTGATAGTGCATTTTCCCTTGGTATCAGGAAAATGATTCAGTTTTGTGATTTCCAGTCAGAGAGATGCAGGCAATGACCAGATGACAGAAGTGCAATGGGTAAATCAATTTTTCTCCTTTGCTTTTCAGAAATATTTTGCTTCTCCCCAATCCCTGGCATTTATGGCTGTCTTGAAGTTGAAAAGCAGATTTCTGCCGAACCTCAGCCTAAGGAAACTCCTCAGTGTACATGAAAAGTGAATTACTCTCAAGGGATATGGCAAGAGATTTCAGCTTTTTGTCCAGAGATCTGAAGAGATGAAACATCAAATAGATATGAAACATTCAGATACAGCAAAGAGTAAGAAACCCTTATACCCAGTCTATGAGTAGCACTTTTTAATGCACTCTTGTCTACAAAATCACTTCCTGTAACTCTATTCATGCCTGTGCAGAGACCCTGCATTAGTCTTGTAAACCACTGAACCCTCCGAATTACTTAGATGACCCAAACTCAGAAAATTTTACCTCTGTGATGCTTAGCAGCTGATAAAAATCAGAATTACAGTTTCAATCAAAGGGGAAGTCTAGACCAAAACACATCATCCATCAAAACCATACCTGGGATACCTAATGAGTATGACAGGAAAATATGCACATGCCAAATGATACACAACAGAAGACCACAATTATCTGCTGAAACAAGATATTCTTTTGGAAAAAGAATGACTGGTACATATTCACACATCTATTTGTGTCTGCAGCTCAGCACACCAAAAGGCAAAGTAGGGCAAAGGTCTGGGTGGGTTTTTTCCCTCCCCTGGTTCTGAGGTCTTCCTCACATTAGAAGAAGAAAGCTAATTTTCTTTAAAAACTAGTATTTAAATAGATTTGCACCATAAAGATAATTTTTTCATGCTGCTGTTTCATGCAGCTAAAATATTATCTGGTCTCACCAGAAGTGTTAATATTTGAATTATCCTTTTTTTTCCTTCTGAACTGCAAGGAAGTTACATGACACCAAACAACTGTGGCAGGGGACAGAAGAAAGCAGTCCAGATAAACAGGAAGAGAGTAGAAAGCCTGAAGATGTGAGAAAAGGAAGGATAAGTCTTTTTAGTTATTTATAAAGAAATCACACAGTTAATATTTACAGAACATGTTTCATCTGGAGGGATGTGCAGGTGTTTTGGCATATTCTGGAGATACCAGAAATATCCAAGCCAACATTTTGAAGTCATCACAGGCATTTTAATCAACAGTCTGTTCTGTCTTTGCACATACATTTCCTGAGGGTGTTTCCTACCTCTGCCAGAGCATGGCGCAAGCAGCTTGTACTTGGGCCAGGGAGATGAGTGGGGAAGATGACTTTTCTAAGCATATGGTAAGATGGGCTGGCTCCATGACAAATAAATTTTATGTTTTCCACGAATGGCAAGGATGTAGAAGAAACAGAGAAGATGCTCAGGTCTGTTGGCTCAAAAAGTTATGGCCAGCTGTTACCAGTCAAAGTTTGTTTATTTATTTATTTAACACTAAATTTTCTGCAATTCTGTGTCCAGTGAATAAAATCCTTAAATCCCCAGCGCTTTCAGTATAGCACCTTTCACGACAATGAAAATTCCCAGTTCTAGCCAGAGAGCATGTTAACATTAGTCTAAAACATTAGTCTCCACTGAGGTTAGCAGGCCTCACAATACCCAGCAGAACAACCACTCATTTTCTTTCAGCAGTAGATGGTAATATCATTTTCTATAGGTTTTTCTTTTTTTTTATGCAGCACCACAATGTAGTGGTGCTTATATCACAATTCACTTTGATTAAGTGGAAGAGAGAAAGTCCAGTGACTTGGGCTAGAGGTTTTCTGTATGATTGAGGCAATTACAGTCTGAGGCCCTAATTTTTCTTGATTTTTCTTTACGATAACAACAGGCATACCTCAGCTAGGTCTGTAATTCTCCAGGGCTCCTTATATGCAGTAGAGAACAGGCTAAACTGTCTTAAGGTAGTGGTCCCCTTCCCTGACAATTCTGGAAACTGACTGGTATCTTTAAAGGTAAATGAGCAGCTGATGCTTCAGGTCCCAGGGTATAACAGTACTTTCCTACCCTTGAGAATATTAGTTTAGAGACCACAACACATCCAGACCCCATGGTCTTACAGGAATGTTAATAATTTTGAAACAAGCCTTATAAAGACCATTCAGTATCATTAAGACCTACAAGAAAGTCTGTGCTTAATTGCAGATATGCTAGTTTGGAAATCTTTTTGAGTAGGACCACCCTGGAAAAATGTAGCTCCTTCTTACTGAAAGCTGTTAGACAAATGTATCAGTTTTACCCCTGCAGTGATTTAAACCTCTGCAGAGACAGAATTCTTATTTAAAGATTTTTGCAGCCATTCTCTTAGGGCATCTTAGCAGCTTCAACTTCAAGTATCCCAGTTGTGGATTTGCTTATGTGTAGATGTCTATAGCTCAACTGGATAGAGAGCAGAGGAGAGTCAAGAAAACAATTAGAGACCTAGAAAGCACAACCTACAGAACTGGACTTAATGACCCTCAAGAAAAAAGATGGTAGTACTTCCAAAGCATTCATAGGACAGGAATCCAGACTGGTGGATCACAGAAGGAAGATATTTGAATTGTAGCAGAGAAGATTCCTGTCCAAAGTCCAAGAGGACATTCCTCCTATCAATTCATTCAGAAACACATTCTTCTTCTTCCTCATTCTTCCACTATTCAACCACTATAAAAGTACATAGATCTTTCATTATTTTAGTTTTTGTATTTTACTAAAACTATTGTGTCATGGATGTGATTTCAGAGAGATAGTTACAAACTCAAACCTTCATGTCCAGTAAGAATACTGAGAAATCAAATTTTCATAGAGCGCAAGAAACAATTTCAAACCAAATTTAGAGGAGTGGCCTATAATGGGAGGCCTTTACAAAGGTAGTTTGGAAGTTCTCATCATTTTTCTTAATTCAAGAAAGGATTAAACAAGACTGAAAAAGTAAAATCATCACTAAAGTTTTTTTTCAAGTATTTGATGGATATTGACAGTGTTTCCTGCCTAGACATTTCTCTGTGGGAGCCTAAGCCACTGTCTGTAGTTCAGATTTTTTCCCATACATCTGCTTTCTTTTCCCATCCCCATCAAGTGTTTACCTGGAGCAATATATGCACAAAACACACGTGTCTGTGACTACATGGAATCCTGGACTGAAAGTTGCACATGAGTGCAGAAGAAGCTGCCTGAGGCTCTTCCATCCCATCAACACTGAGTACCTCCAAAAGGAGGAAGATGTGTTCAGAGCACTTACATTGGTTGCAAATTCAACTGTGAACTACTGGCAAGCAGCTGGTCTTCAAGGAAGAGGCCCTTCTCTGACACCAGTCCCAAGCCATTGCTTAATGTGGTATACCCAGACTTTGCCCAATGCTGCAAATTCCAGCAGCCATTCAAATATAAAATTAATCTGTTTGCTAAAATGTCAAAGGAATGGGGAGTATGAAAAAGCAGACACCTACAAGGCTTTTTACTTGATCTCCAGAGCTCCTTGATGTTTTTTTTAAAGGAGTATTTCCAGAAACTGATTAAAAACAAGCTGCAAGTTTATGGAGAGTCATTTGTATAAAGATGCAACAAGGGGAAAATCAGAATTAAGCAAATTCATTTTTTCCTGCTGGATAAAGAAGCTGGAGGGCAGCACTCAGCCATCCTGTGCAATCCCAAAGGCACAAAACTTCAAACCAGCTAACCCTTGTGTATGATGGTCACCTTGTGAATTAAGAACTGTCTAGAGGCATCATGCACAAACCTGAACTCTGCTATTATAAGAAACAGTATTTCCCTTCAGTATAAATAAAATATGATGGTTCCTGAGCAGTTTTCTCTTTCCCCAGGAGGTGCAAGAAAGTAGCTTAGCTAAGCCAAACAACACTATTTGTCGTGTAAAAAGACTGGCTGGCTGTCTCTCTGGCCAAATACTTTATCTTTGGTCTACTAGAACAGAGGGAATAGGGCACACTTCAGGCAACTCTTGAGGACAGGACTGCATCTATGGAGAGCTGATATACTGACAAAGCCCAGGCAGAGGGAATGGATGCTTGGTTCCCAATTCAATAATACAGTTAATTTTCATATGCAGCGATGGTAGATTCCAGACAGCTGCAAATGAGTGGGTGCAGAACAAACTGAAACCTGGGCTGGTGCAGAGCTGCTCTCCTGTACACAACACTTACTGAAAGGTATGGGAACATGCATTTGGATTTGGCTTTTGGGTCAACGGATAAAGCATGTGCCTGCCACTATGGGATACATGGGTATTTCCTCCCCCCACAGAGCCCTTTGTCACCCTGTACAAAACAATGAAAATGCTTTTGCCATTTTTCTTGCTTCTTTGGGCAGTAAACATCATATATTTGTTCTACAATTAGTCCCAATCTAATTACACCTATACCTTAGGTTCCTGTTTTAGTTGCACCACCACAAACTGTAACATAATTATTAACACTTCTGACAAAACAGATTTCTGGAGCCTTTATTTACATGAGTGCTGTAGCACCCAAAATTCTCTGTGCCTGCACTCTGACAGAGTACTGCATTTGGAAATCATGAGTGGGAGTTTAAAATAGGTTCAGCATGCAGCTCACACTGTTCCCATCTCTGACATCCATATGTGGTTTGGACAATCTGGAGTTTTCTTTGAAAGGCCTTGCTCTATTTTGCAAAATAAAGCTCTACATTTGCTGCTATTAGTTGCAGAGCTTTAAGATATCACTAACACAATAAACAATGATGTTTATAAACAGTCTGATGGCTAAAAAGACACATACAGGATCAAATATTTGCCACACAAGCAATCAAACAAATTGATAAACATGAAGAAAATTATTATAGAACTATAAATGTTCTATTATTAACCAGCAATCTGCATATCTTCCTCCAATTAATGCCTAGAAAGGAGATGCGAGTCAGTTGAAACTTAATTACTGGCATAACACTTTGTTGATTAGAAATGCAGTAACAGTCATTGCTTCTACTCCATTTATACAAGGCCCATAATAATAAGCCAAGGGATGTCAGCCACTGCTTTCCTGCCAGTAGTTTCTGCCGTAGCAACGGCTTCTGGTGTAAATGCACTCCTCCACCCGTGTCACTCAGCGCGGTAATTGCCTCGCCACTCACATAAAGAAAACAATTTCCAGCTTTGATGGGATTTTGTCAGCGATGTGAAACCGCTCCTGCAATCTCCGCAGCGAGGTGTTAGGTGGGTTACTTGGGTGGATCATAACATGAAACTAATCTTTAAGGAGGCAGGTGGAAAGGTTTATATGCTGGTAGGTGCTAGGAAAATGGTGCTTTCCACGTGATCAAAAAAAGGCAAGTGTTCAATAAGGTGGAACTGAGACAAGAAGAAGAAGGCAGAAGCAAAGGGAAGAAAATTGCATTGCCATTTTCATACCATCAAGAACATCTCTTAGTTCAGCACATCTTTCAGAAGCTCTTATAAAACATGTATACTTATTTCATATGGCATAGGTAGCTGACCAGCAGTCTAATTTCAGCTTGCTTCATATTTGGTCCTCCCCACAAACTGCACCCTTATCACCATCATTTCATCATTCCCAGCCTGAAGCTGCAGATGCAAAGAGTTTTCCTCTCAGTATGTGACATAACAGCATTCTTCTCACTTGACCACCTCATTCCTAGAATGTGTTTGACATTTCATTCCACTTCTCACCTGAGGTGAGCCCACAGTCCAGCTTCAGGTTTTCCTGGGACACCTGAGGCCCTCCCCAAGCTCTTCATGTACTCTGCATGACCCTGGCTTGACTTAGGAGAAGGACATGTACAAGGACAACCTCTAGGATGGTAAGCAACAACTAACCTTGTCTGCTTCCTATCACAGCCAGAACTTGCAGCAACAGAGACACGACTTTCTTCTCCCCAGCCCCTTGCCTCCCAGGTGGACTTATACTGAGGTTTTCATGGACAGGTATAAGAAACATTCAATTTATATCTCTGTCTTATGATGATTCAAAACTTGATCAGAAATACAATTTGTGAGTAGCAAGTTGAGGACAGAGCAAATTGAGAGATTTACAGAAAAGTGCGTTTCAAGACCCTTTCTGGATGGAAAGCCATATCAAGCATAGAATAAGGAGGCTTAAAATTAAAAGAAAAATGTAACTGTCCCACAGTATCAGCCAGAGAACATCTCTAGTGTTATAATTCAAATTTTCCCTTGACAGCATAAGGGACAAAATGAAACAGCCAAGCTGTCCATGAATAGACACAATAGCTTTGCTTTTACATTTGCAAAACAGCCAGAGTGAAGTAATATGTACAGTTCATGCAAATTATTATAATTTACACATTTTTCCAGCAGAAAAATTAAGCACAACTTACTGAAGTCCTAGAAATCCAGGACACCAGAAACACCAGGAGGTATGGGGGCTGACCAACAGACACACACACTCCAGCAGGGAACTTGTTCTAATATCTGATAGGAAAAACGTAATGAGCAAACCCATCTATTTCAGTTGTTCCCAATGAAGTTTTGGGTTTATTTCATATCTGCTGCTTTAATATTTGATATTGCTGTCCCAAGATCCTCTGACAGTACTAGAATTAACTGTCTTCAGTAAGCTTTCTATTTCTCAGCACTCTCCTGAGAGAGACGAATCATGAAGGCTTCCCATCCCTTCATAGCACTGTTGATATCTTAACCACAGCACAAACTTTAGCAAGTAAAAATATATTAAGTTAGTGGAAAAAAGCCCTTTCATTCTTAGCACAAATGGTTCTACTTCATTTGCAGTATATTTCATCATAGCAACATTAAGATACTTCCAAAATAGCTCTTGCAGTTCAGGGAGGTAAAAAGGCCTATTTGCTTCAGGGGGACATCAAATCTAATCTTTTGATTGATTAGAGCACTTTTTCATATAGGAAATCTTGGATACACACAAACCATGGATTTAAGGAAACTAAAGCTCACTGGTTCTCCCTTTACTCCATAAGAAAGCATGGTAATTATTCTTACCTTCAGAAAAGGCATGACAACTCTTGATGTACATCTTCAGAAGTATCAAAAATCTCCAAAGCTGTCAGGATTTACACCCTTGTGAATTACAGAATAGCAAAAAAGTAATATTTAAGGATTAGGTTTTTTTCTTTTTTTCTAAACAATACAGAATAAAGTTCTTAATAGCATTATTCTTTCATATTTTTATGTTTTTAATATTTGGGGAAAAAAACCCAAACAAACAAAATCAAATTAAAAAAAAAAAACCCAACACCCTCCTTAGCAGGTAGCCTGGCTTTGTATTGATCACTTCTTGTTCTTCACATATGGTGAAATGTTATTTTTAATGTTGACTACACACTAAATAAAGAGAGAGATACACACAGAGTATATCCAAAATAACCTAGTGTTGGGCTTTCCTGGAAATGAGATCGCCAGCAGTACCCCAGAGTGGATTTGTGCCCTATTTTTGGTACTTCATATTTCTTTAGCATAGCATTCCTTAAAACCAATAAATAAACATAAAATCTACAAGCTTAAAATACAATCTAGGCAAAACCAATTCACAAAATACAAGGAACTGTTGAGGCAGAATTTAAAGTGTAATCACAAATCCAGGACAGTTTCCCACACATACTCCTCTCTTCAAAGTTTTCAATAAATCTCTTACACTCTGTTCCCATCCTCTCTAGTTTTCTATTATTTTCCTCATATTTATTTTTCCTTCCAATCAAAAGCCACTTTCCTGTTTTCTTATTTGAAAATTGAAAAAAGGAAATAAATTCTGTAGAATCACTGTGTAGACAGATAAGAAACTACTGCATATTTCAAAGAGAAAGTTTCACACTCAATATATTGAAAAATGGAATCAAATGAACACAGCATTTCTGGAAAAAGTAGAAGAGGCTTCCAAGCAAATTTTTCAAGCTGTAGGGATTTGTCCAGTACCTATTTGCTCTGATAGGCTCGCAATAAAAACAAAACTGAAAACCAAACCACAAATTAACAATGACCATAACTGATAAGTAACATCAGTGTGATGTTCTGCGAGACCTTCTTTGCACCACTTTTGATTTCACTCTGCATACGCTTTACTGTGCTTGTGCCTTTCATGTGCACAAAACAGAGCAAGGTCTACTCAAGAAAATAACACATTTGGAACAAAATTACAAACCCCCATCCCAACTCTTCACACTTCTATCATAAAAAGCAAACCATAGGGTCAGGCGAGGAAGAAAACAAGGACATTTACAAAAAAAGAGAAAGGAAAGAAGCTCTTTCATCAGCATAGCAATAAATAGCAAAAAGAGGCAGCAATAAATAAAAACAATGATTACCACAGAGACTTCGGCCTGCACCTCTCTGTTTAACCCTTACCCCCTCTTGTAAACTCAGTTAATCTCCTCCCCTTTGTGCTTTTTCCTGTTCCTGAGGTCCCTATTTGTTAATCATCCGTCTCCAGAGCAGGCTGGCTAATTTAGCTCTGACAGCTATTAGTCACCAGGCAACATGTGGTACCAGCTTTTACACATGTGCCTGTATTTACTCGTTTATCCTTTCACTTCTTTGAGGGGGGAAGACCAGACCATAAAATCAGCATGCTGCAGACATGAAGAGAAGAAATAACCTCAGCCAATAGAAGAGAGCACATCTCTCACACTTAATTAATATAAAATTTATGAATATTCATGCAAGGGACACCTAGGCCAAGATGGAGAAGGGTGTTTTGGAGAGAAGAAATACAGGCAGCTGCTGATTAGCTTTGTAAAGGCACCCATGAAAGCTGTCACAGCTGTGACTGATTGCAAGAAAAGGTGTCACATGTGTCCCAAAAGCTATTCTTAAAGTAATGTAATAAAAACCTTGGGATATCTCTGTTTGGCAGAACAAACCCTGAAATGACTAGTGTGTAGCAACATGGTCGCTTGCGTGGTCACTGTAAAAGTGTCATGAAGCCAAAAGGACATAAATGTTGTGCAAGTAGACTCATGGGATTAATAAAACATCACGTAAAGGCTTCTAAATGAAGTTCAGCTTGCCTTCTAAAGAGAACAGGAAAAGCTCAGCCCTTCAGCAATCTTCTTCACACAGCAGAGCTGTCATGCTTCATGTTAAAGATATCCCATTAGCTTATGTGAACATGCAACACCTACACCAAGGCTGCGGGGGAGCAGGAGACCCTAAGTGAGCAAAGAAACAGAGATCCTTCAAGCTTTGTCTGCATTCAATAGCAACAAGAAAGCCCTTACATATTAAAGTTAATGGAAACACCAGGATGACAACCTACTCAGAAATCTAGCCCTGTGGAGGGGGAATTTGGCTGAATTGGCCCCTTGACTTTGATAGGCGAGAGGAAAAACCCTAAGTGACAGCTAGAACAACAGGATGTTGTTAGAGTCACTGTTTGGGGATTTTTTGCTGTTCCTGTACGTGCTTCCAAGGTTGTAATCAAGAGCTCAATCCTTTGTTGCTACACAATCCATTTGCTTTCTTGAGTTTAAATTCTTGTTTGAACTTGCCTACTGTTGTGTGACCATGGGGTAGCTCTGGCAAACTGAGGTGCGTAATTTCTCCAGGGGACAACAACAAAAGAAATAAAAGATGATCACACAAAGAATCTGCAGAATGTCCCATCAAGAAAACTGAGTGCTCTGAAGACTGGTGTTATCAAGATACAGGACACAGGGAAAAAAAGTGTATTTTGACAGATACTTTTCAGTGACCTTCAAGTAGGGGAAGAGATGGTTTATGGCATGAGGGAATCCCACAGTGTCTCGGCTTGAGGTCAGCAGAACCCAGGACCAGTGACCTGTAAGCTTAGAAGAAACCATGGCTTTCACCCAGCAACCTGAATTTCAGAGAATATTTACATATTCACTAGCTCTTCAGGCTGCATTGGCAGTACTTTGTGTGTCAGTTTTAAGAGCTGCCTGATTATTAGCAGCTGTACCTGATTATGTGCCAATTAATACAAGAGCTCCCACAGTGTAAATATGAAGGGTTCCTTTCCTCTGCTGTTCATTTTTATCTACAACTTCAAGAAAACTCTATTGATCACTCCATGTTCACACAGTCATTTATTATGGTTATTAGGCTGTTATAAATCCCAGGGAACTTGGGCAGATCTTATTATTTTAGATAAGGGATTTACAAGAAACATTTGGCAAATCGTTTGGAGGAACAAAACGTCCTGTCTCTAAACCATACTCCCCCAGAAGCCCCAGCTACCTGTGTCTCCTTCTCCACTGTGCTATGCAAAATGCCCCCCAGTCTCTCTGTTTGCCTACATGTCCATCCTGGTGGGCACTAATAACCACAGAGGTGCAAGATTCTACTGACTGGGAACCAGTTCCAAAGACAGATGGATCAGCCACAGGGAGGGAAAGCCTGGGGCTGCCTCCAGGTCACACAAGATGACCAGAAACTGCAGCCCTTGGCAGGGCAGGACACCCTGTTTCCAAAACCAGGCAGCCACCATGGCCACCTCTGAGATAACGTTTCCAGGAGACACCTTCTGCACACCCCAACAGGTCCCTGCTCCCGCCTGCACTCGGAGCAAAACAAAACCAAACCCTCTGGCTGGCATTTTTCAAAAGCTCCTTAAGACGCTTGTGATTGGGAGGTAGCTTAGGTCAGTCTGCTGCTTTTGGAAACTCTTCTTCTTGTCTGTGGTGTATTTTGTGTAAAACATTAATGTGTGAATATTCTGAGAATTAATGCTTTCTGCCTCAGAGTGACTGCATAATACAAAGAGAAATAACACCTAAAAATTACTACTGATTTACATCTGTAAACTATTTATTCTCAGCCAGCTGGCTTGTGATATGAGCTGCTCTGTATGTAAAAGCATGGCTTTCCCCCATGCTTGTCTCATTTCGGGTGACTGCTATGGTGTCTCTTTGCAAAGCTCTTTTACCAGGGCAGTGATTTGCAGTTCACATAAGCCACCAGGCTCCTGCATTATGACCTTATGTTATAGATAATATAATTTAAGATGCTGATTACAGAATGGTTCTGTGAAATAGGATGGAAACTTTTGCCGGTCTGTGAGGCTGCTTTGCTTCTCCTGAAGCATAAATGAGTTTATTTTGTCATCTCCTAAAGATCAGCCATATCCTCTGCAGCACACACACACGTATTTTCTGCAAATCCTATGGTTATTAATCTGTCTTGTGGTAGCAGACATGGCTCAGAACCCAAGAAGAGAAAAACAGGGTTTGAACTTAATACAGTCATGCAAGGTGCTTGTTTTTACAGATGACACACCCATGGCTGGCTGTTTCCAAATGTGGCATTATTCAGTGAAGTATAGAAAACAGTCAGACTAAATGATTCAAAAATAATAACCTTTTTGCAATATGCACTATCTCTACAAGTGAATATATTAGTGTTATTAATAATAGCCTCACATTAATACAAAGCTGTGCTGTCACCTGCCACAGAACAGTGGCTGTGTGTATGACTCCATAGGTTATTACATTACAAGGATGCCTGGAGCCTTATGCTGACATTAAGTGAAGCAAGCATGGAATTTAATGCATTTAACTAAGTTAAAAAAAAACTTAAATCATACCTGTAATTTAATATATGCATGTTCTTCACCGTGGCAATTACCCACACGTCCACAAAGAACATGCTGGGCTTGAGGCTATCAGACAGTTTATTCAGGATTATTCTTATGGATGATAGCACTTCATGGTTTCCAAAACAAGCTTGTTCATTACATTGCTTTCTGCTAACTGTATTTCAGCAAGATGCCCCTTCTAAGTATTTCTGGGGAGGTCTTTGAACCATGAAAAATACCAGGAAATTGACACAAGAGTGATTTAAGCATCATAGATACAGCAAATACGCAAAAAGTGCATTTTGTTCTGATGTTGTCTGCAGTCCTTTGAGCAAGAAAAACATTTGCTCAGCCAGGAATGAATGAAAGGGAGTAGAAGGGGGAAAAAAACCTGTTCAGAATTATTAACCAGACTTTCCAGTTTAATTTTTAGCACAAAATAAAAACAATCATCACCTCACATAATTCTGTGGACTCAGTTATTCTCACCTAGGTAGGGCTGCAGAAGTTATGCTACCAGAAATTTATGCCTGTTGCATTTATCTGAATCTGTAGCCTTCCAGAAGTCTGTTCCAGATTTCTGAATAGACTGTGCACTGTGGTGTGCTGGGAGCATCCAAATGCTCCAGTTGGATCATCCTCAGCAATTAGCAAATAGATCCTTTGTCAGCATAGGCCAAGTTCCAGTTTCAGGTCACCATGTTTCTGACACACAAGACATCTGAAATGTTGAGCTGAAGTGCAAAGTCTACAAATATAGGATTCCAATGGCCCTTTTTTGTTTACGTCTCAAAACCCTAAGCAGTAAGGAATTTGGCCCCTTACTCTGTCATTCTCAGGTAAGTTCTGAGTTTCTTCAGGTCAAGACAGCTGCTTTCCAGGGCCATGCCAGCAGTTTGTCTTACTTTTATTGCTCAGTATGCCGAGGAGATAAGGGAATGGGGTCATGAACATCATCAGAAACACCGCATTTATTTAAGCATATTTGTCACCACAATCTCATTGCCATTAGCTTTTCCTATGCAGTAGCGTAGAACTCATAAAACTGTTCTTAAATATTGACTCATTTTATTTGCCTAGTTATTGGCTTGGTTCATTTTATTCTAAAATAATCAATAATGTATTTACCTGGCAAAACATTTCCTCAAACATTTTCTAACCAGCCAGTGTAAGACCAGTGTTGAAGAGTTTGTTTTCTTCATTACAGCTCTAAATTATGGTTTGTTTATTCAGAAAGAAACACACTGAAAAGTATGGTCTTATCTAGCAAGTGAGATTCTAAAAGATTGTGCTTTTTGAAATTGTACCTGGAAGTTGTAATGGCTCTGGATTGTTCCACTGAAATACACTTATGCTGGAAAATAAATTCTTAGAATGAAAAGCTCTGCTCTTTCAAAAATGTTTGGATTTCATTTAGGAAGTGAGATCAAAATATTTTGCCTCAGGATAAGTAAACTGGTATTACAATATTTGGTTTGTGAGACAGAGTCAAAATATTAGCATCGTTATGGCGATAACATGCAACTCTGACAAAACCCCTCAGCCTGCAGAGGAATTTCCCACAGGTCACTGCAAGGATTCAGTAACATAAGCCAGGATAAAGTGTTTCACTGTGGCTCTGCAAACAGAAATTAATTTTTATGAGAAAAAGTTTAAATTTTTATGTTTAAAGTTTAAAGACCTGAAAGGTTGTATTTGGACATTATGATTTGAAGAGTTTCTTTGAACTTTGGTTCCGGTTTTCACTTTTGTTATGTTTTATGTGAATTTATTGTCAATATTATTAATTATTTTACAATCTTCCACGGTAAAATAAATTCCAAATTTTTAGGATTATGTTTATCATAATCCAATAAACTGATCTACCTTAAACATAAAGTAAGCTAATTTGTCTGTCCCAAATACATATTCACATGGCTTTAACAAGACTTAAGTGATGAAGGGTAATATTTTGTTGTTAGAGAAAAAAAAAAACGAGTCTGCCCATTGTTTTACCTGGCAAGAGTCTTCCAGTTTCTAAATAACATTGTATTCTGAAAAAGCTTCATAGGCTAGTATTTATTTCCATTTCTTGAAAGATACATGACCAGAAAGATGACCCTGTTGCTCTGCCTTCTGTGCCCTCACTGAGGTGAGAGGGATTGTTCTGTCAGTGCTTTGAACCTCCTGTTTGGCAGACAATGGACCCTGCTAATAAAAATGACACGTTCAAAGACATGTTTAAGGCCTGTGCTTAGGCTGTGCAAGAAGTTTTGATTGAGCACCTCAGCACTGTGAACACCCAGGGAAAGAAGGGAGAGGGAAAAACACCGGTCACTCCAAACTACCATACCAAACACCTGAGTAAAGCCGGTGCCATCACCTGGGACTCATAGTTACTGAACTCTAGAAAAAGCCACAGCAGACAAAAATCGAAAAACCTGCTGCTTTAGCATGTGACGATACAACCCAGATGGATGATGAGGGCTCTGGAGAGGGGAAGGCACCATGAGGCCTCGTGAGGGGACGTGGCGGCCATTTTCTGGAGGCCCCCCACAGCATGGTAGCTCCCCCATCCCTCCCTCTGCTGTCCCTGCTTCATTCCCACTGCCAGCTCTGCTAGCCCAGGGGCAATGCCAGGAGGAAAAATATCTCAGACAACTGGCAAAAAACTGGCTGGGTCCCATAGGCAGCCATGCTGACAAGAAGTAGCCACAGGGGCTGGCTGCCTCTCCTCAGACTGAGGTGGGAATGCCGGGGCTGCCAAAGAGGATGAGGAGATTTCGTTGTCTGACCTGGGGCACCCTGAAAGTGCAGTGCAGCCATGCCCTGAAGAAATGGCTTTATAAACACCCTCTGGGATCAGGGCCTTTGAAATTTAGGCAAACACAAGGAAAAAATTGGAAGAGAAACAGCTGCTGAGGCCCAGCATCCCAGGAAAAATGTCCCTCCACGGATGTCTTATCCAGTCCAAGAGTACCACAGGATACTGGGCTGGGCCTGCCCACAGAGGGAAATCTATGGGATTTAATCCAAAAGAGACAAAGTTTTGATTTTAAGGGAGGTTGGTTTGGTTTAATTTCAATTATTTTCTATATGTTCTGAACCAGAATGAAAGCTACCATTATTTATTTTATGTCATTCCACTCTGATTCATTTCCCAAGCTACAGCCATTGAAATGCAGAATAAAAGTATTGCAAATTATAATTGATGGCATCAAACAATGGAGCAGGGGCAGATTTTTTTTTTCTTGAAAATTTTATTTTAAACACCAGTTCAACATTTCATTTTCATGCTTCCCAATGCATGTTTCCCTATTACTCTACTAATAAGCTTTGCTACTCTGATTTTGTCCCCCTCCATCCGCCCAGCATGATCAATGCTCCAAAAGGATTTTTACCTGTCTCACACTAGAATTGCTGATACCAGCAACAGCCTCATCATTTACCCTGCACTGAAAGATGGGAAAATTTCAGCCCCGGGTAAGTTTTCTGGTTCCTCACTGTAATAACTAGTGACACTAACACAATAAAATTTTATATCATTTTTATTGCATCCCTCCTAGAGAATTATAGGCAGAGCAGTGGCTTGCAGAGCAGATGTGTGAAGCTGCAGACAGAACTGCATCTGTTTCCTTTTGCCACAAATTGTTTTGTATAGATCCCTGTTGACTAGGAAATTTAACATACTGTCGCTGTACAGCACATTTGTAATAAAATCATTGTTTAACAAACACATTATCCCCTTCTACTCTCCTCCCCCTTTTCTTTTTCTAATAACAAACTGACTTTGTTTTCTCTCCATTCTCCTTCCTTCTCACTCCCCAAAATAGATTTTTCTTTTGGCTCCAGTTTTACTTGGACCTGGGCCAAGTCCAGAAGTTTGATGTTGGCTTTTACAGCAGTCCTGAGACTACAGGGAAGGTGGGGAAATGTCAGTAAGAATCTGCTGCTTCCCACTAAATCAAAACATATTTGTCACTGTATTTCTTGATGGGGTCTTTTTTTTTTCTCTCTTTCTCTTGTTTTCTTTCACCCAAACCCTGCTTTCTATGAGCACAAGAGAAGTAAGTCACCATCCAGATCCAGTTATGGAATTGAAAAGAAAAGCTGTCTTGAAGTTGCCTGCAGCATTTAATCTCCAGGCTGGGGTGATGCCCTGCTTTTGCTGCAGCTGCGAGTGCTTTGCAACCTCATCCTTCCCTGGGTCACTGCAGCTACTCCAGTTTTTGGGCTGTGGAATAAACCAGCTCCTGGTTGCTGGTAAACACAGAAAGCAGAGGCCTCTGAGAGCACATTGCCATTTGCAAGCAAAACTAACCTAATTTTGCTCGTATTCCTAGAAGAGGGAGACTGGTAGGTCAATGTAACACAAGTCCTCCAAGGTAACATATTTTTGAGAAATACATGTTTTCTGGAGGGTGCTTCTTGGACTATGGTTGCACAGTGTGGTCTGTGTCTCAGAAAGCAGGAAAGCCAGACTCTGCCTGTGCCATCTCACATGGACACAACAGAGCAAAACCATTCAGGACTGCTCGGGGCTGTGGCTGTACATCATTCCCCAAACCAGCCATTCTCACAGAGAGGCACTGCCATACCAAATATCTGGGTACAGTGCCAAGCTGGGAACACAGCTGACACAGACAATAATGAGGGGAAGCTGATGGGATTATGACTGAAAATCACAACAGTAATAAAAATGACAGAAGGAGTCACAAGCCCTTTAAGGGATTCTGCCTTATTTGCATTTTCTTATGTTGCTTGGAAAACTTAATGAAGTTTATCTTCTGTCATTAAGATAAACCAGCTCTGTGGTGGTGCAGTCAGAGCTTCACTAATTAAAAGTCAGCCTCCAAGTGCTTAAAGCTTGTCTACACTTGAAAATTAATTCAGTTTGAGGTAGCATATACATTTAATTTGCAGCAGCTATATTACCCAAATTAGGATATCTATTTTGTAGGCAGAGCTCCTCTGAACTTGGCTCAAATTGAAACTGAGCATTTGCTTCTGTTCCTTATCCTGAACCAACAGATCTGTGTATAAGGAAGAATTCAGGGATACCTCTTGCTAAGTATTCCCACACACAGACAAGACTTAGGATAGCTGATCCACAGCACTTTCCTTTCTGAATGCTTCTCCCTGCCCCATCAGCTGAGGTAAGGCTGCAAGCAACGGATGATGCATGGCTGCAAGCAATGTGCTAAATCGATATAGTTATCAAATTTGCATGGACCTGTAGTGCTTATGCAAGGCTGCTATTACAGCACAAAGCCTAAATAAGAGAACTTAAACCTGGACTAAAACATTTCTAAAAAATCAAAAATATTTTCTTAGTATTTTTATAAACAAGAAAGTTTGGAATACAGAAAAAATACTATGAACATTTGGGATCACTTTTCTTTCTGTGCATTATATGAATACAACTATCAACCAATTTAAGAAATAAATATAAAATGAACACTAGGTAATACAAAAAGAATTCTGTTACCATCAAGGGTGTTTTTCCAATTGAATTCCAAGAGCTTACAACATCCAAGACATTTGGAAATTTCAGAATAGCTGAAGAGCACAAAGCAAAGTTCTTAGTCCTCCTTCCTTTCAAATCCTGCTCTCTCAGATACATGTTCAAGGCTGAAAGTTTTTCTAATGCTTGCTAGTGGAATAGATCCAACACAAGGACTAGAGGGGACATGGAGCAATGCAGCATCCACAGCTTGACCCTCATCATCTAATCTGGATGATGTACAGAGGGTAGAAAGATGCTGTTTGAAAGGAAAGGCTGTCCCCACTCAAAGGAACATAAGTGGGGGAAAATAAATGCTGTTTCAGGTGCTCTTTTTCAGATCTCTTTGCAGAGCTCACGGAGCATAACGTAGCTCCAGGTTGGTCTTTAGGCATTTGGCAAATCCAGACTGGAAAACAAGCCAAACTGCGAGTTTTATTCAGGATGTTAAATGAAGAATCATTCATCATCTTTGTGAGGGAAATGATCACGGTACTTCCCTCATCCATTTTAAGCAGAGATTTTGGAGAATGTTGAAGGAAAATGGTAGATGGAGAGCCATGTCTAGCAAAAAGTGTGTGTCGT
Source organism: Promerops cafer (assembly GCA_013398275.1). Lineage (NCBI taxonomy): Eukaryota > Metazoa > Chordata > Aves > Passeriformes > Nectariniidae > Promerops > Promerops cafer. The sequence goes on along the minus strand of VZSE01002599.1, from coordinate 160,321 downwards.
ATAAAAAGAAACAATTTGGCACTCCTTGCAAGGGTGTCTGACCAGGTGAAAATAACATCATTTTTTCTCTTCTACATGGAAGGGAAAGGAAAGGGACTTTTCTTGCTGTTAAATACAAAAGTCTTTAATCATCATCTAGTCTCTACAAGATTTTAACCAGTTTTCTACTTGGTGCCATCTATATTTGGTGCCATCCACTCTATGGTGGGAGTCCTCCAGCATTTTTTGTTAGATGTCTGCAATGGATTCCCCCTGAGCAACTGACTGATGGCTCCAACAACATCACCTTCCTACAAAGAAAATGGGAACCTCTGCTCCAGCAGGACACTGGTAAAACAAGAGCTGCCCTCCACTAAGTCATTATTTTCTCCCAAATAATGAGAAATGGCCTCAAGTTGTTCCAAAGGATGTTTAGATTGGCTGTTAGGAAATATTTCTTCATTGAAAGGACTGTCAAGTAGTGGAACAGGCCACCCAGGAAAGAGCTGTCACCATCTTGGAGGTATTTAGCAGACATGTGGATGTGGCGCTGACATGTTGGTTTTGTGGTAAGTTTGACAGTGCTGGGTTTATGGTTGGACACAATGATCTTAGAGGTATTTCCCAACCTAAATGATTCTGTAATGATGGTGTAATATTCTCAGAGAGAGATACTGAATGCTAATAAACAAAGTCCTAGAAATGCCACAATAAGACAACTCCCATATATCCCATTATTTTCTTTTGTTCTGTCCCTCCCTTCATTTTGTTATGTTTTTCTCATATAAAATGTTTATTACCCTGGATGGTCTGGGATAGACAGTGCCTGAGGTCACTGTGGCACTGGCACTGAAGGACTGCTGGGCCTCTGATGAGTTGCTGGACCCCCAGGAAAGGATAACATCCTTCTATGAAGCTAAGACATCTCAAGTGATGGTTGTCCTTCCTGAAAATACAGCCACAGAAGTTTCCCATGTTGTGAAATTAGCAGGGGAGTGGGGGCAGGAACACCAACTACTGGTGTCAAGAGGAAAATATCCAGGAGGACTCCTGCATACGCTAGTACACGTGTGTGGACACGTGTGCGTGGATACATGTGCACATACTCACACAGAACAGGACCACGTGTTGGTTTCCAACATAGCCTGAAGGATAATAGAGGATGCAATTGGCAGCGGCCATCCAGCTGGGATGAGGTGTTCCTCCTGCTGGTATCCAACTGCTTGCTTGAAAATGAAACGCTTGGCAGTAGAAATGCACCACAGCTGGAAAACATGAACGAGTCAAAGCAAATAAACAATCCCAAAAATAGGTTTAAACCAGAGAATAAAAATCAAACGTCATTTGAAAACGTACTAAAATTGGCTGGTGTCTGAGAGAGCATTTAGTGGCTCAGCACTTCTCTGCTGCACTTCAGAAATTAAAGAGAGAAACAGAGAAACAGTCTTAGATGAAGCAATAAATAATGGACACTTTCAACACATAATTTGCATTTGAATTAACTAGGCTGGCTAAATTAATTCATCCATTATGAAAGGAGAATTTTACTGTCTATATTTCCAGGCTCCCTAGTGTGCAAAGTTAAATGGGCACTGAGGCAGGGACTACTGGCTTCCTAGAAACTGCTACTAAATTACTTTCCTCCCAATTATTATCTAGTTCACAGAATCTGGAAGCTTAATGCTGATAAAAACAATTGTCCCAGGGCCTTGTCTTTTCTCCACTGTTTGGATTGTGAGGGTGAACAACTACAGCAGCACTTTGGGGTAATCCAGGCCTCACTCAGGTTTTTGTCTGAACATTTTTCAGGCCTCCCACCCCAGAAGGGTTAAATCACATAACCAAGGTTATTTTGAATTCAACATAAATTTAAAATTTTTTGAGGCTGAGGGGTGATTTCTTTGCAACAATATTTGAATCAATTCCCTGAGAAAATTTCAGATAACCTTAAAGTAGATAGTTGCTGCAATATATGACAATAGGCTATTAATTATATAGCTTAGAGCATCAAGAACTAACTGGAGGAAGACATAAGCTTGGAGACATATGGAATAATCAATATATTACATTGTTCTTAATAATGCATTGTTTTTGCAACTACAAACACAAGTTATATTTTCATGAACTACACCATCAGGATTTTCAAAACCACTCTCAAAAATTCCAAAAGCATTTGAAGAAAGGAGAAAGAGAAATTATCATCTCCCCATTGCAAACAAACAGTGGCAGAGAAGGAAACCAGCTCGTAATTCAAGCCATGTTCAGGATAGGGTCACATCCCTCTGCCCACTCCATGTCAGGAGAGATACACCACAGTAACCTCCAAGTGCACCCCAGGCTTCCCAAGGGACACACTGTGGGCTAAGGAGAGCATCTGAGCAGCAAGGCTTTGACAGGAGCACAGTTCACCAGCAAAACCTATTTAAATTACTGACACTTCTGCCAACGTCTGGAGAAAACTTGTTCTGGTTGGGGAACAGGAACAAGCAAGTGATGGATGGGCACCTGGCAGCACTGCCCTTTGCTAGCAAAGATTTTAACACCTCCTCTGGAGTCAGAGAAGAGAGAGGAGCTTTACCACAGAGCTCAATTCACATAGCCAGGTCAGGACAGGATGGATTTTGTCAGAATAGTGATGCTGTCCCAAAACAGCAATATTGCAAAGCAGAAGATGTGCCTTGTTGCTCACACTTTTCCAAGCTTTGGGTCCCACATCCTGGCCTACCTTTCCCCAGAGAAACATAACACATTCCAGCATCACTATTTTTTTCCTCAATTATTTTTTGTAATGGAGGAAAAATCATAGCAGTCCTTGCTGTGCTGGAGTATTACTCCATCAGCCCATAGAGTTTCCTCACTCCACATGGACCATAACAGTGGTGTGAGGAGAAGGAAGAAAGAAAACAGGAAGGCAATAAATCAATGCTACACTCCTTGCAATGGCACTATGAGCTCCTATCTGGAGAGCTCTGGAACCAAAAACAAAGAGTTAGAAACATTTACACTCTTTCTTTTGATTGCCACGATGAAACAAGCTGAATGAATTGTTGCCTACTAAAGGTACCCAAATATTTTCCACTCTCCTTCCTCCCTGTCTATTGATTTCTTCTGTGCAGAAAGCAAACCATATTGCAGCAGAAAGCTGCATTGTTACAGAGCCCAAAGGGACTGTCTCCTTCCCTGTCTGCTTACACAGTGAGAAGATGGGACCAGGCTTTGTGACAATCTGTCCTTGCTGCCTTTGTCACTTCAATCCCAAAGATTGTGTATACATATCTTCAGCATTAAACCTAAGAGGCAAGATATGTTGTCCTGTAAGTCACATCCTTCAAGATATAAATCCATTTACAGAATTGCTAAGGTTTCTTCCTTTGCTCTTAGCTCCAGAGCAGATTAAGAAATTTACATCTAAACAGAGTGAATTTGAAGACCGTAACAGGATGGGACTTTAAATATTGATTTTGTTAGTAGTGGAATGTTACAGCACAAAGCATCTACCGCATGCAGAGTGAGGATACTCAGACATCCTCTAGAGCAGCTAACGCCCTGGAACCTCACAGGATAAATTTTAAAAGCATTCACTAAACAAGGAGAACAGAAATTATCTGGGTGAATACATTTAAGCTACCTGAAATGATTGGCAAATGATTGACTCTTGCAAGGGCCATCTTTAAACCAAGAGCAAACTCTGCCTGCACTTGGGCGGAAAATGAACGGAGCAGATTGCCACTAAAGGGAGCGTTGCCTTCCCAGCCAGAGGCTGAGGGAGATAAAAGGGATATTTAGACACATCATAGCGACAAGTCTGCGTTTTTAAATTTTTGTGAGCTGATACAAATCAAGGAGCCTTAAGGGAAGTATTCAAGTACTGAGCAATTCAATATCAAAGATAAGAACAAATAAAAATATCACACAAATCACAATTATGAGGACAGGCTTTCTCTAAGATTCATTCAGATTTTCAAAGATTCAGTATATAGTATATATTAAATATTATTTATGCATTCCTTGAGCCTTCTAATCGAGGGAAGAAATCCTGCATTTCCTAAGCTAATGTGAATAGGGTAGTTTCCTTCCATATCAGAAGCATTTCAGAAAATTAATTCTGTATCTCTGAAAAGGTCCTTTATTCAAGGATGAGTGACAGGTGCCATAAACTTACTTGTATGTCTGTTCAGCTCAAGTGAACACAAAGCAAATCAATTCAGTGTGGTCAAGTGTAATTACCTGCAAGAGCAGGATCCATCGCTTGCGTTTATTATTAACAATGCCACAGACACACCAAATTCAGCAGCAATTTTGGTTAGTGTGGGGTCATACATTACTCTTCATTCCCAAGTGCTTCCTTCTCCTGGAGTTTATAACATGATTATTACAGTAGAATAATTTTATTAGTATTTGTACTGTGGTAGCAATTAACTTCTAGTTATGAATGAACAAATTATGAGGCTCAGTGCTAGATTAGCAAGATTAAGTTTTAGCTGGAGGGGAAAAAAGGCTGTGTTTTTCTAAGATGTGCATGTGTTTCTAGGAGCTGGAAGTGCTCACAGGACTTTGGGGCCTTAGCTCCTCTTTCTTTCCATTGCCTCAAAATATTTTTTTAATATATAAAGAATACACACATTGTGGGTGAACTCTTTCACTAAGCTCTGATCACCTGTGGTTATAAAAGACTTCAGCACTTACTGCTGCTAAGTGTCATTTCAAGGACGTAAAAGTTGCACCTCAACAATTTATGGATGAATAAATTGATGGATGAATAAATTTTTACTTTTAAAATAAGTTTTTCTTTGTCATTTTCATGAAACAAGTTAATAGAAAATGACATGTACTTCCCAATAAGCTCCGTGGTACACTAGGAGCTCATTAACATTTTTCTGGATTGGGTTTTCTCCCCCCTTTCTGGTATGATATAGTTTGGGGAATCCTGGACATTTTAACCCAGATGTGTTTTAATCTCTTCAATAAAATGAGGACAATGAATGCTTGTAAATGGGGTATGCATTCAATATAAAAGTCAATTCAATATATATTTATGTCCCTACATGATGTTTATAAACTCTGAGAATAAAGATAAAGGTTATAGATGATAAAATTATTGATGGAAACCAGCCAAAACTTCAGCCAAATTAGGCTAATATTTACAATATACACACAGTAGTCAATCACAAAGTTATGAAGGAACTGCAGGAGAATTCAGAGCATCATTGTACAGATGAATTGCCTCCTAGCCTTCAGCATAACTGTGGTTACACAGTGATGCTTGTGTCAGTTTTATTTTTGTATGTGATGGCAAAAGTGTTCTGGTACAGCCAAATGAAAATTAAATTATGATTTAGTAAGATGAAAACCAATTAGAAATAAAGATAACTCACAAAGACAGAAACATTATGCCACACAGTTAACAAATTAAGAAGGCTGACCTCGTTGGAATCACTGCTAAACCTCCCCAGCAGGCAAATTTAACTGTGTGCATCAGACTACAGTTTCCCTGAAGCCCTTCCAGAGCATCAGAAACTACCATGATTCCCAAGGAGTTCTCTAATCATGTAACTTGCCTGGGTGCTATTCAGCATAAGAGCTGTTTAAAGAACAAAGGATATAATTCTACACAATGCAGAACGCCATTTGTCTTATTTTGTAAGGTTCCTGCTGAAGTCCTGGCTCTCAAGGTAGTGCAGTCAAAATCAATTCACACCTCCATTCATCGTGCCTCGGGGATGAATGGATGCAGTCTGTGTGCCACATCCATAAGAGCTGCTTCCATTATTCTCCAATCCCCCCAAAACAAGTTTAATTCAATTGATTTTTCTCTATGCTTGTGAGAAGGTTACAAAGGACAAAGCTGTGCAAAATTAAAGACAGCAGCATCCTCCTGGCAGAGCTCCAAAAAGCAGCAGGAGTGGGGAGAAGCTTGAGTTAACAGAGGATGCTCATACACAGGGGTCTCTGGAGCACGGGGGGTGTAAAGATCTGTCTTCCTAAAATTCTGGCAACTGCAACGCAAAAGGAAGATGCTTTTGGTTTTGCAGTCTTTGCCCAGTAATGACAATGCTGACTTCCTTTACTCACGTGTTTTTGTAATTTGACACAATGCATAGTGGACTTCTTCAGGAATCACTTCCTTATTTTGCTCAGCATGAGATGCTCCTGAAGTACAAGCTCTTGCAAGACCCCAGGATCCTCCTATTTTTACCATCTTACTGGAAACAATGGAAATTTTCTGTAATATAATTTTGCCATCAGATCTAATGGGTTCACCAGAAAATATCAAGCTATGGGGAAAATATCATGATTATTTTTATTATTTTTTATTATTTTTATTTTTCTATCAAGAGTATCCAAATGAAATGCTTCCTTTCAAAGCCTGGATTTGAAAACGTTTTGTTTTGTTCTTTATTTAAAATGCAATACTACTGCTCTTTGGGGAATAAAGCCCCAAACCAAACAACTTGTTGTTCTGAATCATGTTTCACTTTAGATATCAGCATTTAGCACATATGGGACAAAACACCATTTTTGTTCTGATCTACATGACAGGCTGTCATCAGAATATGAATACATCCACATGGACCTAATGGACTGTATGTACAAGGACTACATGTTCCCAAAAATTCTGCTTATTCAGTCACAATATAAAAACAGAAAAGAAAGAGCCATTGCCTGCCTTTCACAGAATTTTATATAAGCTGTTATAAAGTTTCTGATGTTTTTCAGATAAATAAAGCATTTCATAACTACAGTGAGCAACAGGAGGCAGAAATACATTGACCTGGATTCCCAGGTCACGTAGATTGATCAATTTCTGTAGAACAACAGTATGGACTTTATGGACCATTTCTGTGATGGATCCTTTTAGCTCTTCAGTGCCAGGATCTACAAGGCCTAAGGGATTTCACCCACACATCTATAGGTGGACTTATTCTCATACCTTGAACTCAGTTAAAAAAACAAAAAATTTATCTCACATCATTTTAGGTAGTATCACACCAGCTAAAGAAAACACTGGCCTCCTATTCAGCTTCTTAGGTTGGACTTGATGATGTCCAAGGCCTTTTCCAACCTAATTGATTCTGTGATTCTGATTCTTCCTTTAAAAGCAGCTTTATGCTGTGGCCAAAATTTTGTTCGGGTAAGCACCTAAGGATTTAGTCTTTTCAAGTCTTGTGACCTAAGTTAGAAGCCACAATATTCCTCAGTATGCAAAGCTGGGTTTCCTTCTGCCCTTCTGAAAGCATAATTCATGCAGGAATAAAATGCCTTGGAATTGCTAAGAAAAAAATCCACCAATAGCTCATCAGGCACATAGGCTGATATTCCTCTGACATTTAATCTCCCTTTGTGAAATCAGCACACTCTCAAATTAAATTAGACCTGAAAGTCTCCTAGTCTGATAAGTGAAGAGAGCACAAATGCTCCAGGATCAGGATGTCCCTCTCCTGCTGAGGAAAAGACCCAAAGAAGCATATGGAGGGTGCACGCTTGTTAGAAGCCAAAACTCAGCCTCCTCATTTTCCATATTTGTTTCAAAGCTTTTCCTAATCTATGTTTCTGCAAATATTTTTTTCCAACAGAAACTCCAATTTGGGGGCATGTGTGAAAAGATGATATAATGTTTCACAGGTGTTAGCAAAATAATTTTACAGATGACACTGGTAAGAAACCAAATGTTTCTTTGATGTTTTGATGAGTCCCTATCTCTGTATTTTTTCCAGCAGAGGTAGGACTCATTATTTCAGTATCACCCATCTGGATTTTAGAAACATCGAGTTAAACATTTTTGTAACCTTTCAAAAAAAAAAAAAAGAAAAGAGGAGCTGAAAAAAGAAAAGAGAGCCTAAGCTCCCTTGTGAAAGATCTCTAGTAACAAATCAGAGGCACAGTCATGCAAACCATGGAGAGGGGAGGAGAGAAGTGTAACCACAGGGGCCCTTCCTAAAGGCCTCCCAAAAAACCTTGAGCTCTTCAGACAAACAACATGCAGTGAGACAAGGGCTAAGTTCACAACTACTTACATATTTTATATTGAGTCATAATTAGCTGCAATATATATACACTTCACTTTAAATCAGCTATGAATAGATGAGTAAGTGCCAGGGACTGCCATCTGCTCCCTAAACCATAATTAACTGCCTGATTACGAAATACATATATATTTATCTAATTAATTTTAATAGCCCTGCTTTAGCTGGCTCTGCTCCAAAACTCAGGTGAAAAAGCACGTCCTACTGCTTGATGGAGAGAGGCTGGAGACATGAGCAGTTCTCACACGGGGCTCCTCCAGAGGCCAGCATGGCTCCAGTGGGAGGGCAGGAAGGGTGAGAAGGGACACCCAAAGCAGGGAGCAGCTGGAAGGTTTAACAGGACACCCAGGGCACTGCTAAGCCAGCCCCTCTCTGCCTGTGCCAGCGTGGGCCACGATGCAAAGCTTGTCTTGGGTCTTGTGGTACTGTGGGTGATGATCAGATGTGAGAAACCAGGAAGATGAGTGCACAGACAGGCGTAACTGTGCCCCATCATGAGGGGACACCAACAAAATGCTGCTTCTTCAGAGATCACTGATTATTTGAGCCCATATAATTCTACTGGCAACACGATCCAGAAAGACTTTTTATGGAGATTGGGATACTTTGCTAATTAATTCAGAAAGAAAAAATAAATTCTCTTAATATTTTTTTTCCCCAGTTCTCTCTGCAGTATAACCAGTGTCACATCCACTGTTAATTTCTGGGTGAGCAGCATTAAGGCTTTGCCACAGGTCAGATTTTATCATAAATTCCACATTTTGATTGCAACTCCGACACTTCCTGCAGCATAAATACATTTAGGGCCAGATTTTAAAAGCATTTCAGATGCCAAAGGGTACATTTGACATCGATTTCCAGGGAAGCCAGAAATCCAAATGCATCAAAATCCAGTCATTCAGCCCAGCCCCAGTGAATCACTCTCTGTTTCCAAGGGCTGCAGACTAGCTCAGTTTTGACTTCAGATTAGGAAGCCCTACCATTACAGCAAGCCTGGGACTTCACAACAATCCACCCATGGAAAATCTCCAAAAAAGGAATAAAAAAGATGGCCTGCAGCTTCTCCATCCCTCTTTACACACCTTGTGATTTTACAGGACCTATCTGTCAGGTTCTCTCCTGAACACGAACAGCTCACATTATTTACATCTCCTCTGGATATCTGTTTTAAAGCCTGTGCTTCCTTCCTGGAAGCAGAGAGATCAATCCATGAGTTAGGATATTAATGTGAAGCCCCCACAAGATGCACTGCTAGGGCTCCAGGCTCCCCTGACAATATATTGAACCAGACCTTTGGTAATTGGAGTTTATTCCCACAGGGGAACACCCATCCATCGGGCCAAGCTGCTGTACCAGCTTGCAGACTTTCCACAGATTCCCTTTCCACAGCTGGAATTCCTGCTCAGCTCTGCTTTCCCCCATACATTACAGCTGCCTTTGCACCACCACGCTGATGCCATCAGACCCATCAAGTGCTCCTGTGACATTTATACAAGAGAAAAGTCCATCATCCCAGACAACAATTTCACCAAATCCATCATCAAAGCCTGGTAAATGAAGTGTGGCAGAGTCATTCTCACTTAATGCCCGTGCTGGTGCCAGGTGACAGCAGAGATGCTGATGTGGCTGTCCCACAGCAGAGCAGGTACATTAATTTAGTGACAAATACTCCTGTCGCTATTCCTTGGCTTTCTCCACCGCCCCCACGGGGTAACTAGCTGTGGATGCCACTTCTTCCAGCCTGCAAGGTTAAAAAAATACCCTCAGAAGTCCCTTTATTTCTGCAGATGGGCTGAGATCCCCCGGGCCCCAGAGAGCCGTGTCTTTGCACGTTGCTGAGAAGGTGGAAAAACGCTGCCTGCAGTTCCCTTGTGTTTCTGGGGAGCTGCAGGCCCCTTGCAGGGCTGGAAGAAGTATTATTGCTCTGGCACTGTGATTACAAGCTGCACAAAGCTGCAATATTGCAAGTGATGAGTGGGAGGAGGAGGAGATCACAGCTCTTTTTTGGAGGAGATGAAGGGATGTAATTTTTCAAATGGGACCAATAAACTCAGACATCTCCCCTTAGAGCCTGTTTCTTGAACACTGCTCACAGCCTCTCTCAGCCTCATAACAAGACAACAACTGATTGAATAAGAGAATACAAATTTCTGTTGTTCAAGTAGAACCTGAAACAAACTTAATTCTTACCTTTCTCACAGAACCCACTGGCAGTTGGCAAAGCAAGATAGTTTTAACTTACAAGATTAAGACACATAGCAAATTTAAAAAAAAATAATTACAGAAAATCCACACCATCACCCTGGGCCTGTGTCTCTGCTGAGAAACATGCAGAGCCCCTTTTGTTCAGCTGCAAGCATCCTGTTCTCCATTATCGTTATTCATGAAATTAGAATTCCTTTCTGTAAGAACATTACCCAAAGCAACTTTACCACTCTATTAGAGCTTTGCTTCTGCCAGTCCCTACACCTGACTCCTGATGGCCTCTCTCCAGAAAAGCATTTCTGTATATCCTTCTGTAGCCAAGGGAACATCATCTTTGTGGCATCCTGGGAATGTCTCACACACTGGGATTCACCAGTGCACTGTCAAATCAGGGCCTACCACTTATCTGTCCAATTAATAGCATTGGGCTCCTTAATTACAAGCAAGCCCAGGCAGATATTTTAAGCCATTTGTTGGAGAAATTTTGTATGTTCTGTGACAACAGTTACTAATATTTTCTTAAAACGTATATACATATATATACACACACACACATATAAATCAATTATTAACATCTCCTTCTGTTTTCAGAAACCATTTTCTGGCCCCATAATATCAGAGGTTACAGATTACAGGGATCAAGGCTACAGGGGTGTCACCCTGAACTTGTATTAGAGAGGGACATTCAAGAGACAGGTCCACTCTTCACAGTCATCTTGAATAAAATGGAAGCAACTTCCTCAGGATGGCACAAGAAGGACCCCCTGTTAATTTACATTTTATCAGAGATTTCAATTATGCTGGCCACTGAAGCATGCAAGATTCACATGCTTCTTGCTGCTGCCTCTGCAAATGGGCAGACCCAAAGCTGTGTGCTCCCATGATCCCAACAGCCAAGCTTTTGAGGGTCTACAAAATGCTCGGGCTCCCTCTGCATGCCCTGGCACTGAGTTGCTTTGCTTTCTCTGCCAGAGTGGGTGGAATCCTCTCCTTTCCACCACTCATTTTGCCACATGACCTGTGAACAGCCACTTGCTGTACAAAGCCACATTACTTTTAGAAAGGCCAGAAATTTCCTTTTAGAAATTCCAGAAATTGGTCAGAGTGCTAACCAAAGTGAAGCATTCCTATTTGCCTCTTTTGAAACAGATCTAAGCATACATTTTCTTAGGGAGAAAACCCAACCCTCCTCTATATGCACCTCAAATACCCAAATAAAATACTTCCTTCCCAATGAGGTTTTTTACTGAAAATAATCTCTGAGTTTCATTTTTACTTCTCTAAATTGAAAAGACCAGAGAGGGTAGAAGCACTGACATTTACATAACCAGAGTAAAACAAGCTAACAGTACATTAATTGCAACTATCTCTGAGCTTTGCCATGCTTGGGAAGAGCTCACTGTGATGGCAAGAGCAGATGCCATTTCCCTTTGAAACACGTCTGTATGGAGAAAACGCCAACCAACAGCCCCACCACAGCCCAGCCCTGGGGTGATTTTCAGTCGGCTTTTTGTCACCTCCTTAATCCAGAACCTGGCGTCTTGACAGTGGGCAATGAGAGCCTAAGTGCTCTCAGAGAGCTCTCCTAGCAAGAGTCTTTCCTTAGTCAAAAATCTGATGACAGCGAGATGCCTTTACCTGTCGACATCCCTGACACCAACCACTTTTCTCATTGACAGAGCACTTCTCTGGCAAGACTGAGCCAGGGGCAAGCAGCTCTGATCTGTGTACAGTGGGCACTGCAATAAGGCTAGTAAAAAGCAGGAGATGTTAAATAAGTTTGGTGCAATATTTTATTCCCTGAACCTATTAATGAGCCACAGTTAAAGCCTGAGACATTCTCTGGAGAAAAACTGATGAACCAAGGCAGGTTCAGTTGCTTGAAGCTGTGTGGACACGAGGGCATCACACAATGTGCTACAAACAGCAGACTCTTGCTGGGAAGCTGTCGTTATTCCTAAAATCTGAGGTAAAGGCTAAAACTAAGAATGACTGATGAAAATAATTGCCCTTGCTCCACAGTCATAAACAACTCTCACCTGCTCAAGGGAAAGACCAGGTGAATACAGCAGCCCTGGTGCAGCTAGAGCTCAGCACCACACGAATTCCTTTTAGACCCTTTGAAAGTGGCTCGAGGCTCAGCAGGAAGAAGGGAAAAGTATATTTGATGGCTGAGGCAGACAGACTGGTGGGAAGACACATGCCCTACTGCTGAGCAATTCCATCAGTGCTACCACAGCAATAAAACTGGGAGCACAGCAGTAAGAATGAGCTGAGATTTGTGTCTGTAGCAAGTGAAAAGCTTTGCCTGAAGAAGATTGGGTCCAATGTAAAGGGAGACTTTATTTTGTAGAATTGCAGGTGTTAGCTTTTCTCCCCACATCAGCTGGCCTCCCTCTGTGCTTGGCTATTATTAACCCTGTAAAGCTGTTAGCAACCCATTCACATGGGAAATGGTAAAAGCACATCATCATTCTCACCTCAATTTAGAAACTTGAGGTAGACCCAAACCAAAACCCAAATACATAAGTCCAAATAAGAGTGTTAGAAAACTAAAAAATTATCCAGCCAAACCTACAGGGCAAAGTTCTCACTGTAACCAAATCCACACATATCAAATTAAGAGCTATTTTACTGAAAGTTTAGATTTTGTATTTTCATCATCCCATAAAAGAGGAAAAAAGCAGACTGTGGAGCCTCAGCACTGAGTGACAGCCTGTGAGAAATCACCTTCACTCAAAAGGCCAGTTACCTTCTTTCTACAAGGGGAGGGAAAGGTTTGACATCTTTTGAAGGACAGATCATGCTGCAGATACGACCTTCCTATTCACAGTAGAAAGCAGGCCAAGACAGATGTATACACCTTTGGTCCTCTGAGGTTTTCCTGCATAATAATGGAAATGAAGGATTTTTACTCAAACAGAGTTTGTTTAAGGTTTTGTCTGTAGACAGCCAAAGGATTTTACCTATTCAGTCAAAAAGCACCATTCACCCAGGCTCATTTGTATACTGAGTTTCTATCAAATTACAAATACTCCTTTCAGAAATAAATTTATTTCAGCTACCCTGCCCAAAAATATGATATCAGTTCTCAAACAACCTCTATTTGATATTTATGGCTGGACCACTGCAACTTGCTTATTCTAAATTCTAGTTTAATGAAAACTGCCAGTAACTCCCAAGATACAGCTGACAAAGTGATGAGCAGCACTTCCCTCCACAACAGCAACCAAGAATTTTGCCGAGTTGGGAACTTCAAGGGCGGGCTTTTAATACAAGTATGTGAACAGGATTAAAGGCCAAGGTCTTTCTCACACACTTTTCAAGTCAGGAGGTAGAGGATTTGTACCCTTCCTGCTCAAAGAGGGTGTCTGTGTGTCACATGGGCAGGTTGTGTATTTTAAAAGCCAGGGTCCCTTTTGTTCTTAGATAATGAAATTTGTTTCTTTAGACTAGTTATTATTAAAACAAGTTCTCCATAGAATTTGTATAGGGCTGGAGACAATTTCAGGAAAAGCACAGCATTCATAGAAAGGGCACAGGCTGTAAAGCAGCCTTCTGCACAATGTTATCTTCTCATCAAATCTATAAACCAAGGGACTGTACTTTGGAAAATAATTCTTTGAGAAAGGGTTCCACCTCAGGAAAACTCAGCTGTGTTACTCAGAAAGTTCCGTGTTGGTTTCAGTGTGGATTTTGTGCAGGAACCCTGCTGTTATGCACAAAAAAGGTCACATTAGGAAAAACATACAAAAATTTCCTAACAATACCGAGCATTTAGTCTTTTACTACTTCAAAGGGGAGAGATTTCTTGTTCCTGCTGATCAGTTGTCCTCCCTGTCCCAAAACTCAGCTGATCCCAGCTCATGGCTATGTAGGAATGCTGCTGAGCATGGCTGTAATGTCAGCCACGGGTATTGACAAACTGCAAGACCGTGCTGGGGCTTCACCATCCTTCCCAGCACAGACAAGCTGTTGGTCTCTAGAGTACTGGGAAGTTTCCCAGTCACATGGGCTTCCCCTCTCAGAAATTTCACTCAGCAGAAATAACCTCTGGGAAATAATTGTGGAATGTATTTTATTGGAGTCACTTTAATCTTAACATCAAAACAACCTGATGGAGTAAAAGTGCTACAATAAATTGAAATCACTGTGAGTTTTGCCTTTGCAAAACCTCTTTATTTTCATCTTTCTTCGCCTTCCTCCAGGGCAAAAGAGAAGGTCAACATCTACAAATTTCTTCAAGGAGAGAAACTCTTTTCTCAGCCCTCTCTTAAAGCAATCACATTGCCAAAGCTACAGGTTAAATGAGTTCAGTGACCTGTCTGACCACAAGGTATAACTTACAGATGATGTGACTGCTCCACACTGCATCCATAAATGCAGAACCTGATTCCTCTCTGCCACCAAGACAAATGCTGTTTTGTGTCTCAGCTTGCCCATGAAATTGCTATTTCTGAATTCTCTGAGCCCCATGGGGGCAGCAGCCAGTACTCTTCCCAAACCCTGTGCAAAGGCGGTGGCACTGTCCCTTTGGGTCTGGGGAGGTATAAGCCAAATGCCCCTCACCAGCCTGCACCAGCTCTGTCACTGTAGTCCAAAATTCCTGGCTTAGCCCTAATAACTTGTTCAAGGTGACCACACAAACCACTTTCTCACAGTGTAAAAAAAGCTTCCCATGATAAATATACAAAGTGAAAACACAAAACAGGTGAGACTTGAACATGATGCAGCCTCCAGTCCAGAAAGCCCTGGCCAGCCAAGAACATGGAGAGCATACATCAGTACACACGCCTTGCTTCTCCCACCACTTCTGAGTGCAGCATCAGGTGTGGAAGAAAGGTGGAAAAAAAAAACAAAGGTGGGGAAAAACAGTTATTTTGGGAAGCATAGCTTGCATTTCACCTACAGTCATCCAGCAGCACACACTGTTCACTGGAAACAGCTTTGCCAGGAGACAGCTGAGCCAGCTCCTGAACACTGCCTTTCATGTCTGTACAGTTAATTCTTCTGCATAAACCATTCCCATGTCCATGCACATGATGCTGCCCTGTGGCTGGAGGTGAGAAACTGCCTGTGATTTATTACTGTCCCTCAGAGGGCACACCCAGTGCAGACAAAGAGCACCCAGCACATCCAGTGTGGGCAAGGGACACAGAACTCAGCCTGCAAACAGCTCCCAAACACCCTAAGGCTGGACTGCTTGAAACCACAGTTGTGGAGGATGATATCTTTAACTGCTTAACCAAAAGCAGTGTCCCCTCTCAGCACTGAAATACAGCATACATCATCTCTGGGCTTCATCCAGAAGAGTCCAGCCAGGACATGTATTTCTGCCCGTGTGCTCACAGCTGGAATTGAATCCTTATCCATGAAAAGCATTTTTGGGTTCTTTCTGGCCTTTGAGAAAGGACCATCTCACAGTGCCTCTGTAGTCGGGGAGCGCTCCCAGAGGCAGGCACATCTTTCTGCTCTTCTCTGGCTCACAGCAAGGCAGATCAAGGGACTCAAAACCTCAGACAAAGGTTTTGTAGTCTGTGGCTGGCAGAACTGGAGTCAAAGGCAGCCTTTCACTTGTTAAATTAGATCTCCCTGTGATGCTATCAAGCATTATAGCTCCTGAAGAAAGAATGGAGGTGTGGTGACATGCACAGACCTATTCTGTTGGTTTTCACATAGAAATGGCAAAGACAAAACCGATTTCTTAATTCCCATCCTTTTAAACCATTCTGAAGACCAGAATAAAGCTCTACCCCTTTTTTAAAGGATAAGCACACCACGTGCATGATTTCTTGCTCCAAGGTGCAGCCCTCTGGTGATGTACACCTTGCTTGGAAATTGCCCTGCCGAGGTGGATGTCCTGTTGTGTTTTCTTTTATCAGTAAGTAACACCACCCAGAAACAATACCCCTTTAAACAGTCCTAAGGTTACCAAAACAAAGTCTACAAAACAAATGCAACACCAGAATTATGACTGGCCCCAATGTGTTTAACCTACTCAAAAGCAATAGTCTGTAATTTTATCACTCCTCAGTAATTACACTCCAGTAAGGACATGCCACCACCTCCATCTTCTGCCCCAGCTTTCCCTCCTCACCTCCCCAGGTGCAGCAGGATTAGGAAATACCAGGCAGCTCCCGCTCTCCCCAAGTCCAGCCACTCTGGTACTGGGCCATCCCATGTTTTCATCTTCTGTGTTCACCCTCAGCCTGCTTCCCTCCCTCACCCATGCAGGAGTAAAGTAAATAACTCTTACAATCAGTTCACCACAAAGATAGAGCGCACTCTCTCCTCCTTATCTTGATCTTTGGAGATGGATCTGTCTGCCATCTCCAAAGAGCAAAGTCATCTCCAAAGAGCTCAGCCCCGGGCAGATTTTGGGCATGTTAAATGCCAGGTCAAACATGGAGAACTACAAAGAGCAATGAAGTCCAGGGCAGAGACATGTAACTCACACGTAAGTTAGGAAATATCAAGCTTGGCTACTTCTTACACGAAATAATAAATACTGGAAGGAAGTGTGCTTGTTTGACCAAATGTTGTCATTTTGCAGTTGATTTAAGAGCACCAAATTGAATTTGAAAATGCTATTATGAGAAAGGTTAAAAAAATAAATAAATTTGAGTAGATATAGCCTTAGGGGCTATTTTAATTTTCTCTGGGCCAGCTTGCTCACTCCTCAGAGTCCATGTAGATCAAAAGAATAATTTATAAGCTTTAATGAGAATATTGATTTTTAAGGTTCATTCTATTCATGTGAGCAGGGAGGGGGGTGATGGGGGAAGGAGCCCTACAGGCTCTGGCCAGAACCTTGTTGGAGACTATAAACCTTCCTGGGACAGAGAAAGCCCATGCCAGGATGGGGAAGGTGCTTGATGCAGCACAGGCCCTGCTCCCAGCAAAGATAGGCATCAGTGTTTTCAAACAACCCACCGTTTAATTTGTACTTATGCAAAAGAGCCGTCCCACAACACAAATCATCGAGCAATTAACATGCAACACTTCAGAACAACTCTCCGTTGCTTGTTGTTGAACTATCTTCAATGCCATTAATGAGAGCTAATTAAATCAATCAAGTCCCTGCCGTACTCAAACATGACTGCAGCTACTGAAGCGGTATCAGATCGGGAGCGCTTTCTCAGGCACTGCAAGTATCAAGATGCACATTTATCATGCTGTCCTTCCAGCATACATCTGCTCTCACTGCTGCGTGTTTCATTTATCATATGTTGTCACCATCCCTACCCCCAATACATCTAGGTGTCAATTAATTCTTCCCCGTGTGGCGGGAGTGCATCGCAGGGAATCATCTCCATCTTAATATCCATCCACGAGCTGTCCTTACCCAGGAGCAGCAGTGCTCAGCCACGTCCCCCAAATTACGTGGCTGTGACCATAACCTCTCTGTTTCTTTATTGCAAGTTATTAAACCCCCAAACCACCTCCACACACTCGGGTAATTTTCAGGGGAAGCAGTGGAGGTTTGGGTTTCTTTCTACCTCTCTTCCCCCAGGCTTGACAGGATATTTGCAATGCAATGCAATTCACCAAAATAAACTTTTCAGAGAAGAGTTTCCAGGAAAACCCCTCGAGTGGATAATTGCTTTAGACCTTCAAAATGCTTTTTATAATTGATGACCATGCAAATAACAGATTTATATCCACTTTTGCAGTACTAGGCAATGGCATTTCTGCTATACCAGCAGCCCATGTGCCTCCTGCTCCATTACCATGAGCATGCAGGAGAAGCAAAGTCTTTTTCTAAACAGGAGCATCGTCTCTCATTATGTTGTAGCATTTGGTCTCTATTTAGGTTTCTGCTCTTTCTGGCTAACTCCCCTTTTTATTTACAAATCAGCTATACTAATGTGCTTTAATTTCAACACTGGTTGTTTATTTTAGAGATTAATCAGTTGGCAAAGGGAAGAAACTCCGCCTGAACAGAAAGTGGCACCAGCTCCAACACCGTATACACACTTGTCCTTATTCAATAGCAGACTTAAAATTAGTGGGTTTTTGACTTCACAGACATACCTTGTGGCATTTTTAACATTTTAATGATAAAAATACTGACTTTCAGGTCAGAGAAGGAGCAGATAACTAACGCAGTGTTAATTTCATGCCAGCCCTTGGCCATGGAAGTGCATCCCCTGCCTAGTCACCATGGAGAAGAGAGGTGGGGCAAAGTCCCTGCGCATTTCCAGACAGAAGGACATGGAGGGAACACATGCATGGAAGCAGAGCCCCTGGGAAGAGCCACACTGAGAATCTGTGTGGAATCCCACTCCAAAACAAAAACAGTTACAAAAAGAAGACCTCATTAGAGGAAACAGCAGTGAGCCACAAGCCAGAAATTTCCACAAGGGGTTTAAATGCCCACATGAATTTGCAGGTGGCTTTATCCCAGCTCTGCATCCATGCAAGGAGTAAAAGGCATATAAATATCCCTTATGGCTTGATTTCTCCAAACCCAGCACTCTGGGAAAAAAAAAATCAAAGTAATGCTCCAAATAAACTGCCTTATACTGGCATGAGACAGACTCAGGCTGAACAGGGGATCTGTTCTTACCCCTCTGTGCAAAAGGCTTTCAGAGCGGGGAACACAGCCAGGAGTAACAATTTGGGTGATTATTATCAAATATTATAGCTGTATGCAGGCTCCCAGCAGAGATGAATGCCTGGGGATCCCTTTTCACCCATCATCCAGCTGTAGAAGGACCCAAGAGAGGAAATCAAGGCTTTCTATGGCAGAAGAGATGACATCATTAGACATCACCATACAGGAAAGCAAGCAGCGTTTTCAGTCTCTGTGACCTCTCTGGGTACAAAGGATGACAGGGTTTTTTCTTTCCTTCCTCAATACCAATTCCTTCCACCACTGAGCACACAAAGTTAAAGGTGCAGCACAAGAGACAAGCAGAGCATTTCCCTGCTTTAGCATTGCTACTCACAGAGCAGCAGCCAAGCCTGTCCTAGGAAAACATTCAGGAAAGCAATCATGAAGCAGAAAATCTCCACAAAAAGGTGGAAACACCAATACATTTGCAGTATTTGTTTATTCTGGTTTTTAAATGTTGGCACTCTCCTTCCTGCATCTGAAAAAATTAACCTTTTGCCAATCTCAGGTTTTCTATTATGAGAGTTATATGGGGACCAAAGCCTCACTTCTTGTGGTGATGATCATGGAGACCTGACATCCAAAAACCAAGCTCCCCACAGTGCTATATCTCACATAGAAACTTCAATCCTGATCCCACCACATCAGTTTGCTCATCTAATATATCCCTGCATCTCTGTTCTGCTGCAGCAATTTTAAGGCCATGGCAGACTTGTTCATCGAATAAATACATTTGACTGCACAGGTCTCTCCAGCTTCAAAGAGGATCAATGAAATTCTTTCCTTAGAGGAAGAAGTTTGATTAAATTCTTGGTTTAATCTTTCTAATATCATTTAGTTGAGTAAATTTATGTGACTAAAAGGATTCTGTCAGTTGAAGGCATTTCATCAGGTGCATATACATAATTCTAGCGACAAAGTGATTTTTTGTCAACAAAATACTGCCTGGCACACGTACAGAAGTTTGTTTAGCAGTGAGCAAGTATTCAGTAAAGGCAGGAATCAGATCATGAAGATTATGCTGTTATAAAGACACAAGGAGAGGGAAATTATCTGTTTGGTGCCAGACTGTGGGAAGTAGTTTACATGAAAGGAAAAGGAGTTTACAAGGCAGCATCAGCTTCCTATGGGCATTTAGCGTTGGCATAAATCAAATCACCGACACAAAGCCACAGTCACATTGCATGGGGGTTTTGCTTCCTACTCCACTTTTGATCCTGCAGTCAGTAGATCTGTTTAATGTGTTAATTGCAAACTCCTCTGGTCTTTATCCAGCATTTCTTCTGTTTATTGGTGTGTCTGGCATCAGAAACGTGCGAATAAGGCGATGGAATTCTTTTGCCTTTTGCGTAGCACCACGCCTTCATCTAGCTGGCTTTGAAAAAGCACCAGCAGTTGAACCTTAGCCCCAGGTCTGAAAACCTGTGGCTATTGCAAGTAAACCCCCCCTGGGCCGAGTGTCTGGGGCCCAGCAGCCATAGAATCATAGAATGGTTTGGATTGGAAGGGACCTTTAAAGGCCCTCCAGTCCAACTCCCTTCCAATAGGCAGATACACCTTCCAAAAGATCAGGTTGGACAGAGCCCTGTGCAGCCTGGCCTCGAGTGTTTCCAGGGATAGGCCATCTAACAGAAAACAGGCTGAGGTCTATGGCCAGGACAGGTCACACGGGGCAGGGAGCTGGGTGCTGTATCAAGCAATTCAGGGAAAAGAAGAAAAAGCAGGGAGGGAGGACAAAGGTGCTCAGTTCTAAGGAAGTGGAGATGCAAGGGGCAACAAGGAGCAAGGAAAGGAGTTTCTTACAGTGAAAATGGAGCTCATACACACAAAAAAACCCCACCCCACACACAAAAGAAGCAGAGAAGTTAACAGCAGAGAACAGAGCTATTAAACATCACCTGTCCTCAGAGATGCTGGCAGGTAGAGGAAGGAGGAAATCTCAGAGCAGATTTATTTATTTAGTGGAAGTGCTTTTGATTTCCCACCCGTGCAGGAGCACCAGCAGGAACCCCCAGCTGGGAAGAGGCCAGGCAGTGCAGGTCAGTGTTTGCACACCCACAGTAGGGTGAAGCAGCTTCCCCTGAGCCTTCAGGGTGCTACAGAAACATTTTCCTTTCCTGATCCTGGAGGTCAACAGCCCAGCAAGGGAGAGGGTTCCAGAGCTCTGTGGTCAAGTCTTATTTGTGACATAAAAGGACATGAGGTTTCTGCAGGACTTAGGAGCTGAGATTTGTCTACGTCCTGCTGAGGCTTCCTGTGTCCCCCAGCACCTGCCATTTCCTCCTATGCCTCAGCAGTTCTAACTCACTGACCCATCTCTTCCAGCACACCCTCTCTTCAGGTGTACACTCTTTCAGAGTGTAAAGCTCTTCACTGCTACAGTAATTCTGAAGCCTTTGAGCTGTACTTGGGAGTTTGCAAGGGGAGCTAAAGTCTTCTGACAGGAGGAGCTTAACCAAAAAGCCCTTGTTTTCAGATCTGGCAAGCAGTCTTTACATATCTGGGTAAGTAACATCGAGGAGAGAAAATAAATTAGTTGCATCCTTCTCCCTCCCAGCAGCACTTCAGCTGAAGCAGTAATG
This sequence comes from Promerops cafer, assembly GCA_013398275.1. Lineage (NCBI taxonomy): Eukaryota > Metazoa > Chordata > Aves > Passeriformes > Nectariniidae > Promerops > Promerops cafer. The sequence goes on along the minus strand of VZSE01002599.1, from coordinate 138,914 downwards.
AAGAAAAATCTCACAAACTAGCCACTGGCAACCAGAATAATTTGTCTGCTATTGATCCACACTGTGATTCAATGGGCTGGAAAAGCAGGCACATATCTCTCTCTGGGTTAGGGAAATCTCACCTCATCCTTATAGGTTCTGCTGGCCCTGTCCTGCTTCCATGCCACCCTTGTGCATCCCCAGCTCAAGCCCTGCACGTGCATTTCCCATCCAGGTGCCCTGAGAGGGTGGCTATACCCTGAGAGCCAGAACTACTCACAAGAGAGGAAAATCCTCAGGACCTGTGAGAAGGGGAGATTGTTCAGTTCTGTGCTCAGTTGCTGAACCCAAGAGCCTGCAGATTTAATCTCAGTCTGCCACAAAATAGGAAAAGAGTCAGAATTCATCAAGCAATTCTTGCAGACTCTCACACCCAAACATTTGCTTTGGAAAAGGATTTGCTCTCACTCTGCTAACTCACATTTGCATCTCTACACCAATAATTGAAAGCTGTAGCCTCACCACAAAACACCTTGAAATTTATGACTATTGTTATAAACAGGAACTGCAAAATTAAAACCCAAGACTCTCCCTCCCATCAGTTTTTCCATCCACAAGCCTAGCTCTGCCTAAATCATGCAAAAGCCATAAAAAGGAGCCACATGCACCAACCTATAAATCCCAGCTGTCCTGTCTCCCCAGCTTAATGCCAAGTGATAAAGATGCCCCAGAGTTTATGTGGCTGCCACTGCCCCCCTCCTCCCCCTTTTGTTGATTGTAAACATAAATAAAACCACAATGATCTCATTTGAGTCCCTTAAACAGCAAAAGCAGGAGCTGGGAGCCCCAGCCAGCCTAGCTGGAGTGACTCACAGTGATTTTTGATTGAAGCTGACTATTGTCACTATTAGTGGATACAATTAAGATGCCGCTTCAGTTTAAAGATGAATTGGCCATGCAGTGACAAATTGTGAATGCTTATTGCTGCCATGCTGAGGCAGGTAATCAGGGAATGAAGTTGTAATTGTGGCACCTCTTGTTTTGCTCCTGCTGGAGCACAGAACGCAAGATTCAATTTAACAAACAATTTTCCACACGGCTCATCCCTGCTGGGTGGGAAAGCAAGGCTTGCTGGCGAGGCTTCCTTTGAGCTCTACTCCTTTTTAAACCTGTTATAAGCAAAACTGGCCCTTGCTTTAACCTTTGCACCAAAGCAGAAAGGAAGAGGAGAAGCACAAAAGTATTGCTGACAGTGTATTTGAGAATGTATCTTGGGCTTCGTCTAGAGATGATAAAAAAAGAAACCCCACATACTGGAAAGTATTATCATCCTTTTGATACTTTTTTGGGTCTTTCTGAGCTTCTCTGGAGAAACCAGAGGACAGCTGGGCTGGCATGTTGGAGCAGCAAATGCCAATGTGGGCAAGCAGGGAGGCATTTATATATACCCAGAGTTGCTCTGCTGCTGCAGGAAATTCAAGTTACAGCCCCTGGATAATCTTGAAGCCAATTGTCCTCTTTTTTTCCCCCCCCAAGGGAGGGAAGGACCAATTGAAGCAGCAGCTCCTCAGCAGCTAGCTTTCATCCTGCTGCATGGGAAGGAGTGCAGAGATGCTCTGCAGGGCTCAAGGGGTTGGCATTTAAAGGACTCAAAAAAGAATTAGAACCAGAGATTTCCTGGATCAGACTCACAGAGCAGTGCTTCCTTAGCTTTGTTTACCTCTCTTTGGGATCCATCCCTGCATACAACAACTGTCTCCAGGTTTCTAGTTCAAATTTGGCTTCTCCAACAAGGCCATTTCCTTGGAGAAGATATAGTCAGGCCTTACAAACCCTTCCTGTTTCACTGTTGTTAGTGATTCATAACCACACAAGTAACTTATTTAAACCCCCAAATCTCAGGGATTTTATTGTGTTTCTTTAAGGCTAAACATGCATTTACATGTTTTGAAATCTCAGAGCCAACCAGGACCAGCTGCTCCTATTACTTTAGGATGTAGACATTGGCATCACCTTTTTGGTCAAAGGAAGGACAAAGAAAGTTGTTCTCTAGTTGCTAGTCTGACCTAGAAAATGAGGGCATCAGCTGTACAGAGAGGCCCCTCTGTTCATCAGTTTGTAAGTGGCTCAGTTTTTCCTCCTCACAAATGTACAGGAATCATAGAAATCAGAGAGCACACAGAATGTTCAGTGGTTGGCAACTGCAGAGGCTCTGATGGAAACCTTATAGAAAAGAAAAATTAAAAAAAAAGAGCATCTTCTGTTTTCCTTCTGGTTTTTTTTTCCCTAAGTACTGCTCGTCATGGTCTGCAAAGAAGACATTTTCTTGCCTACAAGCATTATATAGGACCCAACATCAGCTGGATCCTGCTCTTCACTCCTTATCAGCTTTGGAAAAGCCCCAAGGCAGTCAACAGCACAATTTGATGGTACTTCAGGCAGGTGCAAATCAAAGGAGTGAAAAACTCATCTAATTAAAATTTAACGTTTGTATAGAGGCAAGAGCTGTGTGCTCTGACAAAGCAGGAAGCAGAGAAGCACAAATGTTTTGCAATTTTTATGTGAGCAGTGCTGGGTGCTAGGGTGAGGATGAGGGAGATTTTCTTTTAAGGAAATTATCTGGACTTTGAGAATGCTCCTGTCCAACATCTCCCAGGCAGCAGCCAGCCTGGCCTTATTGCAGAGCTTTCTCTTGCCCAAATATCTTGCAAGAGACCAAGCACTGGCCCAGATGTGGTATCCATTACAGGGCAAGCATTTTGAGGTGAGATGATATCTCCTTATCAACTCTCACTAAATAGCCTCCATTGCAGGTGGCTACGAGGTTTCATTTGTTGCCCTGTTGTTATAAAAAACCTTGTCTTTTTAAACTTACTCTTAAGTAGCTATCTTGCCTCTCCCAGGTGATAATTAACACATCTGGCTATTTTAGAAAAATTAACCACAGGTTTCTGTTTAAAGGAGCAGAGAATGGACAGCAAGGCAGCGTTTGGATCCATCCCAGTGCATATATTGACTGTAAAGCTTTTGGCTGTTCAAATGAGTGTTTCAGGTGTGCTGCTTTTGGTGTGAAGGCTGTTCCTTGAGGCAGCCACACAGCACAAGCCCCAAGCACAAAGGGTATTGCAGAAAAGGTTTCTGGAGATAGCTGGGTAAGGAAAGGAATGGCAGGTACTTGGTTTGTAACCCCTGCCTGCCCCTTGACAGCAGGACCTGCTCCCTGGGCAAAGCTTGGCAGCTGTGAGTTTAGGTCAGTGGAAGAGGACAGACATGGCAGTTCACAGTGTCTCCTTCAGACTGCCCCAGACACCTAATTCAGGTGCAGGTCACAAGAAGAAGAGGCCTCTGTGTCCCAAAAGGCACCCAATACCCCGAGCTGGCTAGAGACAGACACTGCAGATACCCTCCCTTTCTCACACAGGTGGGTCATGTTCAGAGCTCTGCTGTACAGCCGGGCAGGGAAATCAGGCAGAGCAAGGTCGAACAGCTCATCTTGCAAATGCTTGCATGAATACTTAATCTGTCTCCTGTGATCAGTCTCACCAGCTCCAATACAGCTGTAGATATTTAATCAAGAAGAGAAAAGATCTTTAACCCACTGCCTGCCTCCAAGGTGACTTGAGGGTGGGAGGCAGAGAGCACAGTCCTCCACCTAAGCCTCCCCCACCTGCAGCAGCCTCCTGCAGCCCAACTTCAGCACCAACCTGAACATCACCACCACCACAATGTTTTTAGTTACACAAAGCCTTGGCAGAGCTGTCTTTCTGCTTTTCACACACAGAAGGTTGCAGTCATATTTCCTATCATACCACTCCTATTCTCCAAAGCCCCAGACACATCAGTTAATGTTCTCCAGCTCAGTAAACCATCAATTCTACCACCACAAAGGGAAAAACTTTAAAAAACCCTCTCAAAACAATCTCACACAATAAAAAGCAAAGGAAAAAAAAGAGAAACAACAAAAATCTCCTACCCCTTCAGGCTTGCTCCCTGCAACATGGGTGAGTTTCCAGTCTCTGCAGAGATGCCACATCTTCCACCCAGGGAAAAACTCCCAGGTCCTGAGGCCACTACAGATTGGACAACCCTAAGTCCACCTCCAGTTCCCTCCAGCCTAGGCCAGCTACTGAGTGACTTAGGAACCCCTCCTTTTCATTCTCCTCCTCATCATCAGTGAGTGAGAGCAAGCACTTGTGCAGCCTTGAGGTACCGCCCCAAACCAACCATTGCTTCTGAAAGCAGCAGGTGACCTCCTTAAGGATACTCACCTGTGCTGCTCCTTCAGGACACAAAGGAGGCCCCAGGGCTGAGCTTTCAAAAGAATCACTAAAAATGGAATTTGTGCCCTAGTTAGACCTGAGGAAAAGCAATTCCTAAGTCAAGCTGCTCGAGTTCATCATATCATGGAAACACAAGCCCTGCTGAATCATAATCCACTGGTTTTATCTTCCTGGGGCAGCAGACAAAGTTATACCGAAAACATTGTCTACAGACATCTCTATTTGGAAACAAATGCATATGTTACTGCACTAAATTGTGTCAGCTAAAGGAGATGGAAATTAGATCATTTAAAAGCAGAGAGCTCTCCCTTATTGTTTCAGCAGAATCATCTCTTTTACATAGCCAGGCAAGGGGCTCATTTTTGGGGAAAACAAACACATTTTTTACTATTATGGCCATTCAAAGCTGTTTCTTGCACTCTAAATTGTCACACATGAAGGATCAATGGCGTTCTCAGATGATGATTTAATTAAAAACTCCTCCTTTCTTCAAATTAAGATCTGCAAAACCTCTCTGAATGGCTGATGGATGATTTGCTATTACCTTGCCTGCTTTCTTTTTAATATTTTTTTCAGAATTTTAATTGCTGCCATTTGAGGATTATTGATTACCTGTAATTGCTCCTTTTCTCAGGCATCTCCCTAGTTATCCGCAGCTAAGTGATCTGTGCAAAAGACAAAAGCAGAGTGCTTCAGAACCCAATGGTTTTCCTTGGCTGTTAATGAACAATGATAGCTTGATACCTGGACGCTGCAGTGGCCTGAACTTTGAAAGTGGATGAGCCTGAAGATTCCTTTTCCTTAAGAAAAAAAAAAAAAAACACTAAAAGCACCAAAAAACCTTTTTATAGACCAGTCATATCAAACAGAAACTAGACCAATGAAGTCTTTACAGCATGGGACACTCCTTAGTGCAAAGAAAAATCCCCCTCTGCCTTCCAGAGCAGGCAGTCACTTCACACTGATGTCATTCCCACAGCTCACAGGTATAGAAGGATCCAAGGGACAGCCACCAGATCCAGAGGAACTGGACCAAAGGGGATTTTATTTTTTAAGCTCCTAATTCTGTCTGCTCTGATCAGCCCATTAGACAAAGAGTTTTGATCAATTTACCAGTGCTCAGCTCACAAACTGCTGAGAGCTCACGCTTTGTTCTGGATTCTACAGGAGCTGGAGACACACAGCTGTTTCCCACCCCTTTGTCTTATTTACAATCCAGATTCCATGGAAATATTTAAAACATGCAGCGGAATCACCCAGTGCAAAGCTGATTTTCCTCCTTAGGTCTTTTTCTTTGCATTTCAGGTACATTTAAAAGCTCACACATTTCAAAATATGGAGTCAAAAATGCTGTTACACAGGGAGCATCAAGAGCACCAAGCATGAAGCTGCCCTTTGCTGCAGGTTTAATGTAATGCTTTCAGTTTAGTTGGAGAATTATGATCTCAGATTACAGCAAATGATCCTGTTAGAGTTGATCTGATAGTTCTGGTTTACCTTGGTATAAAGATGATTAAAAAAAAAAAAAACACCCTGCATCATTAATTTCAGAGCAATTATTTTTAGAAACTGACCATCAGCTAAGTGGGAGCTCATTACCAGATTTTGTCTAGAAATAGCTTTTCGATAGTGAGTGCCTGTCCACGAGACTTAAATAACAAAAAACTATGAAATGTGGTGATAGAAATTTGAGAAATTTTTTCCTTTAATTTTTTTCTCTAGTGCACCCTGACACTGAGCTGCAGCCCAGTGAGGAAGACAACACCGCATTGAGCTCTGCCCTGGCCCCAGCACTGCAACCAGGTACCACTGTGCCATGGGACATTCCTCTCATCCTCAGACTGCATGAGCATCCCTCTGCCCTGAGAAAATAGGAGACAAGAAGCTGGAGCAGTGGCAGGTTGCAGAATCTCTGGCTCTTTGTCATGGTTTGACACTGGCCCAACGCCAGGTACCCACAAAAGCCATTTGCTCACCCTCCGCTGCCACAGCTGGGCAAAGGAGAGGACAGAAATTCACAAAGGGTTCATGAGTTAAGGACCAGGAGAAAACACTTCAAGGGCAAAACAGGCTCAAGTTGCAAAGTGGATTTATTACTAACAGAATCAGAGAAGGATAATAAGTAGTAAAATAAGCCCTTAAAACACCTTCTCCACCACAGCCCCTCTCTCCTTCCCACCGACAGCTGAGGGAGTCAGGGCCTGGGGCTTTTGGTCAGTTCACCACTGAGATTTCCTTCCACTGCTCTGGGAGAGGAGTCCCCCTGTGAGACCATGGGGTCCCTCCCATGGGAGACAGCTCTCCATGAACTTCTCCAGCGTGGGTCCACTCTCATGAGCAGCAGCCAAAGCCGCAAGTGCTGCAAACGTGAGTCCCTCCCACGGGCACACAGTCCTCCCAAAACTGCTGAGGTGTGGGTCTCTTTCCACGGACAGGCTGCTCCAGCCTGGGAGCAGGGCCCTTCTCTCCACCGGGTCTCCCACTGATCACAGCCTCCTCCAGGCATCCACCTCTGGCATGGGCACCTCCCCCCTGGGCTGCGGGTGGATCTCTGCATCCCCGTGGATCCCCATGGGCTGTGGGTGGATCTCTGCATCCCCGTGGATCCCCACGGGCTGTGGGTGGATCTCTGCATCCCTGTGGATCCCCTCAGGTTGTGTGTGGATCTCTGCATCCCCGTGGATCCCCACAGGCTGTGGGTGGATCTCTGCATCCCCGTGGATCCCCACGGCTGCGGGTGGATCTCTGCATCCCCGTGGATCCCCACGGGCTGCAGGGCACAGCTGCTTCACCATGGTCTCACCACGGCCTGCAGAGGAATCTTGGCTCCCGTGCCTGGAGCATCTCCTGCCCCTCCTTCTCCCCTGACCTTGGTGTTGCCATGTTGTTTCCCTCACACATTCTCACCTCCTCCTCTTCTCTGGCTAGAAGCAAAACACCCCATGACTCTGTTTTGATTTTCTTCTTAAATATGTTATCACAGAGGCATTACCATCCTCTCTCATTGGCCCAGCCTTGGCCAGCAGCATGTCCATCTTCAGAGCCATCAGGGATTGGCTCTGTTGGACATGGTGGAAGCTTCCAGCAGCTTCTCACAGGAGCCACCTCTGTGGCCCCCCAAAAACCAGGCTGTGCAAAACCAATACACCCCTGCACCCTGCAATGGGCTCGCAGATCCAGCAAACCTTCCCGTGGCATAACCACGTGGCAGACCACTCGTAAAGGATATTGCTGGAAATGCAAATGGAAAGGCAGCAGGGAGACATATGAAGGGAATCTTGGGTATCTCATTTGGTTGGAAAAGACAGCTTGGGCAGGCAGCTAATTGGGAGCCATGGGAAAAGCTTTCCCAGCTGCAGGCAGCAAGCAGCTTGGGGAGAAAGGAGCTACAGGTTTTCAGCAAGAAAAAGCTGACTGTTAAATTGAGTGTAGTACTGATGGTAAATGCATTTCATCACCAAATTATGTATCTGTAAAAAAGTACAACAGAGAAAAAGAAAAAATGTGTCCAGCTTTCTGGGCCTTTTTTCACTTTTTTTAGGGAAAATTTTCCTCCAGTACATTGGCAGATACAGCACAGGTGGGAATGTTTCACCTAAATAATTGCCAGTGGGCTAAAACAATTAATTTTTTTATAATTTTTTTTCAATAAAAAAGAAATTAAATATTGAGATTATTTAGTAAAAATGATGGCCAGGACAATGGTTTTGTTTCATAACAATGTCTCTTTTTTAATAAACATGAAAACAATTCTTATAGTTCTACATTCTGAAAAAAGCGTCGTTTATTCTGTAGAAAAAGATAAAGATTAACCATTAAATTTCTGGGGTGACCTTCATTATTAAATCTCTGCTCTGCAGAGAGCAGCAGACACTCTTAAGGCACGTAATGGCAACTTCAGCTGCCTTTACTCTTGAGTGCTTCTGCCCCACACAGCAAGACTGACATCAAAACCAGTGAAAAAAGATCATGAAAGGAATGAAGAGGTTCTTCTGGGCACAGAAGTGAACTTAAAAAGCTGGACCCTCCAGTCAGTGTGAGTCATGCATTTAACAATTGCAGTGACTTAAAGAATTAAGTGGAGACAGATCCCACTTATTTTCACAATAAAGCAACATTTGGAAAGTTATAACAGAGCAAAATGTGGCATAGAAATAGAGGGGCAAAGAGCGGGGTTGGAAGGAAGCACCAGAGGATTTCACAGTGGACTCCTTCTCGAAGGCTCACTGTAAATACTATCCCTGTCCAGTTGGGGGAAGCTTCTTGAGGTGCTTTGGCAAATCATCTTTTTTTCTTATTGTCATCAAAACATGTTTCAAAGGATTTTTTTTTCATGTGATTCCAACATAAAAGTTTGGCTTGAACCCTGCAATCAGTTTTTTTTTGTTTTTGCCTTCAGTCAGGCCAGTGTTGGGCTGATGGGGAAGTGGATGGACAGTGAGTAGGGGTATTGTGCACACCTGTGTATCGACAGCATAGAAGAAAAAAGTCACTCCTGTGGCTGCCATTAGGGACTTAGGGAAACTTGAGATGGTCCCACAAGCAGGGACAGGGAGGGCCTTCTTCACATTATCTCATGTGCCCAAACTGAGGCAGTCACAGAGTGGTTGTTGCTATCTTCTCTCAAGTAACAAGTGATAAGACAAGAGGAAATGGCTTCAAGTTGCATCAGGGGATCTTTAGATTGGATGTTAGGAAAAAATTCTTCACTGAAATGGTTGTTAAGCATTGGAACAGGATGCCCAGAGAAGGGGTGGAGTCACCAGCCCTGGAGATATTTAAAAGTCTCATAGGTGGTGTGCCTGGGGACATGAGTTAGTGGTGAGCCTGGCAGTGCTGGGTAATGGCTGGACTCGAAGATCTTAGGTTTCCAACCCAAACGATTCTGTGATTGTGTAAGTAAGAAGAGTGATGCAGAGCACACTGGAAAGCTGGCTGTACTAGACAGGCATCTCTATTTGATGCATAAATTCAGATGATGTGAACATGAAACCTGTCCCCAGTGTAATGCAGGCAAGGCAAGGGCACGCGTCTGACCACCTGACTAAGCAATGTGGAAGCACATTCACTGCTAACTGAAGTAATGTATCAAGCCTTGGCTTGCTTCACCAATATCCTGGAAGAAAATCACCTTGTGGGATGGGAGAGCAGCCACTAGGTGGGATAACAGCCTAGCAGGCAATGTGCTTGTGAGATGCATGCACCCAGCCTTGGGTCAACATCACTCACAGGGGTTGCACAGATAAAGCCCTGTGCTCTGTGTCAAACCTGCCTTGGTCAGGGATCAGGTTTAGGAGACCTCAACATGTCTTGCAATATTCATACATGTCCTCTGTTATTGCTGTGTTCACATTCAAGTGTTTTTATAGCTGTACTATTGCATAGTTCCACAACTGAACTTGCCACATCTTCCAACATCCTAGCAGGGCTCTTTCAGAGCTCAAGCAGAAACTGTAATACCATAGTAAAAGAAATGGACTAAATACTTGAAATCAAAGAATCTGGCTTAATTTGCATCAGAAGGAATTTGACCTGTAGATTTTTCTCCTACGCTTAATGAAGTAAGGGAAAAAAAAAGCGATAGTCCCGCTTTAATATTTACAGCATGTCTTTCATGCATCCTTAATGGCATTGTTTATAAAAAATGCATTAACTGCTCTGTTTTGCTTCAGGCAGGGGGGATCCTTTACAGGACAGGCAGCTTAATTTGGATCTTAACAATGACAACGTTCCATGAATTAATGTATCTGGGAGACGAACTCCCGAGCAAAGATGTAAGAGCAGGAGCTTGGCCCTTGCACATGAATATTCTTAAGGAGAAAGGAAGAGGTTTTTATCTCCTTACAGTTTAGAGTAGATCAGAAAGCTCCCCAAAAGAGCAGAGGGAAGCCAACTGCTAAGTAGGGCATGTAGTGACAGGACAAAAGGGAATGGCTTCACCTGTCAGGAGGCAGGATCAGATTAAATATTAGGAAGGAATTCTTCCCTCTGGGCCCTGGCACAGGTTGCCCAGAGAAGCTGTGGCTGCCCCATCCCTGGAAGTGTTCAAGGCCAGGCTGGATGGGGCTTGTAGCAACCTGCTCTTGATGTCTTACCAAGGCTGACCTAGAACAGAGACTAGACAGAGTTAAAGTAGGTATTTTTTAAAAAGCCTCAATGGAGCCCAGCCAGGGCTACACCCAAGATGAACCCAAAACGGTCACAAAATGGACAATTGGTCCCAAAGTCTCTCACTTTTATAAGTTCTGGTCCATTAGCATATTGGAGTTAATTGTCCAATTACAGCTTTAGGTTATGCAGTCCCATCCTCCTTGTCTTCTCTCTTCAGTTCACCGTTGTTCATGCTCTTGGGCCTGAAATTTGGGTGGTTGTCCTTGGTCCCAAGATAGGAAATTAATTGTTTTGTCTGGCTACTCTGTGAAGAGAGCTTACCAACACTTAATATGAAGTTCAGAACTACACACTAAAGCAGCACAGAATGTGAAAAATATAAAAGCTAAAACCTAAGGCATCAGTCTAGTGAAAGGTGTCCCTGCTCATGGCAGGGGGGTTGGAACTGGATGGTCCTTAAGGTCCATTCCAAACCATTCTATGATTCTACGACATAGATAAAATAAGGCTTAATAAAAACCACCATCTTACACAAACACACACACAAAGTTTCTGTAGGTTTTGGATTTTTCTTTCTCAGATTTTTATACATGGAATTGTTGCATTCCCCTTATTTCTCTTTGCACAAGAAGGCTTTGTACAAGAGGATAGGGACTGGGTTGTCCCAAACCCATCTGCAGACCAAATGATTGATTATCCTCACATCTACTCCCTCCCAGGAGTCCCTATGACACTGCAAACCATGCTTCCATTGACAGGTTGCCATTAAAAAAAACCCCAAACATATAGGAAATTAAAGTCCATATAAGGAAAGGCCTTACACCGAGGTTTCCACTTGACTTTTCCAGGTGACAGAAAGTGATTTCTGCAGGTTAACAATTTAGTGATGAGTTGGGCTTATATGTATGTAATACATAGTTATGCATCCACAGTACTTTGATATCAGTGAGGATGCTCATTTGGCAGGAGGAGGCTGAAAATGCCTCCTACATGAGTTAAGGATCAAGAATCTGTAATCCTAAGGAAAATGCAGGAGTGAAATATTAATAAATCCCAGGAAAATCCTGAACAAGCAGCACAATACCAAGGCAAGCACATTTCTTTCAACCATAATCCTGTTCTGCAAAAGCAGTCTGAGGATATAGGGGCTGTTTAAGATGTCAGAGGGGTGTGAACAGATCACTCTGACAACTAAATTAAGGATGAAAAATATTTTTGGGCATCACAGCATTGATTTCCCTTCCAATGAGAGCCTCACCTGCCTCTGAATCTCTAATAGTAAAGATTATGGATTAGCATGGAAAGAATATTCTGGATGACCCAATGTACCTTTCAGTGTGCAGAAGAATGAATTTGATTTCGTAGCATTTTCAAAAGGATTGAGAATTACAAAACTAAATCAATATTATTTTTGTGTATGGAGCGATAAAAATGAGAGATACCCTACTGAGCCTGGATTGCCAAAGTCCTCACTAGAAAACAGCCATGTATTAACAATTTTCAAATACAGAGCCACAACAAGAGAAGTGTAGCAGGAAGGAATCATCGTAACATTTCAGAAACTGCTGCTGGCACTGGCTGCTGTAATTTCTCACTTGTAACAATCAGGCATTATAAGGGAACTTGTACTTTGGAAAGAACCAGCTCTGTCTCTTACACTGTGACAAGTCAAGCTCAGCTGAAAATAGCAACCAGCAAGGAAAAGAAAATAAATGCATCCCACATCACCCTTTGAAAAGTCCTTTGCTCCCCACTAATTTCAGCTGAATATGCCCACAGAGCCATGCACACTGCCAGACACCACGAAGGGCCTCCGTGTCTCCAGACTCACATGGGCTTGTAATTAAAAGAAAAGTTGCAGTTGCTGAGCAGTGGACACAAACTCAGCCTCTCTCTGCTCCCTCCTCAGCGCCACTTCTGCTCCTCCTTCCCCCTTGCACCTCATTTTCTTACAGGATCAATCTGGGGTGTGCAGGTCAAGAGCTCAGGATCTAGGAGATCTACGAGCAGCGTGTGGCAGCAGGACCCTTTGACAGGCTGAGAAGTGACGTGCAGGTGTCACAGGAAATCAGCCTCTGACATGAGCCCTGAGCCCCGATGTGCTCACACCACGAGTGCATCTTTTATTCTTCCTCAGCACCGAGAGAGAGATGTCAGTCACACGGCTAAAGGACACGGGAGAGCCACGGGAATGAGAACCCTCTACAGTGGCAAGGTTTCATGCTGTTTCTTTAATTTTTTGTCTGGCAAGTGAAATGTATTTCACCAGAAGGTGGGAAAGGACTTGGAAAAAAATTGATCTTGGCTGAGCAAACATTTGACAACGTTCTGTGGGAAACAACCATCTGTCTTGGGAGATATCAACTCCAGGAGATATTGATGGCACTAAAAATATCTGCCTTAGTCCACAGTCCCACGACATTCAGTTTTCAAGCGTGGAAAGCTTCAATCCTTCAGCAGTAAACCTTTCTATTTATTTTTATTTTTGGAGTGTTGACTTACTAGTTGGGGAGTGAAAGGCTCTGGTTTGTTCAAGATGCAGCCACACTGCATCACACAAGATGCAGCACACTGCAGAAACTAAAGTTTCTGGTGCCTGGGATGAGTGGAAACTAGAGAGGAGCTGCAGAGAGATAATTAATATGGATTAAATGGAAAAAGGGCTTTGTGCTCTGCTTGACAAGTACAGACCGTACACAGAGATGGATGTCTCTATCTCAGAAGAGCTTCCTGGAGCAGTTTGGCAGGCTGGTTTCTTCTGAGAGACATGAGAGGAGAGAAAAAAACAGAACTCTTTGAAAGAAACTTTAAAAACATACCATGAATTCGAAACAGCTTTTCCCTCCTCACTGACAAAGAGGCTAACGGATTTATTGAAGCTGACAAACAGTCCCCATCCCATGAATCATTAAGATTTAGACCATTTCACCTTCCATGTGTCACTAAAACTCAAGATAATACAAAGTTTTATAAGGGAAAAGGGAAGATGGGGCAGCTTAACTTCACCAATGGATGCTCTGCACAGAAGTTGTCACATCCATTTTCATATCTGTGATTTGCCAGCCTCCTGCTGCCCAGGCAGGTGCTTTTCCATGGGCCTGTGAAGTAAATAATAGTTATTTTTACTACAAACTGGAGATCTTACTGCAGGGCATATTCCATTTTGGAAAAGGCAGTCTCTTGGCCATCAGGGGTCTCTGCAGGGAATATCAGAGATGAGAGGATTACGGGCAGAAGCCTTGAGTTGTTCTTCCATACCTGCTCCAGTGTCTCTCGCTCTCTCCACCTGTGGTTTGTGCAAACTCCCCACCACAGCCACACCAACACCCACATTCCCTCACAAAGAGCTCCAGCTGCAGCAAGAACAAGATCCTCGTTCCACAGGAACAAACTGCATTTTGCTCTTTAAATCCCTACCCCATCATATATCCTGGGATAATTTTTAGGGTTGGTTGTTTTGTTGGTTTTATTTTTTCATTTTCTCGTGGTTTTCTCCTTCTGGGAGAGTGTCTGAGTTGGGTTTATGGTTGTTGCCCAACAACAAGTGCCATGCACTCGTGCCAAGAGCAAGGACAAATGATCCTTCCTGCTGACACCCCCTGCCTCCAGTGACGGCCCACCACGAACCCCCGAGCCAGATCTGCCTTCTCCATCTGTAGTGTCTGCCAAAGAGGATCTCTGTTCTGTGGCCAACATGGCAATTCCATGGGAATCCACGCAGAATGCCTTGCAGAAGGATGACTGTTCAGTTCACTCCCATGATGAAAAGAAATAATGCTGAATTCTGTCAGATACTGCAGTGATGGAGGTAGAAAATGCAGTGATTGCTTCATCCAGATACACTCAGGTGGTTAAAGGAAAGGGAGTGCCCCAGTACAGGTACAGAAAAGGAGAATTCCTACTTCTGGAGCAGTTTAGGGAAAAAAACCCACAGTAAAACACTTCAGGGAACAGTAGCTTCATGGAATAGTGAACACTACATGGAAAAGGGAGTCAGGGTTTGTTTCCTGGGCAACTGGGGAACCATAAAGATACTGGATCACAGTTAGGAAAGAAGTGGAAACACCTGAAATAGGAAGGCAAGAAGAAAAGATTTCTTCCTGCAGATTCAGCATGAGAAGGAGAAAAAAGGCAGATAGGATGCATGCTTTTTAATGTTTTTTTTTTTTAAAGCTGGGTTTATTTGCATGACAGCTCTGAAATAGGACAAAGTACAGAGAAGGGCAATGCTGCATAATGTGAATGAGGAAAGGGAACTGTTTGGCTTTTTCATTTAAATGCATGAAAATCTCTGTGAGGTCTGTGTGTGTTGAGAGGATGGGTATGAATTTAGAAAAATTATGCTGAAGTAAATGACTCCAGTGAAAGAACAAACTCAAGCTGAAGGCTCATAAGCACAGCTGAAATTAGGAACTGTGCTAATAGTCCCAAGCTGATGCTGAGTGGGGCACTGACTCAACAAACACGTCAGCAAGACAGAATTTAATACCAGAAAATCCTCTGTAGTTCTTTGGAAATGAAATGTGAGGCTATGGTCACAGGGACCTGGCTGCAGGGATGGGATGGATGCAGTTGCTGTGGAATGCACCTGCCCATCCACAGGGACCTCCTGACCCCTCTGAGGTGGGTGTCCATGAGTGGTAAGATGCCAAACTGTCTCTAAGAGCCACATCCTGCTGATCCTCTCTGCCTCCCCCATCCCACTCTTTTTCCTTGCTGCAAGGGAAGGATGCAAACTGGCAAAGTGACTTATTGAGGAAAGTGCAGAGGAACAGAAAACCAATAGATTCAGGCCTGGACATACCAATGTAGAGGACAGGCATGCCAGAGTGGAGGGACTTGGAGGTTTGGTGGTGGGAGAGAAGAGCACATGCTTGGCTTCCTGCTTAGTGGTGACAAAGACCCCTCAATCTGTCCCCTACCACCAGGGCTGGCTGCCACCCGAGCTCTGGCTGCCTTCCTCCATCCTTCGTTGTGCTGGGCCATCTGTGTTCTAAGGCAAACTTTGAGGGTGACACATAGGGAGAAAACACTTGAGAGACACTGGACTGCTGCTCAAGACCAGAAGACATCGGTGGTGCCTTACCAACAGGAGATCTTGCTGGCTTTGTATCATCTTCCCCAGATGTCCAAACACAAACAGGTTTCCTTTTAGCATCTGAGGGAAGATCATCAAAGCTCACAAATCACAGGCTGATCTGAAAACAAAGGAAATTAAAATAATGGAATCACAGAATGGCCTGGGTTAGAAGGGATCCTCAAGATTATTTCATTCCAGCCCTCTGCTATGGACAAGGACACCTTCCACTAAACCAGGCTGCCCAGAGCTCCATCCAACCTGGCCTTGAACACTTCCACAGATGGGACATTCACAACTTCTCTGGGCAACCTTATCAGTGCCTCACCACCCTCACAGTGAATTTCTTCCTAATATCTAATCCTTAGATAACTCCTTATTCCCAAATCTCCAAAAACCAAATCCAGATGAAGGCAATTAATGTAAAGAACCGCATATGGTCACTAATAATACTTGGATTTCAGTTGTCCTGGTCAAACCAGAGTATTTTTGCCACATCATCAAATACACCCTGTCTGTGCATTCTTTTTTCAGTAATGATTTGTTTACACATGGCTGTGGTGCACCCTGAAACATGCAGCTTACTAATTAACTCATAGCCACCTGGGATGGCAATTAGCACAACAAAACCTGGAGCAAATCCCTAAGACTGATCATGGGTTGTACATGCTTGAATCACTGAAAACAGGCAGCCTCGATGGTTTTTTAAGTAGAAAACATGCATTTCAAGTTGAGTGCAGGGAGGCTGTCCAGGACTGACACGTGTGAGGAACCAGGCACTGGTTGTGCAGGGAGCTGCAGGCTCAAGGTCCCCAGCCTTCAAGCTGGTTGAGTGGCAGCATAAGGATCTGCCTTTCAATACCAAATCAAAGAGCTGCAACTCTTTTATCCCATGGAAGAATGGCTGCCCAGTGCTGTCCCTCAAAGTTATCCTGCCAACAGACCACGGACTGAAGGTTTTGTGATGAAGAACTACAAATCTGCCTGGGACCACTGAACCAAAGCAAAGACAAGCTAAATTTGGGTTGAAGACTTCACACTCTCTGCACATGCAGAAGGGCTGCTAAGTTGATACAAAGCTTTTGTACCTACTGGGTTTGAGGCTCTTGGGAGTTTAGTGCCTTCCCTCCTTTGCTTCCATGAAAAATTACAATGACTGGGCACTGCTTGTGCAGCTCCACACTGTGCATTTGCTGGGTGCACATCCATTGATGGGTGAATTTAATCCTGCTGGAAATGCAGAGGTGGGCTGCAGAGGTGGACTGTTTCCTGTCAGCATTTAAGCTCTTTCGTGCCTGCTCAGGAGCTTTGCCTGAAATCAGTGACAATCTGCCCACTTCCATACCTAATTGTCATAAACATGTGAAAACAGACCACAGCACAGTTAGCAATTCTCCTTTCATTATGCCAGTGTGCTTCTCATAGCATAATCATGATCAACAGACACGTCATTCTCCTCTCACCATTTTAATTTTGCAAGTTTAGCTTATTTTTCCACTAGTAAAGATGAAAAAAAAAAAAAAAAGAAAAGAAAGAAACAACATAAACCCCCACCTTTTGAAGGCTGAGTCTGCCCATGCAACAGTTGGTGACAAGCAGCACTTGACCTACAGAATCAGACTCTGCAGTAGCCATCACCAGCAGAAATAAAAAGCACATGGTTTGAAAGAAAACTTGGTGCCCATCACAGGCAGCTCAGAGTCTGCACTTCATCAAGGGCTAATTTTCACTAGGATTAGTTACCAGCCATTTCCTTCCTCCCTGGCTTTTAACCATTTATTGTTTATAGTGCAGCCTGGGAAGCTCTGCAATAGACACAAAAGCATTTAGGAGAAGCAGCAGGAGTCACTCTACAGGAGTAAGTTAAAGCTCAGCATGTGCCCTTCAGCTGGAAATCATAAAGCATCCCTGGAAACATGCAGCTGAGCCCTGATCTGGAAGACAGAAAACAAGAGGGCACCTTTCCTACTCCCCATGGAGAGGGCTGTCAACTGCCAGCCATGACCTGTTCATTCCAGGTGATGTAAATGCAGAAATTTTTGCTAATCTTATGCTAAGTTTGAGTTCAAATTTTTCTTTTGCCTGCATAGCCTTTTATTCACTCCTCCCTCTCCTCCCTCTCCTTGAAGGTTGCCTGCCCTTGGGAGTATCTTTCTCCTTTCTGAATCCAAAAACATTTACATTCTTCCTCAAAATATTGCTGATACAGTCTCCTATCCCTTCACCCCCAGCTTGCCAGTCATTGCATGCTTTTTGAGAAATAAAAATAAAGCAAATTCAATATGTTAATAAAACTTGCAATCCAGAGACAATATTTGCTTTGGATATTGTACAGAGCACTTAAGAAGCTGGGATCTCCCCGTTTTAGGAGCTAAAGAGCTGTTTTACATAGTACACTGCCTTTTTTGTAGAACTGGTCAGAAAATGCTGAAGTCTGGAGTATTTATTCCAGGACTAGTGAGTACCAGCAGCTGTGCGTGAGGTTTTGAAAAGGACAAAGGGTGTCTGTAATTTGTGTCCAGTTTATTTTGTAGAGCAGCTTTGGATTTAGGAATGAGGCCAGATACGTTTGTGCATGATGCCATTTTTCAGGACAGCAAAGCCAGTGGCTGACTGACACCTCTGGGGGCTGGAAAACTGACTCCCATGCCAGACAGGACAGCAGTGATGCTGGTGGAGCTGAGAATAGCCAGGCTTCCAGGGCTTACTGGGCTTCCCATTGCCAGTCACTGGAGGCCTGGCCACCTCTCATGGAGAGCAAAGGCAAATACCCAACAGTGGTTTAATATCAATTATCAAAACTCCTCTGTCCTCTGGCAAACTGAGTCGATTTTCAGGACAATTTAACTATTTGTGTCTCCATCTGGTCTGTCTGATGCTGTAAAATTCCGACTCAAAATGAGTCTGTTTTGGAACAACAGCACTGGCAATAGATACACAGATCCTGTAATGAGACCACCACAGTTAGCAATGCAGGTAAGTCCAGCTCCTGAGACCTGAGCCAGCAGAAGGGTTGCACACCCGAGTTGGATTTCCAGACTCTCTCAAAGCTGAAGTCCTCCTCGCACAAGAACCAGCAGTCCCAGAATAGCATCTCAGTGTTTGCCACCTCTCAGCCAGAAAAATCTCACTTTGGACAACCTGTGAGTAAGTGTGAATCCAAGCCCAAAGCTCTGACACCACAGTTTCCAGAAGTGACTCTTCTGCTCACCCCCTGCCATGGCCAGAGGTGCTCCTGTGCTCTGAGGGACGGTCCCGGACTCAAGGCTGGAATCCAGCCAGCTGCCACTCAAGTTCCTGCGACCTAGCAATGAGCACACCTCCCTTTGCTCTCAGGAAAGTCCAGCTCTGCTTCCCTCCCACACCAAAAAATCCCAGTACCATCAGCAATTCCCCCAGCTTAGTGTGAGGAAGGTGAGCACCACCCACCCACACTTCACAAATATTTCTGCCTGCCACTCCAAGAGCTCCCTGCGTTTCTTCCGCCTTGCCTTTTCTCACTGGAATTCAGAAGAATGCATCTTGCTTAAAAAAACCCAAACCAACCTCATACAGAGAAACCTGACCAAAATTGGCCGTGCCACTGCACTTGCCTTTTCCCCAGAGGGGAGGATGCAAAAGCAAACAAAATATGGCAGATGTTTGTCATGGTGTTTAACGTGCTGCTGGAAGGGGTTCAGATCCTGTTGTGGTGAGAGCTCAGAAAGCTACAGTGCGGAAGCCAAACACTTCAAGATGAGCTTTTTGTTTTGAAATCCTTCCAGATGATGCTTCACAGAACTAATTTAGGCAAGAATAGATTTCCCTAAGCAAGACAATGATAGAACATGACACTTTGCAGTTACGCTGAAATCACACTACCTGAATAGGCAATTCCTCACCTGAAACAGAGTATCAAAATAATGTTACTTTTGTCATCAAAGTGCAGAAAAGATGAAGAACACTACAGCAAAATGCCTTCAGATGGACATACAGGCTGTCCAGCATATACAGATCTTTGGAAATTACAAGTAGTCTTCATCTTTTCCAATAATTTTGAGTTAATACCTACCTACCTCAGCTTGTTTCTAAATTGCAGTGACACACATGGTTAAATTCTCAGCTGTATTAAAAATACCCTGAGTGAATGAAAAGAAAAAAAACCCAGCTCACAGTTTGTACGTGTTGCATTATATCATCATTTCACTTCAGGATGTTGGAATTTGTTTTATCAGAATTTGACACTATCTACTTGACTCAAACACACAAAAAAAATGTAATAAAACCACCAAAAATGTCATGCCTGTGAGCTTCAAAGCAGCACAAACCTTGACTATTTTAACACCTTTTTTAATCTTACAGGAACTGCTTACCCATTGATTCAGCCTGTTCACCCAGGATCATTCTGTCACTGTTGCTTTGAGTTTTAATGCATTTCTCTCTATGCAGTAATTGAAAAAAAAATAGACATAACACAAAATTTCATGGCCTCTGGTTAAGGCTTTAGAGCTTCCTTGTGCTTGTTGTAGCAGAGCTCTTTAAAAATGCATCATGCTAATGAGAAGGCAGTAGCCTGCTGGCCAGAACAGGTCTGCAAAGGTGTGGGGCAGCTCAATGAGGGAAAAATGCTCTCCTAAGGAAAGCAGGGACAGAAACTGCTGCATACTTCTGCTCTCAAGGTTTTGATTCAAGCACGGTGTCACAACCAATGCACATCCAACTGCTCCTCCCAGTCGGGGCTGTTATGTCCCCAGGGAGGGAATTCTCACTCTGGGAGATGGGCAGTGGTTGCCTGGTTCCTCTTGCACAGTGCCCCACTAGAAAAATACACAACAAAGCAAACTCCTTGGCAAAGGTGGAGCCATGTCCAGCCTGTGATGGGAATATCCTGGAATGGTGCCTGGGACAGCAAGGACATGACCGGAGTGGGCAACCCCTACAATTCCCTACAATAATGACAGAAGCTGTGGGAAAATTTTCCCTGAGGAGAGGGCCTACATCACCCTGAAATCCCATTCCTGTTGTAGCAACACTCCCCACAGCAAAGTGCAATTCCAGAATAGAAATCATTCCATGCCAAAGCAACAAAACTCAACACATTGTGAAACAAGTTGCCAAAGCCCAGGATGTTACTTAGATACAATAAGATTTTTAAAAATTCTCTTACCGATGCCTTTAGATTTTGAATGTTCCATCTTTTCTCTGGGAGCAGGGAGGCAGAGAAACTTGCCCTTTCTTCCTTTTCTTTGATGGAAGGAAACGTGCCTTCTCTCCAGGTCATATATTGCATAAGATATGTTGGAAATTGTATAAGATGTTTTGGAAATCAGCAGGCAGATCTACAGCAGCATTCAGGTTCCTTCTTCATGTTGAATTTAGGATTACAGGGATCCAGGTATAATTTCATAAAAAAAAAATTAAAGGGAGTAAAGATAAGCAGTCAAAATTAGCATGCAAAGTAGGAGCTGTATTTTTTTTCTGTGCAAATATTAATTTTACATAAAAGAAGTAGAAGCAGTATTCTTAAGAAAACAGTTTTTCCTTTTAACCAAAGACTATTAAAACAAAAAGCTCTTTGAAAAAAAAAATCCTAACCAAATATATCTGACAAAATAGCCAAGTCTTTCTTCTTTCCTTGCTTCTCCCCCTTCCTCCACCCCATTTCCTCTCCTTTAAGGGAATTGTTTTATTTTGTATTCTTTTGTTGTGACATCTGGGGGGCCATTTGTGTTGTTTCCTTCAATATATTTCAGGCAACCTGGCAGCAGATGTATTGCAAAGCAAATTAAGATCCAGGCAGGCAACACGAAAGGCTGAAACAAGTTACTGCAAATCCGGTAAGATTTGGGACAGAAGCTGGAGTCAGAGCTGGTGTTTGGGGGCAGCTCTGTGGGGGCAGGGTCAGGTCTTTGCTGGTCCCCTACCTTACCTGGGGGCAGGTTCATCATCCCCTGTGTCACCAGGAGCTCTGCCCACCCACCCTGTCACCCACCCAGGGCCTCGGGGCTCTGTTTGCCAGCAAGATGCAGCACATATCCCCATGCCCACTCAGCAGGAGCAGCTCCTTGAAGTGAGAGCTGTTAAAATAAGCACTTGTGTATCTGTTCTCTCCTTTTGACTCCAAATATAGTTTAGGAATACACAGGGAGGACAAGATACCTGCAGGTGGGTGGAAGTGTCTGCATCAGCTTCTTGGTCAGCAGTGCCCAAAGGCAGCCGACAGCCTGAGCTGCTCAGCAGGCTGGAGAGGATTAACACATACAGGGCAAAATGAAGCAAAAAAGCTTTTTTTGTCCCTCCTGTCCATGCTGCCTTCCTAAGTACCAGGAGAGTGGGAACACATTAATAAACTGTATTGTACCAAGTGTCACATGGCATCATTAAATTGCAGATGTACCAGCAGATAATTTAGATAAAGACCAAGAGGCACATAAGAGTTATCAGCCATGACTTCAGGGATGACAGGTTGTTACCACAATTTCCTAAGAGGCTGCATCTGTGAACTCCAAAAACCCTTTTTATTTTTTGCCCTCCCACTCAGCAACCTTCAGAAACTGGAGTTTAAGTCTCTTTTAAGTTGATGTGCTACAAAGAAACGAAAAGAAAGCCTCAAGGGGAAGATACTGGCTTCAGCTATTTGATCCAGGTTTTTACATTGCTATTCTATGTCCAATTCTGAGAAAAATAAATCCCTTTATCCTCCGATTCCCTACCTAATCAAAACTAGGCCATTTTACCCAAATAGCCAAGCCACGTTGCTTAGCACCCACACTGATTTCAGCCCCTTGGGAGTCAGATCTGAGAGATCTTCCTTTGAAGGCCTAGTCAGAAAGGAGAGTAATTTGTAATTTGGCTGTTGCTGCTCTTATGAAGCTCTGTCTTAGTCACAAAATATTACTCTTCTCATAAGGAAAATGAGTGGTGTAGCAGCATGAGCCCAGACGAACTTCAGGTCTGGAACAGCCTCCCTTAAAGGAAAAATGGATCCACTCTCACCTTTGGTTGTTTTTGGCAGCCTTAGCAATGTCTTTGTCAAACACTAGGCTAAAAATATCTTTCAGCACCTGCAACTGCATTCTTCTGTTTCTCAAGGGTTTTTCTTCCCTAAGTGCATGCATAGACATAGGAAAGCAAAATCAACAGAGGAAACAAGAGCATTATTGAAGATGATTGCACAGGAATCTTCGTTAATGAGCTTGTAGCACACCTTACTTTCTTGGCTTAGCATCTCATTACTACATCAGATGCCTTTTGCTTTAAAACACCAATAATTTCTGAAATTCACGTGAACATCTCCTCTGCCTGAGCAGCAGAGTCACCACTGGGGTTGCTGTGGCAAACAAGCTGTTCTATCAGCCAGGAGAGGAAAGTGCTGTATAAACACTGAGTAATTCCTCAGAGGGCCAACAATGCTAGAGCAAGGTGAAAAGCTGAAGTAGCTTTACCCACTGAAATGCAGCCAAACCCCCTTTCTACAGTTAATGGAGATCTGTGACTGCAGCACATTCAAATTTATTACTTTTTTCAGGAGCTATTCTTTATAGGTTAAAATTCAAATTGTATTTTTACTCACACTGGAGGGCAGGTCAAGGCCCCTCTGCCCCCTCTGCTGACCCCACCTGCAGTGCTGTGTCCAGCTCTGGGGTCCAGCACAGGAAGGACATGGAGCTGTTGGAGTGAGGCCAGAGGAAACCACCAAGGTGATCAGAGGGATGGAGCAGCTTTCCTTGAAGAAAGGCTGAGAGATTTGGGATTGTTCAGCCTGGAGAAAAGAAGGCTCAGGGGTGACCTAATTGTGACCTTCCAGTACCTGAAGGGAGCCTACAAGAAAGATGGAGAGGGACTGTTCACTAGGGCCTGGAGTGACAGGACAAGGGGAATGGATCCAAACTGACAGAAAGTAGGTTTATATTGGATATTAGGAATGAGTTCTTCCCTATGAGGGTGGTGAGGCACTGGCACAGGTTGCCCAGAGACGCTGTGGATGCCTCATCCCTGGAAATATTTGAGGCCAGGCTGGATGGGGCTCTGAGAAACCTGGGATAGGGGAAGGTGTCCCTGCCCACCTTTGGAACCAGATGAGCTTTAATGTCCCCTCCAACCCAGGCCATTCTGTGATTCTGTGAAATACAAACCCAGTGGAGTGATTCCAGTGACATTATCCTGCCTTAACCTGGACTGTAATAATTTTCTTCACTTCACACCACCACAGCTGCATCTCACACTGCCTCACTGGAACTTACCACATCCACACATGTACCTTACACATTTTTAAAAGGTCTTTGACCAAATAATATTTTTACCCCACTGCAATAAAGCCACTCCAGAATTTTCAAGACACTCAACTTTCCAGCCAACCTCTTAGATGCCCCTTCTGAAATTTATATTGGAATAGGTGCCTCCTAACAGCAAGGCATGTATGAGAACATGGGGCAGAATCAGTTTTCTGATCATTATTTGAGAGGGTTTTTCTTCTCACACCTTTTCTCACCTGAGTAACTGCATGTCATGCAAATGCTCTGCCTGTGGGTTCACAGGGCAGAATAAAGTCAGTGTGCTACAATTCACAGCCAAAATAACTAAATGGTGACTGGTGAAATCCTCATCTAAGAGACTATTTCTGACAGGTCCCCGAGGGCTGCATTTTGGGCCTCTGCTTCTCAGTATCTCTGTCCATGATTTTGGGAGGAGAAAGAACAGATCCAACCACCAGTGATGTGTCACACACGATATGTGACACACATACATGCAGTGACAAAGGAACTAGTAGGAGAATAAATTACAACAATGCCTAGCCAGGTAAAAATAGAAAGGCAGCCCCTAGTGGAGACACATTTTAAGTTGCTCTATTGAATTCATGGCTAAAGGGAGCTACTGAGGATTTCCAGCCAGGTGGCTGAGAAGAGAGCCTGCTGCTTCTCCTTGACAAAGAGGGGCTCAGCTGTCCACTGCTCTGCTGTGCTTAACTCCTACCCCATGGCCTGGAGGCACCAAAACCAAGGGAGAACTTCAGAGCAGCCAGCCAGGCAAAGGAGATCAAGACTGGTGGGTGGTAGATAAAAGAGGAAAAATCCCAGGGAGAGAGTAGAGACTTTTCATAGTTCCATCAGAAGGTCAGAGGGGTGTCTAAGGACACTGAAGCAAATGGTGTTACCAGATTAGGGATTAGGGATTTTTTAAATTAGTATTCATAAACAAAACAAAGCAGAATTTTTCCCATCCTTAAATTAAAAGTATGATTACTTTAAAATTTTTCTATTGCTGAGAAAATGTTTGCAATTAATTTCATTAGCCCATTCCTGGCTGTCAGAAGCTCTTTCTGATGGCTATGCCTGTTCAAAGGCTGCATCCAACCATTACAATACATAGTTTATTCTATGAAATCTTCCATATAAAACTCCCAGTCTGCTGTGGACTACTGGACATGCTAAAACAAACTCTCAACCTTTATTAATTGACAGGCTCATCCTCACTATAGTTACACAAAAAGCTAATTTTTGTCTTCCTAGTGGCTGTCATTTCTCACTGCAGAATAAATGATGCCTCAGCTTCTTAAAAACCCAAATGTTTCTGATACTGTTCCCATAAACTTTAACCATTAACATGGGAAAGAATTTAATAAACCAAAGTTTCACAGTCTTGTTACCTCATTACAGTTCTTCCTCAGCACCGCAGAGCTCCTAAGGCATTTCTCATCACTACATAATTTTCAGGCTACTTCTCCCAATTTCATAGATGACAAAGCAGAAAGCTGCATAGCTCATGTAAATCACTGTACGCCCAATGTCCCACCAAAAGTCTGCTGCTGAATCACAAATCAAACACCAGCCCTGACAAGCCTCACTCTCTCCCATCCTAATGTGTAGTGGGAAAACACAGAATCACAGAATCACTAGGTTTGGGAGGGACCTCTGGAGATCATCCAGTCCAACCTCCTGCCAAGTCAGGATCGCCTGGAGCAGGTGACACAGGAACACATCCAGGTGGGTTTGGGATGTCTGCAGGGAGGGAGACTCCATGACCTTTCTTGGCAGCTTTTCCAGTGCTCTGCTGCCCTCAACATAAAGAAGCTGTCCCTCATGCTGAGTGAAAGTTCTTGTGGCTTAGTTTATGGCCATAAACTAATCATAACATGAAGGTGTATCCATCTGTCTGATCACAGACACTTATCCTCTTTCCCTTTTCTGAGCATACCAAACAGCCACAAATCAAAGGTCCCTTTATGACCCATTTCTGGGCTCAGAAATGCAAAGTTCAGACCTTTCATAGTTCAGAGAGAGAGAGCACACACGTGTACAAGCCAGCATGTGCACATGTCCAGAGAGGACTTGCAATAATGCACAGACTCCCTGAACCAGACTGTAACCTCAGTACCTGCTAGATACAACTTCAGTTGTGTTCATCCTCCTCCTTATGATGTTTGTTCAGGTAAACAAGCTGTTTTGTGGAAGACAGAAGACAGCTGAAAACCTCCAGGGTGCCCTGAATGGTCTTTTCATAGCTGGCAAGAGGTGGGCAGAGCATCAGAGTTGTGGAAACTAGTATGGCGTGGCTTGGAGACATCACTTGTGTGGCACAAGAAGGGACTGAGCCTGCACTCCCAAAGTGACCTTGGGTTCACCTCCTTGCCCCAACTATTCCAGGGAGCACCATTCCCTGGAGTCCTCTGCCCTGCACTGCACAAGGCCCTTTCTGGCCTTACCAAAGGCCAATGCCAACCACATTGAATCTGTCCAAATTAAAATTTCTTTGTTTTCTCATTGTCCAAGCACACTTGGAGCTTTCTACCCCATTTTCCATGTACTCTCCTTTCCAGCTCTTTTAAACATTGCAGCTACAAGACCAAAACTTCCCAAACATTTCCTTGCACGTCTTTCCACTGGTCTTAAATGCTAATGCATTGTGTAACTCTGCTGTTTGCCCAGGGACCCTTTACAATATTTAAAGGCTGTCAGTCAGGTGTGAACCTTTCCATTGATTTACCATTCACTTCTGATCCTCTCCTGGATGCATTAGGCAGCTGCAGCCCGCCACTGGTGCTGAAGAATAACAATTCCATTTGTTTGAACCCGACTTAGAGCCGCTCGCTTTTGCAGCCCATATAATTCTCCTTACTGTGGTTTGTGTGACATTAATGACAAAATAAATAATTCAGCATGGTTTTCACCCAATTGTAGCCTTGTCAGAGACTAATATACAATCTTTGCTAGCTTATTTAACAAAACAAGCCCCTGAATGATGCTTTTAAAGGCTGAAACTCTCATTTTAATGGAATTTGGTGGCAAAACTCCCTCAAGACCCAGCGGTAACAAACAGGCACAATCTTCCCATTCTTGCTCCTGCCAACCCACCTTCTCATTTAGCCCTGGTATTTATGCTCTGCACCCACCCAGCAGGTCTGTGCTTTCTTACCCTGCACATCTTAGGCTGGCTTTTTATGGAGCTACACTTTACTTGAAGGGGCCATAAAATGAAGCTGAACAGCACCAGGGATGTCTGCACAGGGTAATTAGGAGAAAAGAGAACACTTAGTTCCCTAATGAGACCTGACAGTGAGGCTTCAGGAATGAAACCACTCCTGTTCTTGCTCTCAGGGGGGTGGGTTTAGTGACACAACAAGCTACTCTAAGCATTTCAGGAGGGCTGCTTGGCTACAGGAGCTCTACAACAGGATCACTATTTAAAAAAATCACTAATTTTTTGGACATTCATAACAAAGTTTCCAGTACCTTCACTGAGGCCAGGATATTCTTCTCAATACTCAGTCCCTCAGTCCCTCTACAGCACGCTTTTTCTCCATTTCTCATACACTCATTTCTACTTGTCCTGTGTTCATTAATGCTGTCCCTGAGCTGCTGTGCTTAAACTGGCATCAACAGCTGTAGAATTTATGCATAAAGGAACATTCCTACCCAGAAAAATCTTGCATCTTTCCCTTAAAGCAGTGATGCTTTCCCTTAGAAGTGTATTGGTTCCAAAATGATCTCAGGGTTTACTTGGGAGTAAGACCCTTATTTCCTCATGACTTTATGTTCACCTCCTTTTCTTCTTTTTTCCAGGAAAAACACTTAGTTTGTCTGTAAGCAACACATTCAGAGACAGCATATATGTCATGCCAAATTATTCTCCCCTAGAGCAAGGTCAATTTAATATTCAGATTGGCTTTTCATTCATCCTGGGGCTGCAAAGTGATTTGGTTTTCTTTCAGCTTCAATTTACCTAAACTATGGGTATCTGATTTTTGATTTTGCAGACTAGACTGCTATCCAGGGTGTTTTTTCCCACATGTCCATGGAGTCTGTTTTTCCTGTTAAGCAAATGCAGCTGCTTTTTGCAAAGACCACAGCGTGCATCAGGTAGTGGATGAAATAAAGCCTAATGAATTCTCATGGAGAGAGGAATCATTAAAGTTTGTGATTTCAAAATAATGAATTTCCCTTTTCATTTAAAATAGGACAGTAATGAATAGGTGATACATTTCAAAGTATATTCTAAGGAAAATGGCTAATGGTTTCCTTGGAGCTGGAAATTATGCTCCAGGAAAAGGATGCATCTGGCCCCAAAAGCAACTGTGATTGTGAAGGAGTAAGAGACAAGCAGTGCATCTTTTTGGGTTTTCATCCCCAGCTATAACACACTGACCATGAAGTTTCTGACAACCCAGGTCCCTTGGCAGCCCACACCTCCCTTGGGAATCCCTTCACAGCCCCACTCCACCATGCCTTAGCCCCTTCCTTGTTGTCCCTGCATGAATCCTAACCCTAAAAATAACCATACTTCAACCATAACCATGAAGTAACTCCTGTCTCATCTTGCAAAGAGGAGTGTCAAAAAACCAGTGGCTCCTTAACAGAAACAGGCTGGTTTAAAGTCCTGGTTGGCTGAACAGTGCTGTTAGTTCAGAGGCTATTGAGTTATTTAGCCAAAAGCTGTGGTTCAGCATGAAGAGTCTTAGTTCTCAACAGCATAAAGGTTACCTGCTCAGTAGCAATTTTATTCACATTAGTGACATCAGCACAACCAGGAATGAGCAGACAGAGGGGCCCAGAAAATGTCCTTAAAATCAAGGAAACTGACACAGTCGGGACATCAGCACTGGTCTCATAATGTGTCTGATATGGAAACAAAAATCAAAGTGGCCTTTTTGTATAAATGATCCAAGAAAAACACTGCATCCAGCAGAGGACACCTGATGGCACAGTGGAGCTCTTGCAAAGGGTTCTACTCCTGCCTATGCACACAGTTTGCAGCCTGATTTGCTCAGTACAAGCTTTAGTTTAGCTGTTCATTTAGTCTGAATTGCATGCAATACTTATAGAAGCATACGTGGGATTGACACAAATACAAATGAATTACTCAGATCTGGAGTTATGACAATGACACCAGGAAATGAACTCTCACAAGCTTTAAAAGAGGAGAAATCTTAAAAAAAAAAAAAAAAATCACTGTTGCCTTTTATTTGAGTTCCTGATATTTTCAGCTTCTAAAAACATTACCTCAGTTAACTCTCTGCACTAAACTTTTTTATGGTAGGCATAAAGCTCTTTTTTTTTTTTTTACAAATAAAAAAGCATTCACCCTGACATAGCAGCCCTACTGTTGTATTAAAGGCACCTCCCAGGGTAGAGCTATTCCAGATTAGAGAGAATTTTCATTGGAACCAGAGGCTGGACTGCACTTTTCATTTCCATGCACCACGGTAGACAGGAGCAGCTGGCTGGGATCCTCCAGGAGCAGTGCTGTGCTGGTAAGTGGATTGACTGCACTCAGCAGTGCAGCAATTCCCAGTGATCCCAGTGATACACTGCAGCCCAGCAGACACTGACCAGTGCCTGATCTCGTTTAGCACACACTGCGGGCACTGCTGCCTTCCCCTCGCACCTTGGACCCCCAGGAAAGGGCCACGACAAAGGGAGGGAGAGGTGGAGCTCACTGCAGGCACCAGCTCCTCGCAGCAGTGACTATTTTGCTCCTCTGAAACAATCACTGGGGGGTTTTGAAGGCTGAAATCTGCTGTGATTTAAACCTGACAAGGAGAAGCGTTTTGCTGCTTTGCTCCCGGCTCTCCCACCCAGCTGGGACATCAGCACCCCACATTCTCCTCTTCATGCCTCACCTTCCCTTGCCCGTCAGCTTTGGGGCTGGAGAGGATTGTGATGATGCTTTTCAAGCCCTTGTGCCAGCTTGATCACAAAGATCAGGGTGACTCAGTGACGGCATGGAAAGGCTCGGCTCCTTTGACAAGATGCTCTTTAAACCCAGCATCCCTGGCACCAGCTGAGCAATGAAAGGCTCACAGTGAAATGCTCGTGTCCCACAGCACTACTGGGGCACAGCCAGGGGCACAGCCAGGGGCACAGCCCCCACGCTCTCCAGCAGAGCCAGAAGTCAGTCCTGCTGCCAAACCCACGCACAGCCTCCTCCCACACCTCGGAGACACTCGGGGTGGCTTTGTCAGCACAGCACAACAGTAGCAGGAATACACACAGATACTGTCAAGGACAGCAAAGAGCAACCAGCACAGCCCTGCTCTAAATGCTGCCAGAATATTTATAACCTGAGTGTTCTGCCCAGGGAGCTGCAGCCTAATTTAGGCTTCTTTTTCCTGCTTACTTTCCTCTCCTCAAACACATGATAGTTTTCTATCATTAATCTTCAGACTCTCATACTTCCAGTGTCCTGAACTTGTATTTCTCTTTATAGGCACAAGCTGTCCTCCTAGTGCATGGAGCAGCTGACCCGGTCACCTTTCCTGACAACACTCACAGCTCCACAGGACCAGGCCCATGATGAGGAATAAATCATTCCCAGGTATCTGTGCATGCACTTGAACAAGGTTCATAAAGCAGTTTCACACAAGAGGCTGCCAGCTGTATCCTCCCATCTTGATTTCAGAGTGATTTCCAGAATTATTCCTACTCTTTCAGTCATTTTCACCAGACCAGAAGTCTGCTGTGCACAAGTGATTGTGCTGCTCTTTTCATCCTCCCTAAGCTCAGCCAGTGCAGTTCTGTGTCCTGGCACAGACAGTAAACCCAAGGGGATTTTAGGAAATTAACTGGCAGCCGTGAGGCTATGGGAAAGGACATTTCAGCAAAATCAGCAACTGATCTGAAGCAACATTAAAGTCCTGACAGGAGCAGGCACACTAAACAGAGGTAAGTGGAATGCTGCAGAATGGCATTTTGTTAATAAAAACCCCAAAAACCAGAGTTTACTGACTGAAACCACTGACCCTGGCTGGCAGTGGAATGGGAAAAATTGTCAAAATGTTTTCGTTTTGTATTTCAAATTATAACTAAAGCCTAAGTAAAGGTATTAAAAAAACAGGTATTGAAAAGCCCTCAACACTACCAACAAAAATCAAGGACTTTTAGTTTTGCTAGCTAACAAATAATTCAGTTACTCACCCAGCACTAACGTGAGGGCAAAGAACCGGAGCGTTCCCTGCCATCGGCGCGGGGGAGATTTAGGTGGGTAATTCCATTAGCACTCTGGAAGTCCCTTCACATAAATCTTTGTGGCATTAATGAGGAAATGAGGCATCAATAATATAAGAAATTTGGTTCCTTAGCTCCACTTGAGGATCTCAGGCAAGGACATCTCAGGTTTCCCACCTCTGCCAGGCACAGCCTGGGCATCCCTAAATCTTCACACAGGCTCAGGGCCTGGGCTGCACTGCAGAGGTTGACAGGTCTCACATTGGCCCCAGAAGAAAGGAAATGTAAACCCTTGCAAGTAACAAGAAACACAAGTGCCATTTCCTCAGCGTTCACAAATTTGGATGCTCTTACAAGCCGTGCGTGAAATGACACAGTAAAAAGGAAGAGAAGGAGTTAAGCATTCAGGAGTGAGCAGATGTGCTCCGTGCAGCGAAGGCACAAGGCTCTTGACTCTGCAACATCCTCACCAAGTAATTGTGTGAAGGCTGTGGTGCCGCAGCCATTGTTTCATCTCCTTATCGGCACCACACACCGCCGCCGGCTCTGCGGCGCTTCCCAGCGCGGGCTCCCCCCAGGATGATCGGGATGTTCACACACACACACAACCCCAGCAGGATGAAAGTGCTCCCAGCCTCTGCCCATCTTCCTGCACGCTCTCTCCCTGCAGACTTGCACAATGAGGAGAAAAGGAACAGGTTTTGCTTTTAAGTTAGAAAAGTAGCACGGCTGCTGGGGGAAAAAAAAAAAGGGAAAAAAAAGGAAAAAGCTGGATGCTGTTCCTGTGGTGGGTCTTCCCAGGAAAGCTTGGTCTCTTGGCCTGCTAGACCTAAAGAGAGACAGAACCTGCCAGATAAAATACTTCATGTTTCCCAGCATCTGCTGCTACATAATCACACCAAGCTTGTTTACAGTTGAAATCACAAATTATTCCAAATATTAGTCTTATTTAAAAAAGACGACCTCTCTCCAGTGCCTCAAAGGGTGCATAAAATAGCAACTACCTGAATGACAGACACCTACTTTCCTGCAATTTCTGTGTGCAGGGCCACAAGGTCCACCTCCCATGGGAAGACAGGAGCTCAGCAGACTGCAGCTGAAGGAAAGGACAGCAGACAGCCAGGGATAACAGGAGGGGACCACAGAACCCTGCACATATTCTCTTCTTCAATACCTGGAAGGATTTTTTTTTTCCTCATTGTGAGGGGAAAGGAATGTTTTGGTGGCTAGATGCCTATTTGGTTCTACAATGCACTCTCTTTTTTTTTCGAAGGTAGTGGGGGGAAAAAACAGACCAAAATAACAAGTTTAGTTCTTGATGTCTCTTCCTCCTGACCTACCAATGCTCCTCACTTATGACTTTCACTATTTCAAATGAACCTCTGTGCTTCAAGCCTTCAGGAGCACATGAAGGGAAGATACACCTGGACACGTGGATCACAGATCCAGCACTGTTCTGCTGGGCCGCTCGTTTTAAACTTTGATCCTCTTCTCAGTGAGAGATGCAAAAGCAGTTAACAAAGGAAAATCTCTCTCCCCTCCCAACCAAATCCTCAGCTCTTTCCTGCTGGCTGGATATGAGTCCACATCCCAACCTGGCAGGCACAACTTCCCCCATGTTGTGCTACCATCACTGCACTAAGCCAAGCAAGTGGAATAAAAGTTAGCATAGTGCACTCCTTTCCCTCTAAGCTGAGCTTGGAGGGTGGAGACATATTATGAGTGTTTATTTTTGCCTTCCCAGGGCTACTACTGCTTGGGAAGAAAAGCTTTGCAGTAAGCTCAACCTTTGCAAGAGGCCCAGAAGATGCAACTGATGCTTTCGTGGTCCATCCTTCCATCTCCTAGCCAGGCCTTTACAGACATGGATCAACACAAGTCCAGCAGCAAGAAAGGGCCTTGCCTTCACACAGGAGACATGCAAGTGCTGTGGCTGCAGCTGTCCTGGCCCCAGCTTGGCTAAAGGCTTGGCTAGATCTGGTTTGAGCAGTGCTGTGCCTCTCACCAAACATCCAGAGCTCTGCTAGAGAAGGAGTTGGAGCAGCTCAGGCCACCCCCGAGCCTCCTCTCCCAACATATTTATCCCTTGTGGCTTTATAAACCATTTTTGCAACTATGTTGGCAGCTCGAGAATTTAATTGCAAGTCTCATGATACTGGGTGGTGTTTTTAATGAAACCTGCTGCTCCTGGGGAATGAAGGAATCCCAGGGTTCATATAAAACCAATTAAGTCTTCTAATTGCAGCTGCAACCTGAGAACACCCAGCAAGAAAATCCTCAAGGATGGAAATCTGAAGGTAAATAAAAAGACCTGCTTCCTTCTCTGTGCAATTTTTGTGTAAGAAAATGCTCTCAGGGTTTTCAAACTAATGACACAGGATGCCTGAGTCACACGCACAAAGTTTCAGTTTAGAAATACAAATATTAATATAGAACAGGCTGTCAGAGAAAGAAGGTAACAATGGCTTTAAGCATTAATAATGGCTTATATTTACACTAATAATAAGATTAAAGCACTTGGAAACAGGTAAAACACATACCTTGTCAGAAGCCATTGGAAATAGGGTGACACAAGGCAGTTTAACAGCCTGGCAGAATTACCAGTTGCATCCCTTTGACACTGATACATCACCAGGGTGTGAATTCAGTAGGATTCAGGGATTACAGGGCAGCTCTGGAGTATCTGGAATAGAAGAAAAACACACCTGAAGTTTAAATGACAACTAGAGCACTGTGACCTATGTCAAGTTTAGCTCTGTAAACTAATATCCTACCCTTTCCTAAATCTTGGAGCCTAGGAGTCAGTAAGGAATAAAACCTGCAGTATTTATGATTTAATGGGAAAGGGTTTGTCTCTTTTCACAATTCCAGCTGGCTTGAAGAGGAAGGGAATACGGATGACCAGAGTCTCATATTCTAACTGTAAATGATGATTCCTTTCCC
Organism: Promerops cafer; assembly: GCA_013398275.1. Lineage (NCBI taxonomy): Eukaryota > Metazoa > Chordata > Aves > Passeriformes > Nectariniidae > Promerops > Promerops cafer. The sequence goes on along the minus strand of VZSE01002599.1, from coordinate 105,105 downwards.
CCACTGTTTTCTAGTTATTAATTCAAGTTGAAAAGACAGTTTTCCTTATGTTTACACACCCACACAGTTAATTGGAAGTAAAAAGATGTCTGTTTATGGCCAGGAGTGCTACCCCTGTTTGGGAGAAACAGGTTATTGTGCAAAATTCATGTAATTGGTTTCCATAGCCCAAAGTATATCAGGAATAATTTCTTACAGCAGAGGAGAAGATTTATGCTGAAGTGTCCCTTGAAATTTCTCATTCAAAGGCTGATGGCTCTAATGACTGCCTTCAAATTGTTATCAGTAAAAGTCTATGCAAAAATGAAATTCAGCGTGCAATTTGGCAAACAGCTGTATGCTCCCAGCCTTCAGCCCCTAATCTAATCTGGGCTCCAATTTCTCTTTGTGCACATTTGCAATGTACACAGGCTTGATCTCAGTAAGACCATTAGCACAAGGAGATTTGCTCAGGCCCACGAGCGCCTGCAGAAGGAGATCCTGGGTGCAGTCAGCTGGCACTGGGCCAGCCCCATCCCTCACTGGGGTCATTCAGGCACAGAGGGATACTTGGGTTTTCCCTCTCCCCAGCAGGTCTCTGGCTGACCCCAGCACGCAAACCTCAGTCCCAGCTCAGCCCGGCCTGTGCCTGGATGGACGCACTGAGCCAGAATGGGGAGCTGCTCCCAAGGCCTGGGAGAGCCTCCCTCTCCCCAGGCAGTCAGCATTCCTTCTGATGCATTCCCTGCTGACCCAGAGCCACCTGGACGGCGGCGCAGGAGGCAGTGAATTCCCTGCTCTTCCATTCCCCCTTCCCCTGGGGACAAGCCGCCCGAATTCCGCGCGAGGAGCCGCCTCTGATTAAATTGAATCAAATGTCTGTGTTTACGAGACGTTTTGACCCACAAATCATTTTCCCTGTCAGACTGAGATACGACAATGATGATAACTCAAATTTCTCCAGTCAAATGGCTTTGGAAAGCTTTCCTGCCATTACAGTCCGTGAATGTCAACGGGTTTAGCTAAGTGCAGGCAAAGACTGATGGCAGCACTTTCTGCATCTCCTTTTGCCACCAGAGAGCTCTCTGTAATGCTGCCTGGCAGGTCTGCCCCAAGAAAGGAGGAAGGAAGACACTGGACATTATTCTTATGATTTGCACTATATTGAATTTATCTTTGCTTTGCCCATTAAAAACAGGTTGCAGAAGATACCCCTGTGAGTTAAACACTGAATTAATTTCCTTCTGGAAAGAGAGCTCTCCCTGGAATACTGAGGTGTCTAAACAAGTGAAGTATATTTCCAGAGTAAGTAATGACACTACTATTAAAAGAAAATTCATAACAGCATCATTAGAAAATATAAAACCCTGTAGCAGAATTACAACTCATTGAAGTAAATGAGTGAATGCAAAGCCTGACTTTGAGTCTTGTTTATCTGCCAGCTGTTTCTGGGACAGGAGCCCCAAAATTCCTCTGGTACCCTTGTGGTAAAGCCCAGGAGCTTGCCACTGCTGCCACATTTAGCCTGCACCATGCAGAGACAGCTTTGAGCTACATTTTGAAGCCTCGCTTTGCAAGCATAAAAGTTCAAACTGGCTGTTTTTGCTGTTTGAACCCTTTCATCCATCTTTAAAGTGGAGAGAGTGTGGCAGTTCTGCTTAGCATAAAGCAACAAAACAGGTGAGGAGAGCTCAGACATTATGTCGAACTACCATCCATCACTCCATATCTTTGCCTTCCTGTTTTTGTAAGTATGGCTGTACTGCCTCCTTCCGTGGCTCCTTCTCTGCTTATTTTCTTTCCAGGGAGATATCATGAGGAAATGAGGAAAGCAGAAAGGGAGAATGAAAAAAGGCACAGCACAGAACACTCCTCTGCATGGAAGGAGGGGGAAGGGGAGAAAGAGGAAGAAAACCTGGGAAAGAGCACAAGACTGAATAATGCACTGGGAAAAAATACAGCAGCTGGATTTTCTGGGTGAGAAAGGAATATAACAGCAAACTGAAAAGTAGCCCCAAAAGACCATTCCTGGAGGAATTTAATGGAAATATGAACAAATTAAATATTGGTAAGAAAACAGTGTAAGTAAAGCAACAGGGTAAACAGGCAGAACAACTGTGAAAGAACACAGATAATTCTCCTTATTAAAAAAGACAACATTTTTGCTGGAAGAAAGTAGCAAAGACTATTGACAAAGCAATTTCAACTAGAAGTCACTGAAACCACCGGAAACCTTTTGCAGTGTCTTAAACAGAGTGTACCAGACCCTCAGCTCTTCTTGAGCAAATAATTTGTGGGATGAACCAGGTGTGCAAACAGCCATGGGCTGCTCTTATGTTATCTTCAACAATGCAAAATGAATCCACGATGCAGAATTTAACATGCCTCGTTCATGCCTAGTAATCACCATGTTTATTTGTGTGAAGAAAACTGGCCCAAACCTACTCTGAAGTGAGGAAACTGAGAGCTGGAACCAATGCTTATCCAAGCAGTAAGACTTATTGCAAAGATGGAAAACCTCAGAGGAGTTCAGGTATCTGGATCTCTCCAGCACAGAGGTGTCAGAGGAAGCACTTTGCTTTTATTCCCTCTCCAGCACATGTCTGTGCAGAATAGGCACCCAAGAGAGGAGCTCCTTGGCAGGAGCTGACAGGAGGGTCAGGGACAACTGATCAAATTCTAGACTTTGAGCAGCTGAAGGACTGCTGAAGGTACCAAGCTGTGTTGGTGAAGGCTGGAAATGTCCTACTCTTTGGTAACCACCAGTTAGCAAAACATCCCCGTTTTGGTCTAAGTGTGTGCAAGCAAAACCCTTCAGATGAGTCACCTTCCTCAGGTACCTTCTATCTACAGTCAGCAGGAGTTTTCTCTCAGCTCACCACAGCAACTGCCCTTATCTGCTGCAAAAAAGGCCTGACACAACAGGACATGCTAAACAAAAAGTTTGTGCCAAGGGAGAAACTCAATCATTCCTACTGCAGACTAAAGAGGGTGAAAGGATTTTCTACAGTTGGGGAATTCACCACTGTATCCTGCTGTTGCAGTTTTCCCCCTTCTAATAATATGTTATCCCAGAGGCACTACCACCACTGCTGTAGTCTTGCTTTTTAAAAAGAATTTTTAAAAAAAAATCTCTGTTGTAATATTTCATAAACAAATGCACTTATGATGATACAGTAAGAAAACTCCCTAAGTGCTTCCAGAGCCAGAGAGATTGATAGACTTTGCCATGGTCTGTGGGAACTTAGCCTTCATTAAGGTCAAGCTAAATTACCTTACAAATAATTTAGCCTCTACCCACAGTTCCTTGATTCTGAACTGATAGATTATGCAGCCATTAATCAGCTCCAGGTCTGGCCTTTGCTTTTGACTTCCAGAAGGTAAACTTATTCCATGCTGCTCCTCTTCTGAGTTTCTCAGATACATTCATACTCATAAAATAAAAAGTAAAAAGGAAAAAAATCTCATTCCCTACTCAGCACTGATGATTTCTCATGCTTCATGAAATATTGAACACACCTTTTAATAAATTTGTTTGTAATGCACCGATTTCATTTTGCCTCCTCCCAAGGAAGCAGATTTCAATTTGATGGGCTGGAAGACACAAGAGATTATTTATGGCTGTATGTCTGGGTCTGTAGTCAGCTGCAGAGCCATAAATTTGGAAGACAGCACAGTAACTGATCTTCAGTTAATTTCCTGGAAAGTCTGAAAACTTTGTTCTGGGTGATCGCTGACAAAGATATAATAACAATAAAATGACCCAAGACGGCCAAACACAATTTAATAGTTTCCATAAAGATCATTTTTATCAGAGCTCTGTAGGACTTCATTCACCAATCCAACACCATTCCCTACATATAGCCAGTGAAAATTCATACCCTGATCAGATTTGTTTGGCCTGGACTCCTGTGGCTGTGTTTAGCTCTCAGATGCATGTCTTTAATAAGAAATACCTTTTTATCCAAGGGCTGAATTTCACCCAGAGAGGTTGTTCAATGAGGTCTCATTTTGAGAGATGATCAAAGGCAATGGCCTTATCACTCAGTTCTGCTCCAGCTCCCCACAGATGGTGGGTATACACTTGAAATAAAGTTCTGGCTTTCCATGACTGTCATAAAATGATTTGTAGAACCACCCTTTCTTCATTTGTCTTAATTAAGAACATATCTTCTAGCTCATGGGGAAAAAAAAAAAAATAGGAAACTTCTATCCATACGTGATTAATGAACCTACAGATTTAGTCAATAGCCTTCCAGAGGCCTTTCTACACAAAGTCCTGCTTCATTTGCTGCCCTTTGTATTAACAAATTTTGTGATTTCTACATTAAGCCTAAAGTATCTGGCATAGATACAGAAAGAGAATTTAGGTATTTTCTAAAGGACCAGCTTTCTACATGACATACAGAAAAACATTTTATGGATATTTCCCATAATGGACTAAAGAGTTTTGCATGAAAAACTCAAAAAACAGTATTTCAATTTCTCATTTCTTAGCAATATTTCTTGTTCTGTTTGACTTCAAAAAAATCAAAATGCAAGTGAGACAATATTAATTCCAGCTGTTTCCTCCTCCTATTCATGGGTAATTTTCATAATAATAAGTGAAACATTATCATTTGGTTCTTGCCCTTCCCCAATTAGTCTTTTCTTTATTATACCCAGCCCTAGCCTCATGAGATCCTTATTGTTTTCTAAAAATACATCTCACCCAATTCACAGTGGGGGAAACTTCAAGCTTTTAAAGCTAAAACCAGAAGACAAAGGACAACACCAAAAACAGGAGCAAGAAGGAAAAAGCTTACTATTCTGTTTTTTCTGCTTGTTTGGGTTTGTTGTGGGTTTTTTTGTTTGTTTTTAAATTCCCCCCCTGTCATTCCTGGGGAGAAGTAGAGGACAGTGCTTGTTTTATGGTTGGGGACTGTTGCACAGCACTGACTACTTTCATCCAATCTTACATCACTTGAGTGCTCAGCAGATTGAACATAGCTCAAGCCACCCTAGACCTGTGGGTGTGCATTGCAGATCTGTATCTCTGCCTGCACGTATCTCCAAGTGTCTCCTACCTATCTGCAAAGGAGAAGTAGATCTTCAAAACCTTAGCAAGGAGTGTGAGGGATGGGTTTCCAGAGGAGGTCCACTCTATTTGGAGAATCTCCATAACCAATAGATTTGGGGGTTTTTTTGCTGTTTTTTTTGTTTTGGTTTGGTTTTTTTTAGCACTCAGCTGCACTTTCTGGGATATCTCTGGCCAGGCTGTCAAAGCTGTTTAGCACCCAAAAGAGTCAGCTGGCCTAGAAGCTCCACCGCTAATTTTAGTGGCTAAATGAGAGCCAACCTCAATCACGTGAACAAGCTCTTTGGGAAAGTCAGGCCACAAAGCTTCCATCTCAACTGAGTGCTCCTCAAGCAAGCGGTAAATGTCTTCTGACACTGTCCTCCTACTTCTGTGCCCTAACATATGCACTCAGCTTATTTATAGCATGTGTGAGCTTCACACACATCAGGCCGAGTTCCTCAGGACCAAAGTCGCGCTTGGTTTTGCACAGTGCGGCCAATGGTTCTCCTGGGCTCTGAGAGCAAAGGCTTGCTCGGCCCTCCTGCTACACGGGAGAGGGCAACAGCTCCCAGTTAACCCAGTTATTCAGGAATATTTCTGGAAACAGTAACAACTAACAAGAGTAGGAGGGAAGAAGCTGATGAGCTGGTGAGCTCCAGGCCCACCATGTGGGAAGGGGAGCAGAGGGAAAATACCATTGTGTCTGCTGCAGAAACTGTCCTCCAGCCACCTGCAAGGACTGCATAATTTGGAAAGGTCTGCAATGCATTCCTGCCTCGCTCCCTGGCTGGGGATGCCAGGGCAGAACAGCAGAGCCTATCTCCAAAAACCAGGATATTTAGTGTTGGAAACACAGCCTTAAGTCCTACGTCAAATAAAATTCCACCTGTGCTCCAATAGTAAAAACGCAACGAACACCAAATGAAAACCACACCCACATAACAAAACAATTCTGCCCAGTTGGTTTAGTGGAACTAACCAATAATTCAGCAGAAATTTGAGTTTACTCTTTACCCATAAACCTATATTTACTACATTTATTATAAACCTAAGTTTACTATTAGAGATTAGTGAAAAAGAAAAAGTTTCTTCTTTCTAGAGCTACTTGTAATTTCTTTTTGTATTCTACGTGCAGTAACATAAATTAGTATAGACAAGCCCCATGTGACAATGCACCAGCCTCCATGCAAGGATGAACACACTACATTTTGCAGGTGCAAACGATTGAGCTGAGGTGTTCAACTGCAGAGAAAATAAGCCATCATCGTGCAAGTGTCCCTCTTCATCAGATGCAGGCAGGCAAGAAAATTCCCTTTGTCTAGGGCCACAGTGCATTCTGGTGGGCACTGAGCTCTCAGGCAGCTCAATCATCACATAAATAACCCCTAATTGGCATTCCCAAATGTTTTGAAATTGTATTGCCTGCTGCTGGCACTCCAAAAGTTATGCCTCTGGAGATATCAGGGAAAAAAAAATCATCAAAGATCATTTGCAATTAGACGCAACAACCCCATGCCCAACTGTGTCAGGGGTAAAAATAGCATCAGCCCAAATGGTAAGTGCCTTTTGGTTTGTCAGGAATTGAATGTGCGGCACCAAGCGAGCGGTTATTACAAGCTCTGATCAGCAAAGCAGACAATCATTTGCCTTGTTATCGTGCTGCCTGCCCATGTGAACAGCATCAAACAACCATTAAAAGACACCCCGCTCGCCCCCGAAGGGAACTCGGGTGGTGAGTATCTGAAATCCTCCTCGTTAACAAGCTAACCTTTGAGTCTGGTGAGGAGGCAAGGAAGCATTTACCAGCCACTCTATCAATAATTATGGAAAGGAAAATCGTAGCTCATTGTCTATCCCAGTGTGGGGAGATAAACAAGGCAGGCCTGGGGCCAGCAGCCCTTCCACAGCAGCTCCAAGCCATAGGCAACAGCTGCCAAAAAGGCAATTATCCATGGAGCTGCTCAATCCGGGGATGATGTATGTTTGGAAACTACCCCGAAGTCCTTCTGCTGGTAATAGGAGTTTCTGTGGCACATCCCCCCTCAGGGACCCTGAAATACCCTGGTAAACAGCAGCCTGAAAGGCTCCACACATGGGTGGGCAGTGGTATTGTATACCTGGGCTGAAGGCTCAAACCCCATGATTTTTGTTCCCTGGAGCTGTCATGTTTCCCCAAGGCCCTTTGAACACGCAGGGGTGGGGACCTAGTTTTAAGCAGAAGGTAGTAACTCAATTCCCTATTTGTCATATTTCTCTCTCCTGTGTCACCCGGGAGGACTTAAAAAACTAATTATGCTTCACCATGCAGCCACCCACTTTTGTTACAAGCTTAAATCCTGTTCCCATTTATAGCTGAACTCCCTTTTGTCTCCAGCCTCATTGCAGGGAAGGAGGGAGGGCCCACCTGAGCCTGCACCAGACTCCCTGGGGGTTGCTACCCTACTCCAGCTCAGCCTTTGCATCAAACCACCAGTTATCTTTTCAATTAATTGTGGGTATCACAGTGGTTGACAGGACAACCTTACTACCCAGGGATAATTTAATATGACTAGACCGTAATCAAAGTGTTAATAGCCTCAAAATTTAATCTGTGCAAAAGTAGGATTTATAAAAGGGAAAGGATAACCAGGACCCAGATGAATAATGTTAGTTGTAACATTACAGCTAGTTGTAATAGAATAATTAGTTGTGATATCCAGAAATAAAAATTACACTGCTTTGAGTTCCAGGACCTCTGCCAAAAAGGGGCTGTTAGTCACAGCGATGAAGAACAGTTACACAGTCCATTATCTCATGAACTGCAAGGCCCAGAAATGAATCCTGCATGTCACAGGAAAATTGAGACTCTGCATTTTCAGCAATACACAGCTTTTTATTTTAGCCCTTAAACCACAACCTTTCTCACTATTGGAATGATATGCCTTCCCATTCAGAGAAGGGTATCCTCAGAAGCCCTCCTGGCTGAGCTTCACTTTCCCCTTTGGGCATGGTCCCAACTTCTCCCTCCTGTGGCAGATGAAGCTCACCCCTGCATCCCCACCTGCTTCCTTCCTCCATCCTCACCAGTCTTGTGGAGGAAAAAAAAAAGCTCAAACCACATTAAATCCCAGCCTATTTTCTGGTTTTTTTCCTTGTAGAACAAGGATGCTGGGTGATGGTTTGGCTGCCTCCATCAACAGGTGCTGTGTCCTCGTGGGGTTAGGCCGCCCCTGCTGCTCCCTGGCTCAGTGTTCAGGGCCAAATGCTTTAATCATAGAGTGGCAGAATTTGTTAGGTTGGAAGGGAGCTTAAAGCTCATTTTGTTCCAACCTCCCTGCCAGGGGCAGGGACACCTTCCACCAGACCAAGTTGCTCAGAGGCCCAGCCAATCTAAACCCCCTTAACGTAGCAACACACTTCTAAACCTGACGTGCTCAAGGCAGCAATAAAGCTGGTGTTCAGCATCATAGTGAGAAAGCAAGAAGCTGTACAGAAGCAAGAAGTGATGTGACCAATTTTTTTTTTTTTAAATTATACAGTCAGACAGTTTTTACCATCCCATTGTTACTCATTCACTTGCATGACAGACACAGAAACAATTGCTTGACCTGGTAGGCATTTGAAAAAAATTACTTTGAATGACTTCTATATCATAAAACTTACTTTAAAACCATTTTCTGGTTTTTAGGTAGCTATAAAGAAATTAAATGCTTTTTCAGGTTGCGCTTATCCCTTTCTCCTTCATTTCCTCTGGCATACTTTCTATTCTTCCTCTTGCTGTGCCAAAAAGAAAAAAAAGTGGGCCTGTGAAGGAGGAAAACTGGTGAAGAAAAGATAACTCTCTCTAGGGAAAACAGGCAGGAAAAAGACAACAGAAGTTGTGATTTTTTTTTTTTTTTTTTTTTTTTTTTTTTTTTTTAAGAGAAGTCACCTGGGATTGAAACAACTGAAACTTTTGTCTCCTTCTCACATACATAAATCCCTTCACCCCTTTTTCTTCCTAGTCCTGGCTGACTTGCACCTTCTGGCAGGCACGTAGGTGCTTGTTTTGCTGTTGCTCCCCAGGATAGAGTCACCAGAAATGATGTTCCCAGGAGATGTTTTGCGTAGGGCTAACATGAGAAACAAAGCTGTGCTCTGCTGGCCCTTTCCTTGCACACACAACCATGTGCTGCAGTCCTGCTCCTGCTCCATCCTCCCTGTGCTGTGTATGGGGAAAGACACCACTAACACATCTGGGGAAGTGCTTCCCCTCATGGGCACCAGAGCCCTGGCTCAGAGGCAATTAAACACTGCAGGCTGCACATGCTCACACACCTGTCTTTTGTGGCTGGCACTAACAAATGCTGCACTGAGCCAACAAATCTTACAATGGCCTCATTTTCCTAGCAATGATGCCTCAGGCGAGGCCTGCGTGGCCCAGAAAGGAAAAAGGTTAACTTTTTCTGGAATTCCCTGAACCTGCTTATCTGCTTCTTCTCCCTAACCATCTGCCAGTTTCAGACACCTGTTATAACATGTCAGTTTGTCTTGCGGTGCTTCCTGGAGTCTATCAGCAACCCGAGCAATTAGTACTGTCAGCAAATCATTCATTAACTAAAATATTCCGTTTCAGCTAACTTAAGACTAATTGTGTATTTAATTCCTATCTAGCAAGATCAAATCAATCAAAAAGAAAGGACCATGGGTAAATATCAAAGATCAATAGGTAACAAATGAAAACCTTAATTAAAGTCTTATCTGAATGCTAACAAAAAAGCCCAAGTAAAAGAGAGAAAATTATTTCGTATCAGGTCATTCTGATTATCCTCCTGCTGCCTCCCCAGCTCCACTCTGTCATTACTTAAATACTTGATGAAAAGGCTGGAGTGTATTTTTGGCATCATGAGAGAGCCTCTCTCCCTCCCCACCTGGCAGAGACCCCATGCAGGCAGTTCAATGCCACTTCCAGGGTGAAGACTGACCTCACAAAAATGGTATTTTCCTGCACACTTTCCCCTGTGAATTAGGAGATGTAGCTACTGACCTTTCTGGCAAGGAGACAATTTTACTGCTGGTTGCTGTTGTTTGTGCAGAAGCATCAAGCTATTAAAGAGGGAGCGGGAGATTGGTCCCTCCTGTGTGTCATCAGCAGAGCTAAATAACATCTCTGCATCTCTGCTGTGCAACCTGGAGAGTAATTTGGGGATCTGCACAGGCCTTTGGGTTGATGAGCTGATTATCTGTTCCTGCCCTTGAAGGCTCAGGCCCCATGTCGTCCCTGATCCCTGCAATGGCTTTGGCACTGTCAGGCCAACGAGAACATGAGACAAGGAAAGCAAAAGCACTACAGCTGATTTTAAACTGTGCTCAGGTACACAACCTTCAACAAAATCAAGGCCAAACAGATACATCAATAAGTTAAACTCTATTGAGGTCAAGAAAGAAAATGAAAAAAACCCAAGCCAATAAATCAGTGTTATCAGATCAATACACGTGATCTTGGTGAGATCCACAGGGCTTGTTTTGTTGGCAGGGCAGATCAGGGCTCAGCCTCGAGAAGGTGGCAAACACCACCAACTTCAGCATGCTGCCAAGAAACCTGAAACGGCAGAACTACCTCCCCAACACACGGCAGCCAGGCACTGCTGCCCTGCTCACAGGCAATGAGATAACACACCTCTAACAAGGAGGAGACCTTGGTGGGGAGCATAGACAGGAATGGGATGGACATCAGAAATTCCTGTTGACTTTCCTATTCTCCTGCTCCCTTGCCTTGTTGTAGCCCACAGCATTGAGGAGTGGGTGCCATGGGAGGACACCACTGTTTAGAAAAAAGTGCTCCCCACAAGCTCCTCCTTGTAATTCTCCACTCAGTCAATCACTTATGCCACTCCCAGTTGTTCCACCCCAGTTCCCGAACCTTCTCTGATCCAAGTTATGTCTCCCATCAATCATTCCCCAGTTCATCCCCAGTTCCAGAAAGTTCTGTGTCCTTTGTTGCCTCATTGGCTCCCCAGTTATTGTACCTCCTCCCCTACATCCCTGTTGGGTGTGGCCCTTTGTTCCCGCCTTTACTCCACCCCCTAACCCTCAGATCACTGGCCCTTGGACCTTAGACTCCTCCTTCCCATCTGCTTAAAACCTTAAACTCCCCACAGTTCCTGTTTTTAATCTCTAGATCCTTTTTGCGGTCCTTTGACAAAGGCATCAAGGAAAAAATAGGTTAGATGTTACGAAAAAGTTTTTCATGGAAAGAGTGATCAAGTACTGGAATGGTCTGCCCAGGGAGGTGGTGGAGTCACCATCCCTGGATGTGTTTAAAAAAAGACTGGATGTAGCACTTGGTGCCATGATCTAGTTGAGGTATTAGGGAACGGGTTGGACGCGATGATCTTGAAGGTCTCTTCCAACCTAGTGATTCTGTGAATTCCACACAAAGGATCCCCCTCGCTCCACTTACACCAACAAGCAACACGACCACCGAGATAGCCGAGCTGTCCCTCCTTCCTTCACTGTGAGGATGCTCTCGGGAAGGTGGCAGCCCTGGCATCTCCAGCTGCTGCTGCTGCTACACTGCCTTACACCCTATTTATGCCATCACCTGCCAGTCACTTCCCTCTGGCTGTTCCTCTCACCTGAGGGCTCCTTTCCCCATCTGTTTTCTGCATTAGATCCTTCCTACATTAGTGACAACAGAAGTGCCTTGGTGCAGTGCTGAGTCTGCATAGAGGAAATGGCAACTCTAAATGTAAGTATCTCTAAACTGAAAAAGCATCTTTATATCCAAATACTGAGCTGGCCCCTTTACAACACACATGCATTGATGGGATCTGCTGCCCTGTGCTCTTCAATCAGTGCAAACAAATATCAGCTTGGTTAAAGCAATTGGGTTTTTCCAAAAAAAAACCCAAACTCACCCAAGGCAATTTACTGTAATAGCTTTTGATTTAGAGCATAGCTCTGAATCAGCAGCTTGTTTTTTGGAAAAAACAACAAAAAAAGTGACCTACCTACAAGTATGGTACAATGAGAGCTTTCACCATGCTGGAGTGTGCATTCTTGAAATGTACTTACCTGTTGATGCCATTTTTCTCCCAGAGCCAGGGAGGACGCACAGGAATCTCCCTGATCAGAGCTGATTGTGAGGCCAGAAGTGGGTGGCACCTGCAGAGGAGGTTGCAGAGCCTCTGAACCTTCATCACTAAGCACGGTGTGCAAGTACCATGGCCTGACTCGGACTGAGACTGTCGGACAGCAGGTTTGGCTCCAGGCACCCACCTGTTTCTCTTTTTCTGCTGCATGTGCAGTGGCAATTGTTACAAAACTTGTCTTTTACACTGAGCTGTGCAGGACGTGGGACCTGCTGGAGGAACTACTGCAGCCTCTGGATTGGAAAGTGTCGTATGGGTTCCCCTGTGTGCCACCCGTGTCCTGACCTTATCCTTTGCTTTTGGGACTGGTGATAAGACAACCAATTTTATTTCATGCATGAGATATCCCAGTTCTTTGAGCATCCCCTGCACTTTGCCCCTCCAGATCTTGATGCTTCTCGCTGAGCCAGCCTGCAGCCAGACAGGAGGCAGTGCTATGCAGGTATCCCTCTTTTAATGCTGCTTCCCACTGCACTGGGCTGGAAACTGCCAGCAGAGCAAAGGAAGGAGGGCAGAGGCATCAGCATCTTCTGCCCATCTGTCCCCCTGCCCAGCTCTCAGCTGCAGGTGAGGCTGAAGCCAAAAGACCTAATGAAGCAGAGAACAGCTACAGTCCTGACATAAAAGGCATGCCAAGCTTTCGTCTTCTGAGAGGTTAAAAATAAACAGTTTAGCTTTCAGCAAAGTGGTCTGATTAGAGGCAAAGAAAACTACACTGATTTCCATGGAAATGGAATATTTTGTTGCTGCTACTTGATCTTGTTGAAACGTATTAAGAACACAAAAGAGTGCAATTTCAATATCTGGAGAGTGGTAGTATACTTTAAAAATTTAAATTAAATTGATTTCTTTTAAAAGACAGCTGGCTGATTTTAGTTTCTTAATTAGTTCATTACCACTGCAAATGGAGCATGTTCTTATAAGCTTATAGAAGGATATTACAGAAACAGCTGCAACCTGCAACAGAAGAGATACAGACATAGGCAATATCTGTACATAAAAATCAGAGATTTAAAGATCCTCTTAGGTTCTCTATCTCCTCTCTAAAACCAGCAAAGAATTGTTCTTTAACTTGTAAGTCTTCCTAAATTTAAACCCTTACAAAACAGATCCTAGTTTCTATGGAAGAAGCATCAATCCCTAAATTTTCTTTGCTTTTTTTAACGTGTAGAAATACTTCCTAAGAATGAGACCTGCCTACACATGCTCTGCAAGCAAAACAGCACAATTAGCTTGAGTTCTCATCTCATTACTGTGGTAGGTATCTCCGTAGGGAGGTTTCCTCAGAATGAGCTGCGTCCTATTTCAGTTTAACCCAGATAGTAACAAAATAATCAGTCAAAATGGGCCAGCGCTGCCATGACCTTCACTGTGATAAATACTAAATACAGGTGTGAAGGAAAGGTTGCTTCACTGACAGAGTTGTTCTCTTTGTAGATGTGCCCCAGGGTAGGACCACCTCCAGCATTTCCACACACACCACTGGGACGTTGCCACAGCATGGCCCAACTGAAATTTTCTATCAAACAAATGTTAAAAATATCCAAAATCTTTGTTCTTAGCTAAAATAACACATTGTGATGGTAACAAGAAAAAAAGAATTTACTTTCTTCTTCCATTTCCTCAAAGTGAAATTTCAACAGAAGCAATACTTAGGTTTTTATTTTGACAGTGTGACATTTTTTTGACATAAATTTTATATTATTGTAATTTTAGGTGACAGAGCAACTTGAGCTTCTAACCTAAAGGCTGCTGTATTTTTATCTGTGTATTATGTTTTCCCACATGCTTGCAACTGGCACATGCTCTCCTTCCAGTAGTGATGACCCAGGAAAGAAAGCAGAGCCAGGAAAGATTTGCCCACAAACCACCAGAGCCCTGACTGAGGACAGATTTGCACTGCTGACAAGTCACATTAGGTATTGGTCAGTATAAATACCATTGATTCTGTTGCTCAAGGGGTCCTTGCCTTGCCTTGACTTTTCTTTTTTCTTTTCCTCATGAAATTAGTCTTGCAGTTTCCCTTGCATTAGGCTGAAGACTCTGTTTGGCTAAGGCTTCCTGTACATTTAATATGCAAGATTGTCCACAGATACATTTTGGAGTGGATCCACAAGAGAGGCAGCTGCTGAAATACCTCATTTCCAATGCCTGCTAATTTTCATAGCCCTGGTAAAGGTGTTGGAGCTCTTTATTGAATGTGCAGGGAAAACCACAGAAGGCAGCAGCAATGGCAGCTGCTAAGTAAGAAACACTGATGAGAAGAGTGGGATCTAAGTCCCATTCCTGGATGTAATTGGGTGGCTGTGGCTCGTGAGAAATCAGAGCCTATTAGCAAGGAGCCTGGTGAGTACAGGTGATGGGGGAATTGTTGGCAAACAACGACTTGGGTAAGGGTGTAGGTACCCCATTATGGCCATTACACAATTCTTCCTTTTTTGCTATTTCTCTTCTGCTTACAGACACCTTTTTCTTTGCCATTTCCTGATTCTCTCTTCTCAAATAGGTGAATAGTACAGTTTGATAGACTAGGTCAGCTAAAAGCTCCTCAGTGTTTGGCACTTGCAGCCACACAGATTCACTGTTCAGACTTAATTGTAGTAAGGACTGGCTTAAGAGCAGCAGATCAATGCCCTGGAGAGTTGTTAGGGTGAAATACAGAGATCTCATCCATAGATAAAAGGAAGAACACCACCAATAATGACAGGAAAGGCACTCATCAGCTATATTTTCACTCATTGTGCTGCACCCAGAAAAAAAAAAAAATTGGTGTATTCAGTTCCCCACTTTAGTAATTTTGCTGTTAACAATATCTGACTTTGTATTCAATCAGCAGACCCTATTACATGAAGCATTTTTTCGGACACCCGGTGGTTTTGCCTGCATACACAGCCTTCTGTTCCTGGCCAAATACATTCCTGCTTCACTGCCTGCAGGCAGATCACCCAAGGAGAGCAGAGCAGAGGCTGCCAGCTCCACATTTCCCCAGCCAAAGCATTATCTATGCATCAGCAATTTTTATATACAGACCTTCTTCACAGATCCCTTTCCCCTCTGTGTCACCTGTACAGGCATGCTGCATTTTACCTGCCTGGTCTGGCACTGCCCACTCTGTGCAGCTCAGTGTGTTGGTGGTTCCTGGGCAGCTTTTGCATTTCACAGTTCCTATCCACCTGAAGGGCACTGCTGTTTGGATGGGGCTAAACAGGATCCTCCTTGCAAATTTAAACAGCTAGTGGGGAAATTGTAATGAGGCTCTTAGGCACAACCCCCAGCTCACACAGACAGATTAACCAGCAAACCACTTCTTTGCTATGTTGGGTCTTTTTAAAAGCTAAAACCCTTTTGAAATAAGCCTGTGCTTATTTCTTCTGAAGTAATGATAATTGATTCAGGCCTTCCTGAAATGAATTCGAGCTCAATAAAAGTCATGGCCTAGGGAAGAGCTGCACCTTCACTGTGCAGAGGAATCCAGCTTGCTTAGGAGCCTGTGAAAGCCACGGCTCTGTAGGTCGGAGGTTAATTTCCAACAGCCCGATTCAGCAATAAAGTAATAAATACAAAATCCTCTTCAGACCTTTCAGACACTGTGAGAAATAGAAAAAGCAGAAAACTCTCAGAGCAGTGCAGATGTAGGCAAAAAACCCATCCTCAATGAAGAGCCTTTAAATGCTATAACTCTCTTGACTGATAAATCAAAAAACACACATAAATCAATAATAGTATGGTTAAATCAAACAAAAGTCAGATATTCAAACAGTACAAGGATCCCCTCAAATTACTGAACTAGCTGCTGTAGTCAAAGCCTTTCAGCTTTTTCCAAAAGCTTTTAATTTAATTACAGATTCTGCTTATGTTGCTAATGTAGTTTAAAAAAAATAGAAGAATAAAAGTTTATATGTATTAGCTATTTTAGGGGTAGTATTAATAGCAGTACCTTGTATACTTCAGTGTGTGTGACAGGTGATGAACAAAACCATCAAAGAAGCCTTTATCATCCAAGAGAGAGATGTAGGAAATAAAGTTAGAGAAGATTCTCAAAATCTTGCAGAGGGACCACAGTGTCCTGTGCAGTTGCCTGCTGACCCTGAAGTAGCGTACACAAATGTAGACATAAATAACTACTTTAAATTAAGATCTTGGAACAGATGAGTCTTATCAAAACAAGAAATAGCAATTAATACTGGATTTGCCTTACGTCCTCGGAATAGACCAGATCTTTTGCAGCAATAAAATTGATATAGTCAAAAATAGAAACGTTTAAAGCAAGTAAAAGAAGGTTTCTTTGTGGTTGTACCGAGAGGGGGAATTGTGGGGAATAGAAAAAGCAGAAAACTCTCATAGTAGTGCGGATGTACGCCTAGAGATAGAAAGATACAAAGATGAGGACATAGAACAATAAGACTGTGTTTTTGTGCTGTGCAGAGTTAGGCCTTGGCAAGTAGAAAAATATGTCAAGCAAGATAATAGAAAAGTTTAGTAATGAGACTTTGTGCTTTGTTTATAGCGGAGTATAAAAAGTTCCTGAACAGCAAGAAATATGAAACAAGCAACCATTGTTAGATATTAAGAATACGTGTAGTTTTAATGATTGGTTTATGCAAATGCCTGTAAGTTTTTTTACTATTTGCTCTTGGCTAGAAAGCTTTTAAGAGGCCTTGTAACCCAGAGAACTCTGGCTGCTGTTAGCATGGCATGAGCTGTTACCATCTTTCGTGTCTCACCCTATAATGAGGCTGATGCTGCAATAAAGCTCTTCAGAACAGTCCTGTCCTGTTGTTATTTAGAGAAAAAAACACTAGATCCAACAAAACACCAGCACCTGAGAAGCACTGAGAACAGATAAGCACCCTTCTTCTAACAGAAATCTCAAATCTCACTGGTTTGTCCAAATCAGTCTCAGGATTTGACTACAGCTGTGCAGGACAGAGCTGTTTATATATTTATTTAGTGTAGCTGGGGGCCAGCAGGCTGTGGTTAAAAGTGGGACACAGTTTTGGGGGGTGCTCCTTCACAGTCAGTCACATGGACCCACGGGGGGG